>CM033622.1:21884615-22273756 GCA_019453435.1 Rhinogobius similis
TAATTATTCAAGACTTATTAGAGTAATATTTGTATATATTATTAATTTTCTACCGCTTATTCCCGTTCCCGGGGTCGCGGGTGACTGGAGCCTGTCCCAGTGACTTTGGGCCATAGGTGGGGTACACCCTGGACAACTCATAGCAGGGCTAACACAGAGACAAGCACATTGACAGACAACCATTCACTCTCACATTCATACACTACGGGCAATTTAGAGTTTCCAATTAACCTGAACACATACATGTCTTTGATCGGTGGGAGGCTCTGCCACCGTGCACCCCTATTATATTTATAGTAATTTTATTCACAAAACAATTGTAATACCTTGTATGTTGAAACAGTGCATTGTAATTTCATTTGTATATTCATAATGTAAATGTCCTGTTTGGTCAGCTTGATGAAAGACTACTTTTTCAAACCTCCAATCAACAAGATCAGTCTCAACTTTCTTGAAAGACCCTTGGAGACAGCTTACCGCAGCAGCTACAAAGAGGAGGTACACAAACACTGTTCTGTAATTGTAAGACCAAAGACCATCTGGCCTCATGTGATACTGTAGCCTTGCAGCCCTCTGCTGTTAAACTTCTGCTAGTACAGTTCAAATAAAACATGTTTAGCCTTACAATAACACAATTTGAAATGAATTATTTATTACAATAACTGCATTATTTCTTTTTGATGTTTCTCATGTACCTTACCTTACCTGGTAATTTTATTTTTTAAGAAGCGATTGGTTTGGTGTGTAATCTTGACAAAGTTTAAGCCACAAGATTGACGTTGGCTTTATTCTCCATCAGGTGAAAAACGAGGCCCAGGTGCAGACTTTTGCTAGCTCTACCTTCAGCTCATTCCTGGATGTACTCTTGAGCTGCTTTTTCTTCCTGGCCCTGACCCTTGCCTGCTTCCTGCCAGCTCTGGTCACCATAGGCCCTCCCGCTCCTGTAGCCCTCGCCCTGACTCCACTGGCTGGGCTGTTGGAGCTCCTCTCACTGGTGCTGTCTATACGGTGAGACCACAGGCTGAGTGTCTGTGTAATAAATAATGTCACTATGTTTCTAACATACTGCTTACTATATCAACATATTCAACATTAATGTATGTACTAATTGTAATTTTTAGTTTGTGTGCCAGTTATTCTCAATATTGAGGTTGCGACCCCCACTCAGGGTTCCCAAGTTTGTCAGTGGGTCACCGTGGCTTGTTATGAAAATAAAATGCTAACTAGACTAAAAAGAAATGGATAGGTAATATAATTTATTCTTGAATATCGTGTGATTATGTAATTCGTGTTTTGTACTAGTAGACTCCCTGTCCTGTTAGGAATAATATTTGACCCATTTTTCATCCAGTACCTCTGGTTAACCCGGATGTAATGGGTGACTCCAGTTCCAGCTTTATCCTCAAACATGCCCTTAAAATGTAAATGCCCTGATTTTCAGTGTCTTGCCTTATTGTGTGCAGCATGGCGTTTCACCTGGAGGAGGTGATGAGCTGCACCCGCTCCCTGCTCCTTGCTGTCTCTGGGTGGATCCCACGTCACGTGGTGGGAGCTGTGCTGGTTTCACTTCCTGCCATCTCTGTCCTGTCCCACTTCACAGTCCAACTCCCGCTACAGGTATAGATGTGTAAAAGGGTTAGGGTCACCCACTGTCTCTCTACTTAGCATTATTAGGTAAAATATAGTGAAATTTAAATAAGACTATTTTACTGTTGTGTAAAGCACTTTGAATTGCCTTCTGTACGAATTGTGCCCTACAAACAAAATTGCCTTGCATATATCTTGCATAATCATAGAATATAAGTGGAGTCTGACTTTTACGTTGCACTGTGATCTAATGTCTTCCTGCATCATCACTCTGTTTGAATCCATAGTTTTTAAAGAACAGTGTGTTTATGTTTTCCCACCTCCGTCTTTGCATTCACAAACTCATTGGACTTGTAGCTGAAGCAGTGGTAGTAATTATTAATTGTTAGACAAACTGTTTTTAATAACTTAAATGCTGCTGCACGGTCTGTAGCAAGATGGCGTTCATGGTAGAGACACTATTTTCTATTCTTTTCTGTTTTGAGCCCTGTGCGTTTAGTGGGTTATTTTGAGAATGACCATGGTGACTATGGAGTGTTGTACTGATTGTTATATTTTTGACATTTAGGTGATAATCTTCTTGTGCTGTGCCACCATCCTGGCCATCATTCAGTTTTGTAACTTCTGCCAGCTGAGTTTCTGGATGCGCTCTGTTCTGGCCACTGTTACAGGGGTTGCCCTCCTGCTGCTGTTATACAGCTCCTTGCACAGGTGAGTAGTTGTGTGTATACCAGGGCTTCTCAAAGTGGGGCGCTCTTGTTTTGTTGGGTGTAGCGCCAGGGGTTGTGAGCACAGTAGCACCTGACAGACTTATTATGAGCAACAAGCAAACACGCAACTCCAATGCAGGGTTAATCTTTCAGACTGATTAAGTAGGAGAGAGCAGTGCAGGTGTGGAGCACCATGCCTCTCTGTCCCCCAATCTCACACACGTTTAGGACCAGCCACAGTTTTCGCCTCTGCAGTATGTGCTTTTTCGCTCTTATGCGCCCTTTTCTCCCTCCTTGAACATCTACCCCTCTGCACTACTGTTCTGTCCCCCTCTGCACTCATCTCCTCCCTTCCCGTTTGAGTTTGAGAAGCACCGGTCAATACATTGTTATATCATGTTTAGTGAAGTTTGGGGAAAACATGTTTATTATTTGTTATTTTATGGTTTAAAGCCAAGTTACGAAAAAGTGACGAATTATAATTTGCAGTATAGTATTATTATCTTTAAATAAAAGTTGTATACATTTGTGTCAGTTACTCTTTTCTTTTCTCTTTCAGCTCCAGTAATAGCAGCTTGACAGATCATGGGTGAGTTTCTGTGGAAACAGGGTTTGTTTGTGCTTAGTTTTTTTTAGGTTTTCTCAATACCTATTGAATAAGCAGGAAAATATTGTTCTCTATTTTTGTGCTTAGTTTAGTTAATATTGTGTATGACTTTGACCTTTTAATAAATCAGCCTTTCCTCATCACTGGTTGCTTGTATTTGTTAAGTATGAATTTCCCTCTTCTTTGCCTCTCAGACTTAATTTGTCGACAAACGATGGTGGTTTGGCCTTCATTACCCCAGCAGCAGATCCAGGTCTCACCTTTAATCCTCTGGCTTCTCTTGTCCATGAGGCAGTCCTGGCGTTCTTTCTCCTGCTCCTTCTGGTTTGGTTCCTCAATCGAGAGTTTGAAGTTAGCTACCGCTTGCATTACCATGGAAACGTCGAAGCAGACAAACATCGCTATAAAATTCAGACGATGAGAGACCAGGCTGAGTGGCTACTGGGAAACATTATCCCCATTCATGTTGCTGACCAGCTTAAGGTTTGATTTGTTGATGTTTCTTTACGTATAATAGTCAATTACTATATTTAAATGTAAAACATTACGTGTATCTTTCATTTATGTATCAACAGGTCACTCAGAGTTATTCCAAGAATCACGACAGTGTAGGAGTTATATTTGCAAGTATTGTGAACTTCAGTGAGTTCTATGAAGAGAGCTATGAAGGTGGAAAAGAGTGCTACAGAGTTCTTAATGAGCTAATAGGAGACTTTGATGAGCTTCTTCGCAAACCTGAATTTAAAAGTGTTGAAAAGATCAAAACTATTGGTGCTACCTACATGGCAGCATCAGGCCTGAATGTGCGACAAATGGCTGAAAATGAAGATGACTCTCCTCATACACATCTGATGGCCCTCTTTAACTTTGCCATTGAGATGATCAAGGTCCTGGATGACTTCAACAAAAACATGTTGGGCTTTGGATTTAAACTTCGCATTGGATACAACCATGGGCCACTGACCGCAGGGGTGATCGGCACAACAAAACTTCTATACGACATCTGGGGAGACACTGTCAACATTGCCAGCCGCATGGACTCTACCGGTGTGGAGTGTCGCGTACAAGTGAGCGAGGAGAGCCATGCTATACTCAGTTCAATGGGCCTTGAGTTTGATTACAGAGGCACGGTGAATGTCAAAGGCAAAGGACAAATGAGGACTTTTCTCTACCCCAAAAGTGGGGAGACATTGTGCCAACATATAGATGGAATGTATGTCAGCCATGAACCGTCATGTGTGTCCTCTAATATCACATCACCTGCATCTTCATCAGTTTGTCCACCCCCACATTTAAGTGAAAAGCCTGAACCAGTCCTTGACAAAATCACAGAGTGTGTGGATGAAGGATACAGGGACCCTTCACAGCTACATGGTTCAGTTGAAACAGAGACTTGTAATTCTGGACCAGACATAGAATCTAATGCAACAAAACTGCCATCACTGCAGCATACAGGTCCTTCTGCTACGTTGCAACTGGAGGATGAAGAAGAGGAGGTCAATGAGCTAACTAAACTTAATGAGGAGTTTTATGCCCGTCTTTGATGGACTTGCCTTTTTCTACATGAATTCTGCTCCCCTTAATACTCTGCGGCTGTGAACAGGTTGTCCCTCATTAGCACAATGTCTTTGGCACAGACAGAGAAGCAAATAGTGGCAGGAACAGCTGCATAAGTAGATTCTCTGTAAAAGGCTTTTTTGAAGCAATTCTGAATTGCAATAGACCTTTGTTGTGCACAGCTAAATTGAAAGTAACGGGGAGCAGTTTTGTGTTGTTCTGCTTTTAATATCAAGTGCCTTTTGGACTTAAACAGTGAATATAATTATTGAACAAAGTGTAAAAGAAAATCATGATTTATTTCATGACAGGAGACAGATTATGCTGTGGTTTCTTAGTCATGCATTTGTTTTGAATGCAAGTATTTCTTAAAGAAAATGTATATCATTGTGCCATATATTGTTTTAAATGATCAAAGTATTCACCTTACGGGGAAATATTTGCAAAAAACTATTAAGATCCAGTGTAGTGCTCTACTGGGCAGGGAACTTTCGGAGGAAAGAGGGAATCACATAAAGCAGTATTAATGTGTGTATTGTGCACGACATAATGCTTGACTCAGTATTCTTCATGCAAAGGTCTTATTAAAAAAAGTCAATCTTTGTTGACGGCTGCACAGATATAAGATTGTCTATTAGCCAAAAGTACATAGAAGTTTTGCACAGAAATTTCCCAACCACTTCTTTTTCTTTATGGGATAATTTTATTGAGTGACAGATTATGCACTCACAAGCACAGTTTGGATCAAAAGGGACTATTTGGTAAAATAAGTGAACAATCAGAAGCAGATAGGCACTTTAGTTATCATTTTAACTGGGGCTATGAGGGACAATCACTGTGTATAGTAATGGCATTTGAATCAAGTGTTAAAGACCAGTTTATGTAGAAAGCTGTAATGAGTTCTCAAAATACCATCTGCCTTTCATGTGTTATTTGCTGTCAGACGGCCGAGAACTATATCCTTCTGTATCAAGATCAAAATTGTGCTCTCCAATTTGAGTGCTTTCAGATTGTTTTGTGGTGCCTTTTTGTTGTTGTCATGTAAGGTGCACCTTCATGAGGATAGACACAACATTGGACAACGATGTGTGCAGAGTTTGCTTTTGGGCATACAATACATACAATCTTACTCTATGTTTCATCTCCTGATGCACTTCATTCTGATTTTTATTGGTGAAAACACAGTTAATTGTAGACGCCTTACTAGAACCATACTCTTTTATTCACTATTCAGGAAATAGGATGAGGAATGTTGGCCATAATGTTATGTTACCTCCTTATTTGTGCATTAAAATCCTCAGCAGTGCCTTTTAAATTATTTGAAATTGATACATTTTTAGCTGGTACCAAATCCTACAAAGTATCTGGCAATTACTTGAAACCTAAATTCTGCCTTTGGCCAGTTTCCAAAAAGTATTTCTGTACAAAATATAGTGCAGTTCAAGGGCATTTGTTAACATCATTACGCATACAGTTAGCCACCTAACATGCCTCTTGATCTGTTAAACTGCAAATATTGTAGCAACCAAATTTCAAGTTAATAAGTACTAAATGCTTATTGGTATTATATAGCCTACCTTTCCACTTGCTACCAAACCAAAACCTTTATTTGGCCTTAAAAATGTAAATGCCTGATATGTCTCCATTTCATTGATCCACCCCTAATTTTGACTGTAACAAACCATAATCACACCAGTAATAACTTTGTCTTCGTTAATTCAAGGAAAAATGTTGACAGCTTATGTCATTGTATTGCTGATACTATCGACCCATCTGTTTTCATTTACACTGGGACAAATTAGCTGTTTTTTTTTTCTAATAATTTTTCTTTTACTTGTTCATAATGTTCATAATCATGTATGATGTATGTTTTGTGCACATCACTTGTGTATCGTTTATCAGCACATCATAATCTATACACATGTACACATTTGCACAAAGTACTCCGTGTTTGTACATAACAGTTGTTTTATGTCACATATGACACACACACACACTCACATATATGTGTGTGTATATATACATATATATATATATGTATATGTGTGTGTGTGTGTGTCAAATTTTACAGAAAACTATGAAAAGAGACCGGTAAGACAAAACTGTGTGTCTATTTGAGGTGTGGGTTTTAAGATAGAAATCGTACAAAAAAATTGATGCACAGAAGTTGAAGCAATTAAAAAAAATAAATGATGTAAACATTCGGCCTTGACTAGACTGTTTTAAAGGGGATGGAATTATATAGCATTCCTTTTGAACACTTGTATTACATTTGAAATTATTACTAGCTACATTAAATATTATAATTTTAGATAGGCTATCTGAAACACTGTATTTATACAACACTTAATTTACTGTAAATTATTACGACGTGATATGCATCTTTACCAAATAAATAGGTAGGAAACTTCTCATTTAATGCAACTTTAACCTACAACGGTTCTTTTACAACATGAAGTTAATTTTCGTGCATTATCTCGCGGTGTTGGAGCGCCCCTAGCGGTTCGTTGCGGTGCTGTTTTCACGTTGGGCGTGATAGCGCGGCCCCTCCCCCTCCACAGTCGATCTGGAAAAGAAAAAAAAACTTTTTTGTATCGAAGGAATCAACAGCCGCCATCTTGTCGTGGCTCGGAATTAGGATTTCGGTCCAACGCTGGTTTTAACGTAGAAATTGGACATCCTTTCCGCGATATGACACCGACATTGGCCTCACATCGAAATCTTAACGTCACCTCGGAGACATTTTGTGCGAAAAAACGGGACTGGGATCGGTGGTCGTCGGGTAGAAACGCTCCGTAGATCTGATTTCCCCTTCAGAGTGCGGCGATTCAGCCCCTGACGCTGTCCGGGAGTCGTATTGTTTACCAGGCGGACAACTGCTCGTGGCTTTATAATTTTATTGCAGACCAGCAGCATTTTTGTGCAATCGTGCATTTTTGTAGAGCTCCGTTGGATTTTTGCATGAAGAAATTTGACGTCACGCAAAATGGTTTCTTTGGACATTTACATTTTTCTTCGCTAAAATGCATCAGTTTACTTAATCAATTTGGATTGTTATTTTGACGCTTGGGTTTTACATGGAGAACACTTTATTTGGCTTAATTTAACGATGATAATGTGGGTGTTGGGTGTTGGATTATCATGGGGTGAATGGCGGTGGCGAAGCGGGGCGCTATTGCATCTCTTTTGAAAGGCTCACAGCACGAAGTGGCTAAGCTTGTAGCAGGCAATTATCAAGCTATTAGCCAGTTAGCTCACGTTAGCAGGCTGTCAGCTTGCTAATGTGCAAAAGTTGATAGAGCAACGTCTTTCTGGAAGTATTGAAATTGAAACAACAAAAACTCCCAGCTGGAAACTATACAACCATGGCTGACAACCTGCTGGATGTGGGACCCCCAAACTCCAAGCGGCCAAAGCTGAATTCACCTGCGCTGTCAGCCTCGGATGGACCAGGTATGGGCCTCTTGCTGCATTTGTAAACACCAATGTCACCCAAGTGTCCACGTTACATTACATTCATCACGTTGTCATGTCCAGTGGGCTTAAAATAACGTTATTGTCGTAGTATCGTCACATGCGTCTAATCCATATTGACTGGTTTTATTCTAAGTATTAGCTTAGATTAGCAACACTATGAACACGGCAGTGAAATAAAGTCTGACCTGGCTGTAGTAGTATGATGCAACACAACACGAATGGAAATGAAATGGGTCCCACGGGAGGCAGTAATGCCCATTTATCACACAATATGTTTGTGTCATTACTTCAAATAAAGGAATGTTCCACAGGATTGCTGTGCTATAACCCTAACCCTAATAACACCAAATTGAAAAATAAAATACGGTCATCAGGTGCTGACCTATCTGTCATTTTCAAAAGGTTTAAGTATGCTATTGTATTCAGGTATGTAAAAGTTGTATGTTGGGATGTGATAGGATGTTAATATTAAATAGAGCACGCAATTTAGTAAAGTACACAGTAATGACTTTGATACTATTGGCAATTTTACGAACACTTAACTATCAAACAGCACATGTCAGTTGGCATGAGCATAGTAAGCACTGTTGTAAGTTACATATTTTGTTTAAGCAACACATCCACAATACAAATAATACTGCATTATAACTCATCTGCTAAAAAAACAAACAAACAAAAAAACGCTTCTTACAAACTTCTTAGTCCTACAGACTTCGATTCCATGTGTCTTCTGGGATAAGTCATTAAATCTACCCTATTCCCTTTAGTGTTGTGTTGGCATCAAATTATCCCATGCAGGGACTCTCATGGGACTGAACTGGACCAAAGTGTTATCAGTAGAGCTGGGCCATATCATATTGTTCATGATATACCGTCATTTGCTTTCGGGGCAATATGAAATCTGGAACATTGCGATATAACTCCGCGTACACTGCAGCAGATTTCCCTCATATTTGCGAAATGAATCCGATATTGCAGCAAATTGCAAACGCTAATGGCTAGAGATGCATTAAAAATCAATGTTGAGGCGAGAAGTGGAAGCCAAATTATAACAGTTGAATACATTAAATATCTTCTGCGCTATAATTGCATTCAGACAGCACACAGTGGCATAATTTTGACCCGAGTAGATGCTTTTACAAAATGTCTGTGCTGAGCCAGAACTAATTTTTTTTACTTTCTTATTTGAAAAAAAAATGGGTAAAGCATCTTTAAACAGGTCAAATATTGGTTTCATTGTTTAGTATTTAGTCTAGAGTATTTTATATAGTCAACTATACCGTTATCGCAAATTTTCTCTTTTATATTGTGATAAAAAATTTTGGCCATATTGTCCTGCCCTATCAGCCATAAATGAGAAGAGATAAAGTACAGCAACTCATTTTGAAGCTTGCTTCCCAACATCTGGTCTTCACCTTTTCCAGACTTGTCTCCTATATCATGAAACTGTGGTATCTACTTCATTTTTGAGATCATGCTGCAGCTGCATGAAGATTGTGTTTTAGTTGTGGTGGATGTGCTTGATTTTTACTTGGGGGTTTTAATACATGTAGACAGTGGCTGAATTCACATGCACAACAAAAATCTGATCATTATCTGATTTCTGGAGTCATCAGCTTAATGAAATGTCACGTAAGTGGTTAGATTACATCACATCTAAAGGTGGGAGATGTATTGAAAAATTGATAATATTGCAGTTGTTGTTTGGCAATATTAGAGAAGATAGGCAGTTATTTTGTGCCGAATTATGTACTTTGTCCATATATCAGCAATATTTAGCTTGGGCCAAAAAAAATTTGAGATTTATGGTGCTTTGTTTGCAGCATTAACTTCAGCAATGAAGAAGATGACACTAGGGCTGCAAGGTTTAATCGACTAATCATTAGTAATATATATAAAAACAATCAACAAAAAAAATTGTTCATTGACTAATTGTTAACTAAGCTATACAGAGTCTAAAACTAATGTCAAAAGACCTATTGTAACAAAGACTGTGACATAATACATTAAAATGTCTAAAAAAGATTAGACAATTGCTGATTTTCATCAATAATACACTTTACACACAACATTCATAAATATTCTCTATCTCAAAGCCTTTAAACATCATATTTGAACCTATATTTGGCTGATAATGTATTAAAAAAGTTTAAATATACAATAGAAATAACTATTGAAATAACTTGACTAGTTGACAAATTTTTAAAAATGATGGCTGACTAGTCCAGTGTTTCTCAAACTAAGGGTTGGGACCCCAGTGGGAGTGGCGAAATGATTTCCGGGGTTCCCCAGATGATGGGGAAAAATTGATACAATTGTGTTAAACAAGGCTTGACACCTTTCAAATGCAGTGGTAAAGGTCTCTATTCTCAAAATAAAATCAACCATTAGATATAAGGCTAATTTATCACTTTTTTGTGTTTGGGGGTCGCAAATGTTAACTATTGTTATTTTTGGGGTTGTGACTGAAAAAGTTTGAGAACCACTGGACTAGTCGACTACTAAAATAATCGTTAGTGACAGCCCTAGATTGCGCTGCACAAAATGTGATTCCTTTTTTTCTGTACAATTGCAACTAAGTCTATAGCTATTACTAGGGTCGACAATCTGTTATATTATATAAAAAAAACTAAAAAAAACTGCTGAGGCAATAACAATATAGCTACAAACAAAATAAATCGCAGTAACACCAAAGTTTTCCATTGGAGAAATTCTCTTTTTTTTAAAAAGTAAAACATTGAGAAGAGAAATTTGTGAATAAAATCTAGCATTTTCACACTAAATAGCCTCAGTTTTGTATTTGTTGTTTTTTATTTTAATATAACTAACTTTATTGCATTAAAAATATGGCTGTAACAATTAATAGAATAATTGTGACTAGTTGGCTATAAACTATAATTGCAGTCGTATTTTGATGATGGTCATCGTTCTCTGAACTATATAGACTAAAACACAAACTTGAAGAAAAATGGCAAAAAAGAATACACCATTTCTGATTTTCCTCAATTATACACTTTTATTTGGTTAAAAATTTTTATTCTAAGTCTCACTCTACAATAGAAGTAATCCCTGACTGATTGACTACTAAAATAATCGCAATAATAGCAGTAATATCGATATCGTAGATCTTATAGCCATATTGCAATAATTTCCAATATTGTGCAGCCCTATCTGACACTTTTTGTCAGTATCACCCACCCCTAATCTGATATGAGAAATTGAATTTCTTTCCAATTGTTTACAACTGTGCAAGTGTTGACGAGGAACTAATTAACTTTCACTTGTCACCAGTTGTTTTTGATAATCAGATTTCTCTTGTGCATAAACACACCAAAAATACGATCTAATTATTGGGTTATCTGATTATTCTAATTACCAGATTTTAACTGGCCATGTAAATGTACTCGGTGTTATAAAATTATTCAGTCATTTCAATAAGTGATGGTGTTAAATACAAATCATTGCTTTATCCTGTAGCTGTACACATCTACAAACAATTTTATATTCTGGTAAAATATATGGTTAAGCATAATTGTAAAGCATAAAAATAAATTATTACAATTTGTTCCTGCATCAAGGAATTGTGAGACACCCATTCCGATCTGATTGATGTCAAATCAACAGAAATAAATGTGACACTTCATTCATTTGATTTTCAATTTGAAATAAAAAACAAGTAAAGGAAAATAATAATAATTTATAACTATTAGATTTTTATTTTTTTGTTTTTATTCAAGAAATTAAAAAAGCAAAAATACAGTTTGATTTTTCGATTTGAACATTGGATTCAAAATATACAATTCAAATGAAGGTTTGGACTGCGGATTTATGAATTAATTTACCTTTATTTATTCTGCACAACGCGAGAGTTGGTTCTAGGCTGTACCAACAGTGGGGCCCGAGCTGGAGTGACATGACAGCGGCTACAGGTCATGCGTTCCCCGCACTGGGTGATTCTATCACCATGGGCTCAAAGGCCTGGACCAGGACTGCGGTGGTCATTGCCGTGGACAGATGACGAGGTCTGGGGTGTGTGCTTCGTGGATTGTCTTCTGCCGTGGCTGTGCTGCTGCTGCCAAGGAGACGAGCAGAATTTGCTCTCTAAATGTGGACACTTTGCTCCGTTCATGGATCACAAGTCTACAACCAAAGATGTGCTGCACGCAGGCCTGGACTGGAAGAAAAAATGGACTGGCCCCCTGCGTGACCATGACCTCGGCTTATTCTACCTTCTACCTACCTACCTACCTACCTACCTACCTACATACATACGAGTCCAAAACAGGAGTGTTGTTTTGGTGCATTGTCTAAAAATTGTCTTAATAATTCTTGGCATGTCCTGTTTGGCCCAATTTATTGTTGCACAGACCCAATTGCTTTAAGGCTATTTTTCTCTTTATCATTACCGTATACGCCAATGTTATTACATATTTAAAACAAATAAGGCTGTAACTATTTTACTTATGATTTTCAATAGAAATTGTATTATTTAACTTTAATAATAAATGTCTTTATAAATATGGTTTCCATCAGGTCCCCCTTTTATTGCCCCCAGAGTGTGCTTCTTATAAACGCCCCTGGATCTGGCCCAGCGGTGAACAGCGGTGATAAAGTGGGCCATAAACACTCCAGGCGTCACAGACGTTCTTCCATCAGAACACTTTTTGTGTAACTTTTGAGGATAATGGCTGTTGCTCCTCTGAGATCACGTCAGTGCGGCGCGCACCTGCAGTGATCAGTTTGCCTGTGCTGTGCGAGAATTACGGGCTTTTTTCAGTGATCTTAAAATAACCAGAACTACGCAATGATGAGCTCTGTCAATGTGAAATAAAAACTGGAGCGCGGTACTTCCTACACTTCTCTATCAGCTTTATGATGGGCCGACCCTAGTAACGACGGACTTGTTTTAGATTGGGCCGTTGATGCGTGACATCAGGACTGCGCTGTGTCGAGCTAGTCTGACAGTGACTGGCCCAAAAGTGCACCAGCCCACCGGGAAAACTGCCGGTGCTCCAGATGGCCAGTCCAGGGCTGGCTGCACGGACTGCGGCACGTGCCGAGCTCAGCACCCAGTTCTGGACCTGGTTTAGTCTTTGTCCATGCAGACAGGGAAATAGCCGACATACGCTCCATTGGCCGTGAGCAAGCTCTCCGTGACCCCACTCACGTAAACAGGGCACAATGCCGTTACGCTATAAGCTCTTTGCTGGATGACCCTGGACCCTTCCTGTACGGGCTTCTGGGCCACCTGGAACTGTGTGGCGTGGGCCAGACTGGGCCATGCAGACGTCATGTGCTTAGTTTAGAGAGGAATGTTCATTTTGAGAAACTGGATAAAACCCCACTGTCTCCTTCGATATTCACACCTGATCAGCTCCGGAGCTGCTCAATGGTATGGCCTTGTTCTCGAGCCCATCGGACTACAACGAATTCCATCGAGCACCCAGGTGTCCAGCTGTACGTAAACGTGCTGTGCTCAACACACCGTAAGCTCAGTCCATGTAAACCCTGGGAGCTGGAGCATGTGTCATCGTGATGGACTTGACAATCTAACCGGACCAAGACCAGGTCCAGAACAACTAGGAGTGAATGCGTTGCGCGCAGCACAGCGCGCACCAGAGGTTACTTGAGATAATTATCATTAGTCATTATGACGGACAGGGTCCCAAAAAATCCGTCATGAACCATTTGTATCCTTCATTATATTTTGACTGCATATGTGTGACAGGTTGTATAAGCAGGGCGTCTGGGGCTTTTAAAGGCAATAATAATTGGCATTTGTTAAAGATTCAGGAATTTATTTGTATTTCCTCTTTAAAACTCTATGGTTGTAGCTCAGTAATAGATATCCATATGTCAGGGATCCAGGAGCCCTGTGCCCTGTTAATATGAGTGGAGCCATGGAGAGCTCGCTTTCACCCATGGCGAGTGGAGCTTTATGTCCGTATGCTTTTTCCCTGTCTGCCCAGACTATGACTAAAGGTCCAGAACCGGGCACTTGACGTGTTGTGATCCATTAACGGAGCAAAGTGTCCACGTTTAGAGCGCAAACTTTGCTCATTTCCTTGACAAACACAGCACAGCCATGGCAGCGGACGATCCACGAAGCGCACACCCGAGACCTCGTCATCTGTCTCCACTGATTACCCAAAGCAGTCCCGGACCTTTGAGCCCCTGAGATGGTTGTCACCAGTGTGGGGAATACATGAACTGTAGCCGCTGTCATGCCGCTCCAGCTCGGGCCCCGTTGTCGGTACAGCCTAGAACCAACTCCTGTGTTGCGCAGAATGAATACAGCTAAATTAATTAATGAATATACGCTCCAAACCTTCTTTCGAATTGTGTATTTTCAATCCAATGTTCAAATCGAAAAATGAAAAATAAAAGAGTGAATTATTTATTTTATATATATATATATATATATATATATATATATAATACATATTTTTGCAATGCAACAACTGAAGAATGCAATAACCTTCGCTATCGATGGGAGGCAGCAGCAACACCTTATCTGGGCGCTGTACGGGTTAGAAAACATTCAGTTTGGGACCTGCAAGACTTGAAAAGTGCTTAAACCCAATTCTCCCTGATACACTAACCTTGAAGCGGCGCAGTTCCGAAAGCGACCGCGTGGGTCCGTGGTGGAAGGAGCGGGATTAAGCGACTTCTCCGCACACTAGAACTGAGATATACCTGCCACCACGCACACACATAAGTCAAGCAGTGTGATTCCAAAGCGTCCAAAGAAAAAGTGACACTTGAAATACAGAATAACTGCACTTTATAAGAGAAGTTCCAGTTTGTTAAGCTTTTTATTGTTTTTTTTCCCTTTTGTTCATGACATTCTTGAAATGGGAAGAATTATTATCCAGTTTTAAAACTGCATTATTATTTATTGTCTTATGCCATATTTCATTTGTAATACAGAAACGGTTTATTAGGTTTTAGTTTATTAGCCTTGTTTTTTCTTTATATTTACTATTTACCTCTTATATTAACAAGTTAAAATTTAAGTTTTAAAACATGTTATAAACTATGATAATCTCGCCTCGTTCTCATCTTGTGAACCCAATCTTGTGACCTGTCTCATCTCGTGAAAATCCTACTGGCTTTATATGAACAGCACTGTGTATGCGGAGCGGAGGGGTCCTTCAGCAATAGCCGTTCTAAGTACCTGATAAAAAATTGGCCTTGAGGATAAAATTGAGGCCATTGGCTGATTATTTTAAAACCTCAAAATATCAGTCGACTGATATATTGGTCGATCTCTACTTGGAGCACACTGATGCAATCAGAGCATCATTTTGGTGCCACTTTCAAGTGCACTACAGCATCAGACACACACACCACAGAAAAATATAATTGCAGCCCTGTAGGGCATTAATCTATCTGTAAATTGGATAAAATGTGGTTGTATTCAGGAGAGTCTCATCTTTATAAGAAGGTATGGCATGCCCAGGTGGAATATTGGCAAAATTTTGACTTTTTAGTTCTCAAACTCCCTACATTGGTCAGTAATATTGGCCAATAAGTGCAATTTAATATTGTGTTTTGTTGTTTCAGTCTCGTCAGCTCTTTTTGCAGTATTTATTATAAACAGTATACTCAATATAAGGGGTGTAATGATTCACCTATTTATTTGATGTGTAGATATTTCCTACATTAATTGGTACTCAGTTAATCCATCCTTGGGCTGAATCAAAATGGCAATTTGAGTTGCCACATTTATCAAAATGTAAAGAGTGCCGTTATTTATGGAGTTGTTTACAATGTGTACTCTAAATGGAATCCTACTTTTCACACATACTTCACGAATCTAATTGTAATGCCGGAAAAAAATTTACCATAATATGGGCAGTCCTAATCTTGGCCATACATCGACATCGAACTCAAATCTCCACTATATATCTTCATACGGGATAAATATTAGTTACATGCTCAAATGGCATTGGTTTCCGTTCGTAAAGTCTTGGTTTGCCCATTTGGAATTCGACCAGTATCAGTGAATTTAAGAGATTTCTGACAGATCAGCTAAAGCGATAAGGAGAAGGAGCACAACATTTCAACGCAATGAAACCACACCGCAAATGAGGCCTCAAATAATGACTTGTGCAATAGCTTCACATGAATTAAATGCGGTCATTGTTGATGCACTTTTGTCATTGTCATATGATCATTATCAGTTTACTGTTAGCCTAGTCAAGTTCTTGGAATGTTATGCAATAAAGTATTTGTTGCCATTAGGGCTGATACTAACAATTATTTTGGTTATCCATTAGTCTGTTAATTATTTCTTTCGATAAATCAATTTGTTGTTTAGATTGCGTAAGGCCCGTGAATGAGAATCAGATTTTTACCAAATTTGAACAAGACGAAGCTTAAGAGATGCTGCTTAAGAACGTTGTCTGAGAGTGTATTTACCAATAAAAGTTTTTTTCATAAAAACACTAACTATTAACTGCTGCTGTGTCTCAGTTATAAAACATCTTTTATTAGTTATTAGATATTAGATATTAGTTCATAAATACTGCTGTGTCACTCAGGTTTGCGTTGTCTTTATGAGATAAATCCTCTAGTTTGATGTGTTGTTTTCTCTCAGACGTCACTTTTGCGTGGGGTTGCTTGCGCGACCGCCGTTTGGCGGGACTGATCCAAATCTCAAAATACTTTGTAAAGCATGCAAACGCCGCTAAATGTCAATACAATTTACGTAATTGCTTTGAGCAGTCGCTCGTAGGACACCTCTCAGCCAGTGCAGGGATTCTGCTTCATATACAGTGAACAGTGTGGTAGTATTGAAGCAGTAAAAATCTAAAAAATATGAGGTGGAGTGAAGTAAACGTAGGGCGTGGTGTGGTGCATTCTGTGAATGGCCAGAACCGTAACTAATAAACCTCAAGACTAATGCAGTGAAGAACATAACATGGGAAACATTTTCTGGAGTCGATTACTATCCTCATATTGACCCGATAATCCTAATTAAGAAACCTTAATGGGCACAAATAACCAGAACGATACATCACAGAATATTGAATATAGTCAAATTAAGACTTATATAGCTTTAGCTGAGTTTTCATTGCGCTTTTACGCAAAACTGTATCATCTGCTTGAAATGTTGAAAAAACATCACGTTGAGCATGTTTGCATTAAATTATGAACTGATCGGCATCAGACTAAAACACCTCGGTCCCGAGTCCTGCTTGTGTCCAACGGAAACAACGGATACACAGAGCAGTGCGCACCTCGTGTTTGTGTGCGTCTGTGTGTAAGTGAGATGCGCGTGTCTGATCGAGCTTGCTGCGTGATGAACAGAGCAGGTGGAACTAACTTTATGAACGAATGCTGCGAGAGGTGCACGTGAACGCTGCTGGAGGGGAATGTGACAATACATATATGGTTTTGGACATTTGTCCTTCGGAACGGTTTCAAGTTCCTGTACATTATTATAGGCCTATTCAAGTGACACAAATTAAGCTTTATTATAATGCAGCACAACTCATATCTGAGGATGCAAAAAACTTTGGGATCTGCGGGGATCTGGGAAGGACAAATGTGGAGTGGCACCCAGGACCGGGAGGGAGCTTCAGAGAAGCTTCAGATCGGCTGGTCACTGCAGTGGTATGTGTAGTTTCACTGCTGTTTTGATCACAACCGCTGCTGAACAGTGTATGCTTACATCGTGGGGCTTCGGAGCTGTTTTATTGTCCCCATATACGAGTCCCTCTTGTTCTTTGACAAGTGTCTCCTCCGCTGTGAAGCATTGGCTTCTTTCTTTGCCTGGATATGCCATGGATGTAAACATGTCCTGCACCGATAGCCTTTCAAATGCCACAGTTCTCAGTCATTGGTTCAAACGCGTTCACCATATATGGACTGTCACATGTCCCTCCAGTCTTCGATGGACAAGTACTGGCAGTAGCTCAGTTGGCAGAGAGATTGTCTTGTCTCCGAAGGTCAGCGGTTCGACTCCCGCTCCTGACATAAACATCCTTAGTTGAGGATGCTCCCGCAGGTGAATACTGCCGTTGTGTCCTTGGGCAAGACACTTAACCCGCCGGGTGTGAGTGAATGGGTGAATAGTTTCTTGATATAAAGCGCTTTGAGTGCCTCGAAGGTGGAAAAGCGCTATATAAATATGTGACCATGTTACCGCCGTGAAAACAGCAAAAGCCCGACCTGAAACTGCTCCTCGGTCATAGCGCTGACCCTAGGGGCAAATACGGCCCTTAATCTGTGTCGGTCTGACGTGAAGAACAAACATGTTATAGTGAAAAGCTTCATTCCAGTTGCCAAAATATCTGTTTTTTTTTACTGTCCATTGGTATGTCTATAGAGCAGACAGTCTTGAGTGTCGGCGTGGATGAGGTGTTAATAGAGCAACAATGCGCACCGGGAGACTCCCTACTATTTTCTATGAGCGTGCATTACCAGCTGGACACATGCTTCTATTTACAGACAGGTTTCTGCTCGGTGACAGGCAAAAGTACTGTAAACTTTGAGTAGACAGGCAAAAGCCGCAGGTGGGGCAGAGAAATGACACCTCCTATCCTCACAAAAAAAACCAACCCTAATTCGTTCATTTTCTTCCGCTTGTTCCCATTAGGAGTCGCGGGTGACTGGAGCCTATCCCATTGACTTTGGGCATTAGGCAGGGTATACCCTGGACAGTGGCCAACTTGTCACAGGGCTAACACAAAAAAAACTTGTCTCCTGCGAAACTCCCTAATAACCTATTTTTCAGTAATCAGCAGTTAAAAACTCAGATGTAAAACAGCAAAAATGCTATTAAAATCCCTTGTAAAGAGCGCTGGGTTGTCCCGCTTTGTGGAGTGAGATTCTTGGCAACCCAAGCTGTGTTCACTGTTTGACGTGGATATTTATAGCCAGGGAACCGAAAATTGGCACCGAAAGAACGTTATTTTTTTTTCAGTTCCAGTCCTTCCCGGACCTTTTCGATTTGTTCCTACTTCGAACCGAATAACGGTGCCCAGCCCTAATAATGACTAAAAGTACAATTTTTGATGGCTTTGGGAAAAAATGTGTGTGATTACCATCCCTGTGATGCTGGTGATCACGAGTGTCTGTGAGAACTTGACCTCAAGTTTATCTACAATTATTGGGGCTAGGGACTCGGTTCCTACTTGGAATGGAATAACAGTGCCCAGCCCTATCTACAAGCAATGACATTTCCAACAGGGCATCTAGGGATGGAACGGTATTATGGTATTAAAATGCCAGAGTATTAACACTGTGAGGATGGGATTTTGATGGTTTTGACAGGGCTCATTTATTTAACTTTGTCTGGAAAAATAATATTAACTGCCTTGATATCGCAAATAGATAATTTTTGGTTATAACATATAGGTATAACATGCCACAAATAAAGTAAATAATCAGAATGGAATAGACGCAAGTCTTCCAATCCAGCCTCTTATTATATATAGCTATTCACTGTGGGCTACTTGTTTCCCCAGATCTCTTCACAGTGAAGGGCATGGTAAAGGATCAATACAGAGACTTTTTATTGTTGAAGTTAATTGTTTTTGTCACACATTGTAAAATGTGCATATCCATGGTATACCGTCATACCATGGTATTTTTGGTCACGGTTACTTTACCGTTGACATTTCATACCAACCTCTCTAAGACCATCAGTGACATGACTACCTCACATAAAAATACTTCTGTGAGGTAGTTATTCACTCTTGACTTTATTTTTATGTCAACTCATTATTATTGTCTTCTTCTGCCTTCAGCAGATTGTTCTTAGGCAGGCAATTAATTGAACTTGAATCGAAATTGCAATTTTAATGGACGCAATTAGCAAATTGCAAAGGCTGTAATTTTTTAAGTACCATAATTTCCTCCACAAACAAAAAATTATGATTAAAAATAGCCAACCCTGTAGTTTAGATTTGTACATGTTTTGAATACATGTGATTCCATTATTAATTTTTTCAATCCACTGGCCTATTTCGTTTAGGCATTTTTACTTCTTATAACTTGTGGCAAGAAGAGGAAAGTGTGTTTTATCAGAGGCTAAAGCAGAGGAGGAACTACTGTCTGGCTCATAGACCGTACATATCACTGGACTGCCTTAGCCCGCTAGCCGCTGCGGTCCAAATAGGAAGTATCCATGGAGGCGGTCCTGGCTCCATAAAGCCGAGCTGCCATTCACTCTGTAACTGTTACGATCAAACTCACCACCTTGGAACTAAAATATCAGTTTTGACACACTCTGCATGATCCTGGTGTTTTTTTCTTGTTAGGTTGTTCATAAATCAAGTTATTAGCAATAATAACTGACCAATCAGGTGCTTCCTTTTCCAGGGGCTGGTTTTGCTCGTGTTAGCAACAGGTTTGATTGACAGCTAGCGCAGCACGTTGCCGCTGTCTCCTCCTGCCGAGGGGCGGAAACCGTTAACAATCTCGCTCCTGATGGTGTGTGTGTGTGTGTGGTTGCCACGATACGCACTCGGATGTCCAAATATGGAGTCTGGCTCCAGTTTAGCCGCTATAACTGCTAAGCGCGATGGGCTTCATTTGGCTGGAGCCAAACGCTATGTATGGGTGATGTCACATTCCCATAGTCCATCGATATGTACGGTCTATGGTCTGGCTGCAGCTGTGCTGGGGACAAGGCAGAGAAACACAGGACTGAGAGTCAGGAGCAACACAGTCTTTTAGTCAAATATGGTGATTGATGATGGTGATTAAAAAACGTTTTTTTTTTTAAATCTAAAAGCCAGTAATTAGCAAATATACATACTGCTATAAGGGACAAAGATTTTATTGCGACGATTAAAAATTTTGAGCTGTAACCTAACCCCGGGCTCAGACCGCATGCAGTCCAGCTCCGGTGCAGTGACCGCAGCCTTTCCGTTACTGCAAAAGTGCGAGAGGAGCTCAGACCGCACACCGTGCAGTGCGGTGGTGCCGGCGGAGGTGCTCCGGCGCTCCGGATTCATTCCGTTTGGTTGAATTTTTGCCGGAGAGCCGGAGCCCACCGCACGCCTTTTCCGTGAAGTTGTAAAAATGAGACGAGACGAACAGGAAATGATACGAGCGCGAGTGAAGTGGATCCGGTGTTTTTTCAAAGTTAAACCAATGTGTTCGTGCTACAACTTTTACTACCTTCGCGCTTGTCAACATTACGGAAAACGAACAGAAGTGAACACAATCCCAAACCGCGAGCAACTACTACTTTGTTTACCAATACTTCCTATATACGCCATCAGTTATCGCGCGAACGAGCGTGAATCCCCGTGAACTCGTGGTCTCGCGAAGGCGGCAGTCCAGCAACAGCACCGCAGCACTGCGCGCTCTGTGTGAGTCACCCACTGCAACCAGACCGCTCCGGCACAGCAACCGGAGCTGGACTGCATGTGGTCTGAGCCCGGGGTAAATCCTTAAACCAAGTGAACCGTGACTTATCACAGACTATATTAAAACACTAATATTGTAATTTTTGTAAATTAACAGATATAAAGTGGCACAAGTCTTTTGAATCCCAACAAAATTTTCTGGGATTCAGAATACGCACTACTTCAATTCTTTACAAAGATTAAGTGGTCAATAGGCTAGACCTGTCACGATAACAATGATCACAGTAAACCCTTTTCTAAATGAACGCTTCTTAAAAAAACATGAGCTGCGATTAAAAAACAATGCAAAAGTTAGAATAAATTTAACAACCCTCAACCCTCAAAAGCTCAAATGTTTATGTAAGACAAAAAAAGACAGACAAAGCTCCACACCAGTGTGTAGAAAAGGTGCACACGATAAATATTGAACCCTAAAAAATATGATTCAATTTTTCAGATATTGAACGTTGAGTTGATATAGTATTTATCGTGACAGGCCTTCACCCTGCCCTCCGTCGTGCTTCGAGTCAGAATAATAATAATAATACATTTTATTTATAAGCGCCTTTCAAAACACCCAAGGACACTGTACAGGACAACAAGTAATAAAAACAACAGAATAAAACCCACAAACAGAACTGGATGATGGTGTTGGAGTGACTGAGTTATGTGGTGTAGGATTGTCTGAACAGGTGAGTTTTGAGTCTGGATTTGAAAAGTGGAAGGGTGTCTATGTTGCGGAGGTCAGGAGGGAGAGAGTTCCAGAGCTGAGGAGCAGAGCGGCTGAAGGCTCTGCCCCCCATTGAAACAAGACGGAAAGAGGGGACAGAGAGCTGGAGAGAAGAGGAGGACCGGAGGGAGCGAGAGGGAGTGGAGATGTGGAGGAGGTCAGAGATGTACGGTGGAGCCAGGTTATGGATAGCTTTGAAAGTGGTAAGGAGAATTTTGAAGTGAATCCGTTGTTTTATGGGGAGCCAGTGAAGTTGTTGGAGGATGGGGGTGATGTGATGGTGGGAGGGCGTCCTGGTGATGATGCGGGCTGCAGAGTTTTGGAGAAGCTGCAGTTTCTGGAGGGATTTATTGGGGAGACCAAAGAGGAGAGAGTTACAATAATCGATCCGGGAGGTGACTAGACTGTGGACAAGTATGGCTGTGGTGTGAGGAGTGAGAGAAGGGCGGAGACGAGAGATGTTGCGAAGGTGGAAGTAGGCAGAACGGGTGATGTTGTTGATGTGGGAGTGGAAAGAAAGGGTGCTGTCGAGGATGACACCCAGACTCTTGACTTGAGGGGAGGGGAGGACGGTGGAGTCATTGATAGAAATTGTTAAACTGTTTGATTTTGAGAGAGTGGAAGGGGTGCCGACCAGTAAGACGGTTTTTGAGCTGTTAAGTTTGAGGAAATTTGAAGAGAACCAGGAATTGATTTCCTGCAGACAGAGGGTAAGAGAGGCTGGTGGAAGTGATGCAGTGGGTTTAGAGGAGAGGTAGAGCTGGGTGTCATCCGGCGTAGCAATGGAAATGAATGTTGTGTTTACGGAAGATAGAACCAAGAGGGAGAATGTAGATGATGAAGAGAAGGGGACCCAGGACAGAGCCCTGGGGCACACCAGCTGGGACAGGGAAGGGGTTGGATTGGTGGGATTTAAGTTGAATGAACTGACTGCGATCAGAGAGATAGGAAGTGAACCAAGAGAGAGGAGTGTGGGAGATGCCAATAGATTTAAGCCTGTGGATGAGAGTGCTGTGTGAGATGGTGTCAAATGCTGCTGTTAGATCGAGGAGGATGAGAATAGATAGTAAATTAGAGTCAGAAGCTATGAGGAGATCGTTTGTAATTTTAAGAAGTGCAGTTTCTGTGCTGTGGAGTGGGCGAAAACCAGATTGAAAATGTTCATAGAGACTGTTTGAAATGAGATGGGTGTGAAGTTGAGAGGCGACTGTTTTTTCAAGAATTTTGGATATGAAAGGTAAATTAGAGATGGGGCGCAGATTATTGAAGTTGTTGGGATCTAATCCAGGTTTTTTCAGAATAGGGGTAACAGAGGCAGTTTTGAGTGATAATGGAACAGTTCCGGAGGTCAAGGATGAGTGGATGATATTAGTAATGAAGGGGGCAAGCGAAGGTAGGCAAGATTTGACAAGAGCTGTGGGGAGAGGGTCGAGGTGACAGGTAGAAGGTTTAGAGTTCAAAATGAGATCAGAGATGGTTTGGACGGAAGGAAGGGAGAAGCTAGAAAATGGTGTAACATGTGAGAGGGGTGAGGTCTGAGTGCAGAATACCCTGCACTCAGATTTGTTTATTTCACTGACGTACAGTGTGTGAAACTAACGAGTTAATCCATCATTTAGAACAAACTCAAACTTTTCTCATTTCAGATTAACAGTGTTTTATGCTTTGCTCATTCATTCGGTTGATATCGGCAATGTTTTTCCTCATAAGCAGCCATATTTGTTTTGATACGGACAGACTATACGTTGGCTGATCCACCTGTCAGTCCTGGCCATCTGAACTCTTGAGATTAACGCAATGACCTGACTGATGTTGATCTATATAAAAATACATAATTCTGGACTTTCCAAGTAACAATCAACACATTTTTACATGTGTTTTTCAAACTTTGTTTCGTGAGCCCAATGTTGCTTACCTTGTGTTGTGCCTTGCGGCTGTGTTCTGCAACTCTTGTGATGATTCTTCACTGAGGTCGAGAATCATCACAAGAGCTCCATGTGCTGTTCACTTTAGCCTTCATACCTTTGCCACTCGTTCCAGACTTTTTCACCATCGCGCCCCTCTATGCTCTCACACAAAACAAAACTTAGCTATAGAGAGACTTGTGGGTTTTAAATACACTGCTCCTCCTCTTTCTCACATAAGAATACATGAATAAGAATTGCATTTGTAGTGTTGAGTTATATCGTGTTGCTTTAAATTAATAGATCAACACCATAACAAAAGTATTCATTCAAATATATTTCTTATTGTGTTGGTCCTGTTGGATAAGTTCTGATATGGTGACAAGTAAAACTTTACATTTGTAATTGGTTAACAAAAATATATATTTAAATAAAATGTTTTTCTTGTCAGGCTTGTAATGATCTTATTTTTCTTGTGTTCATTTCTAGATCTAGGCTCTTTATCATGGGATGATCTAGAGAATGACCTGCCAGATGAGTTGATTCCAAACGGCGGAGATCTCGGCCTGATGGGTGGAATGCCCTCCAACGGTGGAGCGGTGGGTGGAGCCACAGGGGGAAATGTTGTCCCTGATGCAGCGGCAAAGCACAAGCAGCTGTCAGAACTGCTTCGTGGGAGCACAACCAACATCACCGGCACAGGTCTGAACTCCGCCAGCCCTCAGCCTGGTAACATGGGGGCGCAGCTGGCTTCAGCTCTAGGAAAGAGTCCTCTTGGCCAGGGTTCACCCAACAACCACCCGTCTCCTCAGGCACAAAAAGCCGCAACGCCAACAGGAGTAGCTGGACAGAACAACAATAACACCACAACAATGGGGTTTAACCAAGCTATGATGAACAATAACCAGACTCATCCAGGCCTCCTGGCCCAAGGAGCTCAAACTCAGTCGGGCCAAGTGATGAATGGTGGACTTGGACCTGGGGTGGGGAGAGGTAGGGGCGCAGGCATGCACTTCCAGAGCCCCACGATGCAGGCAGCAACTCCAGGAGGAGCTGGAAGTGCCCTGGCAGAGACACTCACTCAGGGGCAACAGATGGCAGCCCATACTGCTCTGGGTGCACAACAGCAGACAGCCAACTTGAATAAGGTAAGTCATGTACTTTGAAATGGGGGGAAATGGGCAAATTGTTACCACCACAAGGTAATGAATTTGACTCCTTGCCCTGTGCTGTAAAGTGTCCTAAACCACTACAGCAAAAACACTTTTTTGTAATGCTACAACGCTACTGTGAAATGCCTAAACAAAGATGTGGTGATGTCCAGAATGAGAATGAATGATAAATGTTCTGCGATTTGAATCAGAAATAAATTGACTTATGTCACTTTAAATCAATGTTAAGGATTTTACAATGAGCAAAATGTAGCAAAAGATGACAATCTTCGGATTAAATTAGGGTACTAAAACGATAACCATTTATATTGTAAAAGGGCTTTATGTACAATTTAAAATCTCAGTTGGTCATGTCTGCAAGTAAAAAAAATGTCTGGTGAGGCATAAAATGATAAGAGTTTAAGAATAAAGAGTTTACGATAGAAAGATCAGCAAAGGAATATCCAGGGTTTCTGCGAGGCATTAAAAATTATTAAAAGTTTAATGATTTTTGGCAAAAATAAGGACTTAAAAAGCAATAAAAAGCATTCAATTGAACCCCCACAGGCATTACACAAGCTGTGTCCCAATTCAACGGCTTCATCCTCCGAAGGACCCAGCCGACGGAGGCTCCTCCTCCGTGTGGCCTCCGTGGACCGCAAAGGCCGTGCCGAAATGGGACAGGTCTAGCCTGCGGAGCCGCCGGTCGCCCGGCAACCGAGACTCGCTGCTAACGCTAATGCTAACACCAATCACGCCACTCATATTACGCACATGGACGTATGAAAAACAATACGTACTGGAGATAAAATACTCGGACCTTGAGCTCAAGAGATTGTAATTTTTCTCGCCCAAATCTTGTGTCTAAAACAAAGCTGATATTATGTTCAGATCTTGTCACATTTAACCATTACCAATGAAATATGCAGTCTTAATTCTGGAAGTAGCTTTTATAATGACAAGGGACTACATGAAAGGTGAAGGGTGCATTTAAGGATAAAATATGTTTATTGTGCAAATCTGAGAATATTTAACATTAAGCCCATTATATAAACACATTAAAGATCAGTGAAACCAGCTGTATGTCCATGTCCATAATAAATTCGTCACAATTTAATACTTAATGTTGTATTATGACATGCTCCATCTTTAGCAAATGTTGATCAAATGAACTCTACACCTTAATTGCAGTGCAACACTACATGTTGTCAGTAATTGACCAAAAACCACAAAATGATTTTCAGATGTCACCATAAACCCAAATTCACCACAGAAACTGTGCCATCTAGGTATCAAAGTTATAAACATATTATGTTTTAGTCTTTTCAATTTCACCTCACACAATTGAAAATGTTAGAATAAAATGTGTAACTATTTTACTAATACTAATAATAATGTATTTAATTTTGCAAACCATCAAAGCAGATCTTTAGTTTATGAAGTCATTCACAGACAGTGGCAATAAAACTTCTGATAATGATCCAATACAGTTGTTCAGGTGCTCTTCAGTTAAGATCAAAACATTGAGACAGCTGTAGGACATTTTATTTATTAAAAGTTAGGCCTCAACTTTACAGAAACACATGTGCTTGAGTGGACATGGCCACCATACACTGCCCACAGGTCTTTTGTCGTCAGTTGGAGATGGACCTCCACATCTGCAGGAGACTCTGGACGATGTGGTGGACAGTGCAGACAACATGCTCTCAGTTTGATGCCTCTCAACTAGAAGACGAGAGTCAAGCTACGTCCAGCTGAGAAGATTCACACTAAACTCCTGTACAATGGGCCTTGTGTCTGCAGCTGAGTCAAAACCTGTAACAAAATACATAAAAAAGTCCAAATACTATTAATGGCAGACCTGAAAATTAACTCCACAGAGCACATCTCAAATACATCCAGGTGATTTGGCACTTATTAGAAAATTATAAACAGCTAAAGTAACACAAGAAACCTGTGAATTCGATTGTTGTTACAAACGTAAATGGTATTTCAATTTGATGAAGAGGAATCCTGCAGCACTAATTACTTTAGAAGTGTTTCAAACCACAATGCACATGTCCTGTACCTTATTGGTTCGTTTCTTTGAAGAGGGTCAGCGCTCCTCCAGTGCAGTGTCAGGTGCACTTTATTGTCCTCTGTGTTTGACCCATTTTAAGCATCATCTGCATGATCTTCATTGAACAGTTCTGTGACTCCAGCAGTATTGACTGTCCTCAGACAATAAGCTACATATGAGAAAAGGAGAAGTCTTCTTAAACATTTGCAAGTGTACTGTTCTTATCTAACCCTTTGGTCACAGACTTTGGTGCACAAGTGTAAAAGATACAGGTCTCCACAACCATTTTAGCATAAATCTGTTGAATTTAAATAATCAACACAATTTATCCAACCAGTATTATTTACCTTAATCATCCATTTTCTGGGATTATAAAGAAGGCAATTATTCCATTCCCATCATTTCTAGAATTAAATGCATTAGTTTGAGACTTGTATTACGTGATTTACAAGTTATATAATTAAACATAATAAAGCTATGCTTTTTAAGAATAATACACAAAACAACAGATGTCATCTTACCTCTAAGATACACTGGCCAAAAGTTTAGCCCCCATGGCCCAAACAACGTGGTCGTTTCCTCCTCGTAGCTTTATTTTTTAATCCACGGGTTTCTTTTCTCCTAAAAGTGAAAACATGATTGATCAGTGTTTGATGTCAATCTGCCCAATTACGAAAGTTTGATCGGACTTTTCACGGCGTTAGCTGGAGTTTACGAGCCAAACTTTTAGCTCAAATCTCCGCGGCTCACGCAGTAAAAACAAACTTATTTTACAGTTTTGCGGGCTTTATCATATTATTTTATGACAACAGTCCTGTTCGTAGTAAACTCGTTATGTTTCAAGCGTTACTCACATGTTTTCCTCCGCTTTCGGGACGCGTTGTTTCGCTTCGGTGTTTGCGTACGTCTGACCAGCGCTGCGTGGTGCATTATGGGATATATGAGGCCGTGAAGGCTGCTCAGATGTGGCCTTCGTTCACGGCTGATCTCCATGGAAACGCGGGCTGCATTTGTCGGCCGCATTCGTGGGCTGCATGAAATGGGACAGCCTTGTCGCGGCGGAAGTGACGCAACCGGCCTTCAAACGTAGCCTTTGGAGGATGCAGCCGTTGAATTGGGACACAGCTACAGATAATCAGGTTTTTATTTAATCACAATTTAAATTTAAATGTTTAATTTGAATGTAAATATTAAACAAGGAGTTAAAGGCTATGTCCAAAATAGTGTTCAAACTGTAATAGTCCTGGTAGTAAAACTGTCTTTATGTCATATGAATTAAAGCTGCCTTGTAGCGACTCACTGCAAGAAACAGTGTGGTGATCCAGTATGATTCTCTGCTGAAGTTGAAGTTGTTTTACTGATAGGTAAATTTATAACCATATATTTGGTCTATTAAGTAGGACAGTGTTTTTCAACCTTTTTTCAGTTGCGGCACGCTTTTTGGGTTGAAATGATACCACGGCACACCAATTACAATTAGAACATGACCAAACCAGACCATTCCGTTTAGAAAAATATGGTAAATAATGTCTGTGCCACTGTCTGGTTCTGTAAATGTGTCAATAGTGATGGTTTTGCGTTAGTTTTTGGTGCAGAAGTTGCTCAGGACACTCCAAAATGATAAATGAGTCAATTCCATCCACAACTGTCAATATGTAAACTTACATTGGACATTTCTTCAAGGCACACCTGGCATAACCTCAAGGCACACTAGTTTTCCCCGGCACACTGGTTGAAAATCAAGGAAGTAGGAGTTCATTTATCGTCTGAAATGCAAAATTACATAAGTAAATTAACTTTTTTAAGTAAAGTAACAATAACTAAATTACATTGAAATGTGTTATTATAACGTATACTGTATGTAAACTGAAAGAACCAGTATCATTTTCAGCACGGAGAACGGTCGATTTTGCGACAGGGGTTGCCGACTGTTTGCAGGTCTATCCATCAAAACAATAACGTAATAAAAATAACACTAAATAATTATCGTAGTCCATGTCAGCTGTACGCGTCAATAACATTCAAATTTATTACGTAAAAAAGTAGAAGCTAGGATTCAGAACATAAATATGCATGGTATAAATTTAATGTAAATTAGCTTATGAATATTATATAGTCGTTTATTATATACTCATTAGTCATTCTGCTACCCAATGGAATGGTTACAAGCCTGTAGTTTTGACATGATAAAAGTGTAAAACATAACAAGCGTTAAAAGCAAAAAAAAAACACCTCAAATGTAAATGTCTTGTTTTGAAGTTGATTATGGAATTAAATATCTTGAATTGTGGCATTAAAAAGCATTGAATTTGATTAGCTGAAACCTGCATAAACCCTGACATCATAGTATTTTATGAGTGAGGTATTTTTCTCATGGGTGAAAAAACAAAATACTTTGTCATTAGACTGTAAATTAGACTAAACATATCTATGAAGAAACAGACTAGCAAATGCAGACTACTTGGTATTTCTCATGAAATTAAGTTGCTATTCACCTAATTCCAGAAGCTGCCGTGGGCGGCGCCATCTTTTTCCGTTCACATGGGGTAGACGAGCTGAACAGAAAATAAGTTCTACACAAAGTAAAAAGCAGTTTTCAGGCCGAACAGGAAATTGGTGCATTTATGACTTGTTGTTGCACGTGTACATTACACATTTTACACAAATCAGTCTACTTTAGATAACGTTTTAGCGCCAAGACTTTTCCCTCACTCGCCATTTACATGAATGGGGTTCTCGTCAAACCAGAAGTGAGTTACTACAGGAGTGCGAATCTGTGGCAAAAACAGGCAAAGGTGGGCGAGGCGGAATAAGGAGAATAAAATGTATACTATTTTGCAGCTTTGCAGCCATTATGTACAGTATAATTTAGAATGAGCCAAAATGGCATTGTAGTGAATGCTCCATACAGTGTACAGCTACTTATGTACTTTTGTAAATCTTGAGGCAGGTAAAGTTAACCACTTAATCAGTTAGAATGACAAGGGGCAGAGGAGAGAAAGAGGAGGGGGGCTTTGCTGAATAATCTGCTCTGACAGCAAAGCCCTGACATGATAGTTGGCCAGTGTCCCGCCTGTGTGTGGAGTGTGTCAAGAGGGCGGAGGCTGAACCAGAGCCTGAAGAAGGGGGGCAAATATGTGTGTCTGCCTTCTCAGCTGTGTTGAAAGGCTGCCAGTGTCTGCTCCACTCAGTTGGGTCTTTTTATCTGTCTGTTGGAGCGATGTCAACAGCCCAAGGGGATACAGCCTGGTCCGGTCCGGCATAGTCTGGTCTACTACCAGTGTGTGTGAAGAAGTCACACAGAGGACTAATGTGTAAAATGAGAACAGAGATATTGAAACACACTTTTTACTTTTATTTTGAATAGTGTTACTGTGTATTTGATTATGACCACAGACTCACAAATATAGGTATGACTCTTTGTTTAGAGCTGCAGAATTATTCACAATCTAATAGGGATGCACCAATACCACTTTTTTCCAAACGGGTACGAGTACTTAATTTTGAGTACTCGTCGATACCGATACAGATACTGTTCTTAACAATTCAAACTCCACTTAGTTACATTTGAAAATGCTTTTTTCTTTAATTTTGACTAAAGTAAACAATAATTACTTACATTCAAGAGTCAACTTTAACAGCCAAGCAGCTTCTTTTGCTTATATTTAACTTTTCTGCACCACGTTTTAACATCTCTATATGAAATGTTAGGTTTGAATAGAGTTGGCTGCCATAGGCACCGAAAAAAATATTTATTTGGGTCTAAATGCAAGTGCGTGCGTTGTAAACAAGAAACAGCTGATGCTAACGTGTGCTTGCTTTGTTTTGCTAACTCTGTGGCTCAGAAAACAAAGTTATCGTCTCTGGAAATACTCTGTTTTTTATAAGATCAAGTCAGCGTTTGGTGAGTAATGATTATTTTGCCTTTATATTTTCTTTCTGCAGTTTCGTTGTCACCTGCGTCTGCGTTCTATTTTCTTCTCTCTCATCCAATCATAAACTGGGCCGCACTAAAGCCGGGCCTTACGGTTCACTTTTGTTCAGTCTCGCTCTGCGCTGTACCACGCTAATGGAAACATGACTTTAGTCAGTCTCGTTCACTTTGAAAAACTACCAAACGGCTGACATCTCCGCTCCTCCGAGCTTCTCACACCAGCCGCCCTCCGACTGCAGCTGCAACGTCACGACAGCATGAGGCATGCCGTGAGTGAGCGTCTACTGATGTGAGCTGCCGTAAAATTACCATAAGAGGTATCGAGCGCCGGTATCGGGTGCTCTTCAGTGAGTACGAGTACTAGCACCTGGTATCGAGCTGATACCCGATACTGGTATCGGTGCATCCCTACAATCTAATCAAAATCACAATTTGAATGGTCGCAATAACCAAATCACAAAGACTACAATTATTTAACATAATTTCTTGTGCGAACAACAAAAAATCCTGTTGTTTAGACTACAAATATGTTCTGAAATACATGGGATTCGGGTATTGGTTTAGTAGTTCGTGCGTCAGTCTTCTGTCAAATGTTTATGCTCCTGGATGTGTTTAAAATGTGAACTTTGAACACAAGCCTACAATAAAAACATTTATTTATAATCAAATTGCAATAGAGATGTTACAGATAAATACATTTTTTGGCAAACAATCAGCTCGCATGATATTGGAAACATGTGTGATATATAGACCTGTCACGATAATACAACTACAACTATTATTCCATAGGTTAAAACACACTTGATGACATTTTGAGACTCTTTGAGACATTTTATGTGCGTGCGTGTTTGGTTGCACGGCTGCGCAGTCATGGCTCAATGTGCGGAAGAGACGACAGCAAGGCAAGTCGTTCATGCCACGACCCAAGCACCCTACTGTCCGGACCCAAACCCGACATGTAACATTGGACTGAACCATGTTAAGCTCCTCATTGACCGTGAGCGGGCACACACAAGTGCTGTGCACTCCGTGCGTCAGGCACGGGAGATCAGTCTTGACTTGTCTGTTATTATCTGACTTAACAAGATGTAAACGGTCTGCAGACTTTGCTTTGTTGCAATTTTTTTGCGCATTTAGAGCAGCGTTTCTTTTTCAGACCAAGGACCACTTTGCTGTTGAAAACAAAACTGCAGACCACCTATCCTACAAACACGCCCCCACCTCCAACCAAAATTAAAATTGAAATTTAGATTAGGTTATTTTGTGTTTAATTATTAATTAATTAGATTAATTTGTTACAAATAGATTACTGCAGCAGGGTTGTATTTTGATCAGATAAAATCGGCAGCTGGTCCATCAATGCAGCATTTTAAACAATCCTCTCCTCTTACATTCCCAAAGTTATTGGTCAGTAACTTTGACCTTTGAAAAAAATCATAACCTTGAGGAGGCTATGTATTTAAATTGCAGGAGAGGGCGACCGATGTGGGTTGAGTTTGAGTAAGCTGATGGCTGATAGCAGTTGCCGATTTCTAGAGACGATTTTCTTATTTATATAAAAAGCCAGAAAACATTACAATGATCATATGCACCTTATTCCACCCGTACCACTCCTGTAGTAAAGGCCCTTCCATTTTGAGCAGCACAACACAGGCTAAGTGCACATATTGTCAGTTTTGACCAGGAGCACAGTTGGGACAGTTTTGACTCCACAGACAAAACTACAAAACTAAAGGAGCAAAACACTTTTTATTTTATGAGAATCAGCCTCATAGTCACTTCGCGGCACAGTGCAACGCACAGCAATGCATTTCTATAGTCTGTGCAAAGGAAAACATCATTTCAGACAGAAGAGTTGCAGGTGTGGTTCTCAGGAGCCTCTGTCCTCAGCACAGAGTAGAGCTGATCAGAAGAGAGACGTGTGAGTGCCACAGGGTGTTGCAGGGGGTAGAGTAAAAAAATAAACTAAAAAATAAACTAAAAAAATTCTCTGAAATAAAATGTACAAGGTCAAATGTTGGGTTTAATAATAATTTAAGAATGAACAGTGACACTGTCAGTTTTAAGGAAGAAATCTGTAACACAGAAATGTGACTTTATACCAAGAGAGGATTTATTGTTATTGCCCTTAAACGCCCCAGACGCCCTTCGTGGACCACTTGTCACGCACGCAGTAAAAACATAATGACGGATAAAAATGGCTCATGACGGATTTTTTGGGACCCTGTCAGTCATAATGACGGACTGGAATTATCTGTAGTGTAACCTCTGAAGGAGTAGCCAGCCCTAGTTCCTCCTCAGCCCTCTGTGATGTCTTTACCATTGGCTATATGGTTTAGACATCAGCTCTCCCCTCTCCTTCTTTCAATTTCTCTCACTAAGTTATAGACTAATAGTGGTGGGACAAGTTTAAATAGCCACGAGACTTTGTTCGTTTGAGTAAACTATTTATTAAAAAGAAATAGTGTAAGTAAGTCAAACTTAAAAGCATAAGCTGTAATTGCTGTGATACTTGATTGTTTAAGTAGGTCAAACATAAAATCCTATAATACAAAACTTGATTCTTTGAGTAGGTTTAACACAAAAGCCTATGCTATAAAACTCTAGTCTTTAAATTGATTTAACATAAAAGCATCTTGTCCTAAGAGATAAGAGATCGTCAGTTATTAAAAATACTTCAGAAACATGCTTTTAACATTTTTTGTGTTTGTAAAGATTTTTATCAAACAAAAATGTCTTAAAGTAAATGTGTGTGTGGTCTATGTAGGCTATATGGTGTGTGTGCTTGTGCACGGGTATATTAGCCTTATTTATGAGTTAAACGTTTTTCATTCGTGAACATTTTCATCAAGCAAAATTAACACATTATTTAAATTTCATCTGTGTTTATTAATTTAAACATGCTAAATTACAGATGCTTATGAGACTACTAAATGCGCGCAGTACGCATTTACTTTTTCATTTACAAGCTTTAAATTAATTTAGACTATAGGCCACATATAGGCTAACTAAACGACAACCACTGTCTGCAGAATAATTTTTTTATGAAATTAACTGAACTTTACGCAAATGGTATATAAAAATGCAGGCTGGCCACAGCAAAATCACCTGGTGTTAACGTCACAGGAGCTTTTATACTTACCAGTATGAGACCTCGTTGAGGGAGCTGGAGCTCCTCCTGGGCTTTCGTCAGCTCTCGCCCTCCTCTTCAGCCAACTCTGGGAAAACGCGTTGACCAGAGTGTGGCACACACCCACGGCGCACGCTGTGCACTCTTTTGAGCTTGACATGGCATTGGTTACAGCTAGGTGCAGGTTGTGACCAAACCAATTTAGCCACGGCCAGGCCAGTTACTTAACTGCAGCCACAATGTTCACCCCATTGTCTGTTGTGATGCCTGAGAGTTTGTTTTCCTCCTTTATCAATTGCACTTCGAAAAGCCTCAGCTAAGTTGTCAGCGGTGTGATTCTGGGGCATAAACACTGTTTGGAGGCAGCGTGATTTTAAGCTCCAGTCTTCTGCCAGATAGTGCCTAGTCAGACTCACGTATGAAGTCATGTTAACGCTTGACCAAATATCAGTTGTTGCAGAAAAGTAACTGACATTTTCCAGCTCAATTTTTACCAAGGTGGTACTGCTTTTAAAATGGAACCATCTCCTCGTAACCTGTAACCGCGGCAGTAAGGTTTCGCTGTCTCGGTTGTTCGTGTTCACTTGAGCAAATGCCTCAGCCACTGTCGGCAGGCATCTGCCATACCTGGCACAACAGTCGCTGATCCACGGCTTGATGCTGGCTTGGACAGTCGGACTGCTGCTGCTGGGTGGTTATTAGAAAGGTGCGATCTTAAGTTGGAGGTATTACCCCGCTTCAGATATTTTTGCCCAGCAGATCTTGCACACAGCCTTATCCAAATTATGGTGCTTGCCACTTTCATTTGGTTCAAAGCCAGATTGCTCCCAATAGCCAATGACACATTTTGCTTTCCCACCCGATTTGCAGCTGCTGCCATTTTTATTCCACTTACACCAGGAATAGGTTAATTAGTGTGAAAATAACATTTTAGTTACAATGCAACCTGCAGGTGCATGATCGCTCCCGTTCCCATGATTTACTTTTTCCCATGATTTATGCCCAATACACACATAAATGACTCCACGTTAGCTGAAATATTTTATTAATTTTAAACATTTGATTGCATAGGCTGGGTGTTTGCAGTTCAGTAGCCTTACATTTAATATTTCAATAAAGACCACATCACACGCAATTGTGCGGTGATAGCGGTTGCTCACCCCAATTGGGTTTAAGCTGAAATAGCCCGGTATGGCGATTTTGCGGTTACCGTGGCAGCCTTAGCTGTAATTAAAGTTTGTTGAGTTACGTTGACATCCTATGTACAACCAAGGGCAATAGTTAGATTTTCAACCCGTCAAAGTTACGGAATGCCTTCAGAATTTTCTGTCTAAAATGAAAATAATCCGTAAATGACGAAGAATTATCGGTTAATGTAACCTCTGGCAACATCCGTAAATCTTAGAAGATGAAAATAAAATTGTGCAGTGGACACCCAGCTAGTTTCCAAAAAACAGGTTGTTAATGCATATAGCCTACTAAAATCATAACTGTTTAAAAAATATCTTAGTTTTGTAATTTTCATCTTTTTATATCAATTCATTAAAGTAGAAACCAAAATTGTGAATTTAACCGATTATTGTACATTTTTTCAAAATCTCTTTCTCATCTTGTCTTGTGGAGACAGTCTCACGAAAATTGTGTCATCTCCCAGCCCTAGAGAGACTGTTTTCTTCCTGCATCTGTGATGGCGGGCCGGCTTAGCCCTTTTCTTTCTGAAATTACACTATTTGGGGACTGGAATCAGCACAACAATATTCATCCTGGGGTTGGCATTTTTCCGATCACACATCCACATGAATACAGACGATATCGATACATGCATTATATCATTGCATCCTAATTTTTATGATATTTTCAGAATCTGATTTTTTGCCATCAGATATTTTGCCAAGATGTAAGGTGTACATGGGATATGAGATAAGCTGATCAATCTTAAAGGGACTGCCTAATTTTTACTGTTGTGAAATGGAAAAAACAGAACAAGTCCATGTTCCTGATTTTTTGCATGTAATAAAATCAAATCTGTGTTGCTCCAGTTCAGATACAATGTAAAAGCATCTATTCGGGTGAAAATGAGACAACATTTTCTCTTCATCTATTTATAGCATAGTTTTATTCTACAAGAGAAGCAGAAAGTGCGCTGTTAGCATGCTAATGTTTCTTTGCTTTACCTACAAAGGTCTGTGACGCTCTGGGCTCAGAGACTGGTGGAAAGTGCTTATAAACCCCTCGTAAGGAATATTTAGGATGCTGGGACTGCATTAGGAAAGTAAAAGTTAGGTACAGGGCATTTAATTAGGTGCACATACAACTAAGCAGTAGTCAAGAAACTTTTAATAGGATGAATGATGAGAGTAGTTCCTTATTATAGTTTTGTAATGTGTGTGTTGTTTTTTCCTCAGACGGGCCTGAGTAGTAATGGGGCCCCGTTCGGAGCCCAGTCTTATGGACAGGCTGCTTCAGGCCCGGGGCAGCTCCAGAACAAGGCCCTCACCAACAGTTTACCATCCTTCCCCAACGAACTCAAAGGAGCTGCAGTCACTAGTGTGCCAAATATGGTGAGTCCTGTTTCATTTGATTATAAACTTTTGTGTCCTGGAACAGCTTATTTAGCCTTTTTGAGCAAGTTATTTTTAGAGATGGAATGATTCACAAAGTTCATGTTTGTCATTCAAGTTTATTTCTAAAGCACATTTGAAACGAAAGTTATGAATGCCAGCGGTTCTATGGATCTCGTATGGCTAACAGAGGCACTGAATGGCTGGTTCGCTTAGAAGCGCCACTTCTGTTGATGGCAGACTGCATTTCCATGTATGGGAGCAGCTGATATCACCCAAACATAACTAATGTTTACTTAATAAATAAAATTTAAATTGTAGCAGAATTCACTCTTCAGGTGGCCAGTCTCACAGATTGACAAAAAGACGTTAAATCCACGTTTATGGTACTGTGGATCATTGGAAATGGGTCATTGCGCATTTTAACTAAATCAATGAGCGAAGTAAAAACTCTTTTAATCTGAGGTGAAATATATTTGATTTAGATTATTCTAAATTATAGATGATCAATGAGCTCCATTAATGTACACCTGACAGGGGCAGGCAGTTTATGTATTCTGCAGGTTGGATTGTACATACATTCATACAAGTTAATTTTCATTCACTTGGCTCTTTGTCAATTGCCATGATATTCATCGTTTTATAATACTAGCACTGACTTAACATTACCTTGTAAAAAGTACTCAATGCAAATCTGTGAGTACTTTTAGTGCGTCCAGTTCTTCTGGTTTATCACTGCTAATCATCGCTGACCCTTCCAGTGATTGTAAATGAAACATCGTGTTCCATTTGCCCGGTACTATCCCATGTCTTGGCTTTTCCAATTGGGAAGTTAGCTTTATTCAGTTCAATTCATTTTATTTTTGTAATGCCAAAAATCACAACAACAGTTGCCTCAACTCAATGGGAAGCCAGTGAAGGAACTCTAACACCGGGGTAATATGATAACATTTTTTAGTACCTGTTAATAATCTTGCGGCTGCATTTTGAACCAGTTGAATGCGTCCCGTGAGTAACACTAAAACCTCGGTAGAAAATATTAACAGTGTAGAAGTGTTTGGTGTAGTTTGTTACCGTTAGTTATTAGCTCCAAAATAAGCATACATGCTAACAACCTTTTGATAAACATTTCTTAAATCTGCCATTATTCTGGCCAATAATGGACCAAAAACATAGTGGGTGACAACAGTTTGGCAGGATAATTCTGAATTTAATTTATAGCATGAATAATCCTGAGTTCAGAACACACTGAGTGGGACCAGAAAACTCCTGTACCTGAAACACATGTACTGACAAAGAAATTACTTCAGTCACATTCACTTAGTGAATATAGACCTCCTCAAGATGGAGCACATACAGAAGCAAAGAATGCTACGTCGCCGTGACACAGAAGTCACCTGAAAGAAGCGGCAGACACAGTGCCGGTACTAGTTCCCAAATAAACAGCAGATAGAAATGAACTCATACGTACAATCTGCCGTGTTTACCACATGTATATCATGCATGTTCATACACAGGTAGTGACGGCAACAGAGAATGCCACAACCAGCTCATCTCAAAGCAGCTGCATGTCCAGGAACACAGTGAGCTGAGTGAAGAGGACGTAGACTCTGACCGGCTCAACAGAGATACTTGCAAACATTATAGCTTACCTTTTAGGATGAAGAGCATCGCTGTCAACTAAACAGTCACCAGGCTCCAAGTGACAAGCAATACAAAGTTTAGTGTTTTGTCAAACAAAGTATCAAAATTGAAGAACCTAATTAGAGAAGAAATTTAAGAAATTCGTAGCGGATGCCGCTCTGCTCTATACTTCTGATGGACCATCAGAGTGTCCCAGGTGTCACATTGTTGGTATTGCTACTCAAATGCAAATGCATAGGGGGTCATTCAGTGCTAAAGCAGTACATCTGGCAGTCTGTAGAGATGAAATAGATCAACCACAATGTCCAAAGTGCTGTATAAAGTGCAATCAGATAAAACATGCAAAAACAAGCTAAAATAATACAATACAAATGTTCTGCTCATCTTATGTTAAAGCCTGTGCAAACAAGTGGGTTTTCAACAAAGACTAAATATCCAGAATTTGGGTTGTTCGAATGCCAAGAGAAAGACTGTTCCAGAGTCTAGGACCTGCTACTTTGGTTCAAATGGTAGTCATCAGTGGGACAGAGATTGGACCAAGCATTGTGGTCCTGGTGGGGGCTAAATTGAAACACCAAAACACACCAAAACAAACATGGCAACAACGACGGACATACTTCAGCCCATTTTAGCGGAAAAGATGTGGGCTTTTTTTCTCAACTGGATTTAACAAAAGTTTGATTTCTCAGCATGTTCCGTTGTTGTGATGCGTCTCCAAATCGGCGAGAAGTAATGATCTTTTCCCTTTTGGCAAAAGCGATCCCAGATTGAGGATAGGCCTGGATGATATACATTTTTTAATATCGTCACATTGTCCCCTGATTATACCGCAATAATTGCCTGACCACTAATTAAAGTCAAATCTGCTTCCTTTTTTTTAATTAGAATTTTTTTCTGAACATAGCATAAGCAAGGTATGTAGAATAAATAAAATGGCACACATTGTAAAGGCACAATTAAAATTTGTTGATTTAGATGCCAGCCTTGCAGGGCAAGGCAGGATGATTATGGTGAAGTTCGGATCATATTGTCTGTTTGGCTTTAGACTATGACTGGATGTGGATTTATTATGAAACGCAACACGCAGACTTTTGACACTGGAGACTGTTTTCTGGTGGATATCGAAGCAACAGCAAACATGCTGTTTAATCATCTCTTCTGTTTACCGGTGAGATGATAAACTGCAGTTTGTTAGGACACATGGAGAACTATGCTCAAATGTAGGAGTCATGTAGAACTATGATCAAACATACTGTTTGTGCCATTAGTTTCTGCCAGGTGCTGTCAGGTACACCTGCATGACTGTTTTTGCTCATTGACATGGATATTTAAAGTAGAACTAAGTAACATTTTTACCTTTAACGTCTTTGTAAGTCCTTGCGGTAGTTTCAAATGTATTTTCGGGGCATTTGAAGCCCCTGTCATCTCCCCCTGGTGTCTCTGCGCGAAAAACCAGCTGCAACATTTCCTAGCTCCGACCTGAAGACAACCTGAAAAACCTTGGCTCTCTTTTTTATATTTGGCAATGTGAAATGTTTTTGTATGTGATTGTCCTTCCTTATTTCAATAAAAAGGAAGGGGGGAAAAAAGGAAAAAAAAAAAACTTGCAGTGTATTTTCACAAGAGACCTGCAGAGGGAACTCTGTTGCTGAAGTTACTTAGTTCTGCTTTAAAGCAAATAGAAGGAACCAAATGTTGCCACGTTATTTTTTCAGTGTCAGTACTTCCCTGACTTTTCCAAGTAGGAACAGAGTTTCGGTCCCCTGCCCTGCCGTGGTATACAATATAATTGTCATGCTGCCCAGTCCTAATTGATAATGTGAACTACTCGTATGTGCTGCAAATATCACTCCTCTTTTATTATTAAAATGCTGCATAGTGAAGTAAGATTATTGATGACAACCACTGGTGCATGTATGTCTTCAAAACATGTTTTGTCATCAAGATGCAGGTTATTGATAAATGTTTGACATCTTTTTCATTCTATTATATATGCATGGCTGGTGATTCTCATGAAAGGTGTGACTTTTCAGTGAAAATGAAAATTTTAACACCTTATGTCACGTCTCGTGCTCTTGAGAAAAAATGGGAAATTTGCTATGTCACATCTCCCATTTTCTAACAAACCTCTCTGTCACCGCAGCAGTTGCAGCAGCCTCAGCAGCAGACAGCCATGCTGCCTCTGGCGGGTGGTGGTGGCGTGGCTGTGCCTTCGGCTGGACCCACTGCTGATCCAGAGAAACGCAAGCTCATCCAGCAGCAGCTGGTCCTGCTGCTCCACGCACACAAATGCCAGCGCAGAGAGCAGGCTAATGGGGAGGTGAGGGCTTGCGCCCTGCCTCACTGTCGCACCATGAAGAACGTCCTCAACCACATGACCCACTGTCAGGCTGGCAAGTCCTGCCAAGGTATGCTTTTAATAGTGTTTTTTTAAAAGGGGGATCAGTTCCAATATGTTCTGTTCGAGTAATAATGCCATACACTGTTGCTTTTCCATTTTGCAGTTGCCCATTGTGCATCATCCAGACAGATCATCTCTCACTGGAAAAACTGTACACGGCATGATTGTCCTGTTTGTCTCCCCCTGAAAAACGCTAGTGACAAAAGAACTCAGCAGCGTAAGTTGACCCTATTTTCAAAAATAAGGATGTCCTAATCTTTTTTTTTTTTTAATGATTCCATGGCGTACATTACAGTTGCAGTTTACAGTACAAAAACTAGTAGTGCTTTCTGAAAGGGCTACGAAGTATGCTTACTCACAGAGTGCATGATGTCTGTGTGGTCTGATCACAGTTTAAGTTGAATGTTGTCAGTGATCGGCCTCTAAAACCCTGACCAGAGCGTACTTAATCTTAAGTCTGGTTTTTATCTGCAGCCATGCTGACCTCCCCCAACACAGGCCTCCAAAACCCCATGTCGTCAGTAGGTGTAGGCCAGCCCAGCGCTCCCACCATCAATACCTCAGCACCCATCGACCCCAGCTCCATGCAGAGGGCCTACGCCGCTCTTGGGCTCACCTACAACAGTCAGACGACAGGGCAGGCCCAAATCCAGCAGGCTCATGGTCCGGGACAGACAGCAGCCCCCAATGCACAGGCTCAGCAACAGCAGCTTCAGCAGATGAGACCCATGGCCCATGGTAAGGTCATAAAACAAATACTTTTATTACTGCATTTTATTGTCTTAAGAGATATATTGAAATATTCCCATCTTGTTTTCTATGTTCAATATTAGGCAACCAGATTTCTCTTGGAGGTGCAGCACTGGGTGTGACCACTTCTGAACAGACTAACCTACACACAGAAAATCTCCCTAATGCCCTCAACACTAACAAGTAAGTAATAACCTATTATCTTTTGTGGGAGACCACTGTACCGCTCAAACCTCATACTGGAAATAGATTTACTTATTCTGAGTGTATTATTTGTCTTCTTCAGTCAGCTGCTCCAGGATGGCTCTACAGTAGGCTCCATGGGAAACCTGCCCACGGCAGCCCCCTCCACCACAGGCATCAGGAAGGCCTGGCATGAGCATGTGACCCAGGACCTGCGTAATCACCTTGTACATAAATTGTGAGTGCTCCGATGGTTTGTTATTGTATTGACAAGTTATACGTGCTAATTTGTGTTGCTTTGTGTTGACAAGAGTACAAGCCATATTTCCGACACCAGACCCGGCAGCTCTGAAAGACAGGCGAATGGAGAACCTGGTAGCCTACGCAAGGAAAGTGGAGGGTGACATGTACGAGACGGCAAATAGCAGGGTAGGCTCCGTAAATTGCTATTTAAATTAATTTTTTTAATCAACTAATTTGTTGGTATGCTCCCCTAGGATGAATACTATCACTTTCTGGCAGAAAAAATTTATAAAATCCAAAAGGAATTGGAAGAAAAGAGACGCTCTCGGCTACAGAAGCAAATCATCAACCAGTCTCCTATGGCTGCAGCAGGAGCGCAGCAGCCTGGCCTTCCCCAGTCCAATGCCCTGGGCGTCAGACCTCAGAGTAAGTTTCAGTGCTTTTCAACTGAAGAGCTTTGAATTGTAGATCTTTTCAAATCTGTGCTTTAAAAAAAATTTTTTGCATCTAGATGGCCCTGTTGCAATGCCCAATTTGTCAAATCCAATAGGAATGAATCGCATGCAGGTGTCACAAGGTGATTCTTTATGCTTATAATACAAACATATTGTGCTTTGTAAAATATTTAATTATATATGTTGGTTTTGCAGGAATGAACCAGTTTAACCATATGACACTATCAAATGCTCAAATACCTCAAGCATCATTGGCAGCCCGGGCGGCCTCACCAATGAATCACCCACAGCAGATGAACATGACCGTTCCAACGGTAAGAGCAGCTATCCCTAAGAATTTAAAATCTAAAAAAGTATGTGCATTCTTATAATATAATATAAAGTAAAAGACAAGTATCAATACAGACGATCAGTATCCATGTCTTGTCTGTCTAACAGAGAGGCATGTCTCCCTCCCGGGTGCCCCCGTCTCAGGGCATGATGACCGGTCATGGGGCTGCAAGCATGGTAGGGCAGAATACAAACCAGGGCCAGTTTCTCCCTCAGAATCAGTTCCCGTCTGCTGCAGCCGTTGCTGCCCCAGGAGCCATGAATGTTACTGTGGGACCGGGCATGGGCCAGCCACAGGCACAGGCTGCTGTCACCCAGGTGGGCTCACATTTTATAAAGTGTTACTATAGTGTAGAAAGTTCATTTCCTGATCATTTTAAGCACTAATTGCTCTAAAATCATTTATAATAACAGTGAAGTGAATGTCTTAATCTCAATCTGTGTGGCGTTGTCTGACGTGTGCCTGTCTTGTGTATTGTGTGTCGCGTGCCCCTTGTGTGTGTGTCCTTCTCTCCAGCAGCAGCAGCAGAGTGCTAACCTCCCCATGAATGCACTTGGCCCTTCGCTGGGCTCTCAGCTAGCCCCTTCCCAAACCCCTTTGCACTCCACGCCTCCACCTGCTGCCTCTACGGCTGGGGCAGCCACTAACCTGCCGCTCCCCCAGCCCTCCAGCCGCAGCTCCACCCCCACCCTCCCCGTTCCTACACCGGTACAGGGTGCCACCCCACCCTGTCCCACCCAGCCCCAAACCCAGGCGGAGCACCCTGCAGCAGCACAGACGCAGGCCCCGCCTCAGCCCCCCACCACTCCGGTGAGATTAAGACCCTCCGCATGCCCTCATACTCCGCTCCCCTACAGACTCCCATTCCTGCCATGTATTGTCCCATCCACACACCTGTGTAGAACTGCATTTAAAGTAGTTTCATCAGAATCCTTCAGGGAGAATGAAGTAAACATGGAGCATCATCTGTGGTCTAGTGTCCACCCTGCATGCAGAGCTACTTGTTGGTGAAATGGTTTTGTTTTTCTGCCTCCACATTTCACTTGTCCCTTTGCTGTGTTTCAGCTGTCTCAGCCAGGAGCCAGTCTGGACAACAGGGTGCCCACACCAGCCTCAGCTGCCAGTGCTGACCTGCACCCGCCCCATGTCGGTGCTGACCTGCCTCTTCAGGAGGTGAAAACCGAGGTGCACAACGAACAACAGGACTTTGAGGCCGCTGGCGGCAAAACTGAGCCCAAGATGGAGGTCAGCCTGGTCATGCTGATATTTTAGATATCTAACATTTGTTAGGAAAATTAACATTACATCAACATCTGAATATTCAGTAGAAATAGTAAATGATGAATAATTCCTGCTTTTAGACGGAAGATGAGCCTAGTTCAATGTTGGTGAAGAAGGAGGAGCCTGAGGAGAAGCAGGAGGCGATGGAGGTGGAAGAGAAAAAGCCGGAAATGAAGACAGAACCCAAAGATGAAGAAGAGAGTGGTGCAAACAGCACCACCTCCTCCTCCCCCTCTCAATCACGGAGAAAAAGTTTGTGTTCTTTACTTCACCTTATGGAGGCTTGTAATAACATGCATATTACTGACACTAATGTAAAGTTTATTTCTTCTTCAGTTTTTAAACCCGAGGAGTTGCGGCAGGCTCTGATGCCGACGTTGGAGTCTCTGTACAGACAAGACCCTGAGTCTCTGCCCTTTAGACAGCCAGTGGATCCACTCCTTTTGGGCATCCCAGTATGTCATTACCCTAACAATGAACACAGCATCTCTAACCTTACTACTGCACAATGTCTTAATTTTGATGTTTATTCACTCTTAGGATTACTTTGATATTGTGAAGAACCCTATAGACCTTTCTACAATAAAGCGGAAGCTTGACACTGGTCAATACCAAGAGCCCTGGCAGTATGTTGATGACGTTTGGTTGATGTTTAATAATGCTTGGCTCTACAATCGAAAGACGTCCCGCGTCTACAAGTATTGCTCCAAACTTGCTGAAGTGTTTGAGGCGGAGATTGACCCTGTGATGCAAGGCCTGGGTTACTGCTGTGGCAGGAAGGTGAGCTTGAAATTGTATAATCTAAATTAAACACATGGAAAGGCCATAATGAATGTATAAGATGTGTTTTCAGATATATTTGATAAGTAGGTTCCTTGTGCTTATGTAATCTATGATGTGGAATGACTTGCTGATGGAAATGGAAATGTATGGGGAAGTGTGCATACATCTTTGATTATGCAGCCTACTCCTGTTGGGCTGTGTTCATTACAGTGTAATGGTAATGTAAAATTACCCAGATAAAAATCATCCATTTGATGGCTTGTTCATTCTAAGTCCAGATGTAAACTATATATTTTTTTGACCAGGCATGTAATAGATATATTATTGATATTAATTATTATTATTATTAATAGATTATTATTCCTGTGTTTCAGTACGAGTTCTCCCCTCAAACGCTATGTTGCTATGGGAAGCAGCTTTGTACGATACCAACAGGAGGCACATATTACAGTTACCAGAACAGGTAAATGACTGTGGCGGTGGTATTATATTAAGTCAGTGCTCCTCTTGGGGAGCTCTGTTACCCTTTTGGTTACAAGGTTTTGTACTCCAAAGGTGTAAACCGTGTAACAATTGTAGTAGTAGTAGTAGTGGTAGTGGTAGTGTTAGTGTTAGTGTTAGTGTTAGTGTTAGTGTTAGTGTTAGTAGTTAGTAGTTAGTAGTTAGTAGTTAGTAGTTAGTAGTTAGTAGTTAGTAGTAGTTAGTAGTAGTTAGTAGTAGTTAGTAGTAGTTAGTAGTAGTTGTAATATCTTTTTAGTGAAGTGTGAATTTAAATGTGACAATAGACTGTCTTGCCTTACTTGTGAATAACCCTAAACATGTATCCTTGCACCCCCTGCTGTACGAACGCTGTAAATGCAACTTTTGTGATTTTGACAACCAGAATTGTTCTGAATTTCAAATATAATGTTCTCACTTATAGGTACCATTTCTGTGAAAAGTGCTTTAATGAGATCCAGGGAGAGAGTGTCACATTGGGCGATGATCCTGCTCAACCTCAGACGTAAGTTATCAGCTTTAAAGGAGACTTATTATGGAATCGACTTTGATTAGCTTTTATCCATCTTATTAAGGTCCAGCTAACAGCTGTTAGTTACTGCGCACTGTCTGATTTTTTGAGAGTGGCCGTTTGTTATGATGCTTAAGCCGTTTGCACTAGAGGATTTTAAGCCTGATTTGCATCTCTACAAGTTTGGAAGGCATGGCTCCATTAGCACTTCTTTTGATTTGTGATTATTTGTAGCAGAACTCTCAGAAGTATGTGGCGTCAGTGCGATTCTGTTACAAGTCAGGTCCAAGTTCTCCAAGATTCCAACATGATGGAATTTTACGATTGTTGCTAGCAAGTATGTGATGTTGATGTCCTTCATATGAGAATGACACAAATAGTAAAGTCCTTGTGTTTGTGGTCTGCAAACTTTTTGTCAATCTTAAAAATATCAAAAGATTTAAAAAATCTTCTAGTGTGCTGCTGGCTTTAGACTGCTTTTGCAATAGGAGGCAAGGACATTCAGTTACTTGGTTTTGAACCGGAAGTCAACGGACCCATTTTTATGAAGTAATTCTATTATAAACTATTATTGCTGTTTATAATGAATAATTATCTTTGTGTGTGTGTAGCTAATAGGAGTTAATATATTTAGTGACCAATGTTCATAAAATACATGTGTGTTTAGTTAACTTTGTCTAAACTGATTGAACATAAATACATGTTTCAATTAATCTTTCCTGAAACTATTCTTATTTCAGGATGATTTCAAAAGACCAGTTTGAAAGAAAAAAGAATGATGTCTTAGACCCTGAACCGTAAGTAACACTTCTGTACAAATACTAACCGCTAACCCTAGTCAAGCTCAACTTCCATGTGTAATCACTGCGGAATCATGCTCATGCTAACTTTCTGCTCCAAAGCAGGAAGGTCTGAAACTATAAGTCTTGTTTGCATGGGTTCGCTATGGAGTTGTCTAAAAGTTTTTACCCATAAGCCTGCACTTTTGTTTTGACGCAAACGAACCATGTGTTTCTCTACGGTTCTAGACCATAATGTTAATATTGTGAAATATGTCCTTACCACCATCACGCTAGGCTTCTACGGCCAGAGGAAATTATTTTCTTTTACATACATAATGGCAAGATTACTTTGCAATACAGCCACAGTTTAAGATCATATCATAAACATATTTTTGAATATGCAATAATATTAAATATCTTCTTTTGTTCAAAGGTTTGTTGAATGTAAAGACTGTGGGCGAAAGATGCATCAGATATGTGTCTTACACTATGAGGTCATCTGGCCTTCTGGGTAAGTTATTGCGCTATATTAAAAGGATGTTTGCGTCAAAAGTGTGCTTAACACCTATTTTTGGTTTAGATTCATCTGTGACAGCTGTTCGAAGAAAAGCGGGAAAACGCGCAAAGAGAACAAGTTTACTGCCAAACGTATGTTCAGATCTTACTTTGGTCATTGTTGAAAGATTTGATGTGTAAAATTAGATCTCGATTTCTAATGTTTCTGTTAATCTGTTGCTTGCAGGGCTTCAGTCTACTCGACTGGGAACTTTCATAGAGGATCGTGTAAATAAATACTTGAAAAGACAGAATCACCCAGAGGCCGGAGAGGTGTTTGTGCGAGTGGTGGCGAGCTCTGACAAAACGGTAGAAGTCAAACCAGGCATGAAATCAAGGTGAGAATGTCATATTTGAGCTTTCACCATAAAAGATAAAATACAGAAATCTTACAACATTACCTGACCATATTTTCTGATTATTATTATTTGACCAGGTTTGTTGATACAGGAGAAATGCCTGAAACCTTTCCCTACAGAACCAAAGCACTTTTCGCCTTTGAGGAGATTGATGGTGTTGATGTGTGCTTTTTTGGCATGCATGTACAGGAGTATGGCTCTGAATGTGCATTTCCTAACACTAGGTCAGTTTCTTCATTGATTTCATACTTAAAATCTATGCCATATTCTTGTAACTACTTGTTAATTTGTTTTGTTTCATATTTCCTGCAGACGTGTATACATATCATACCTTGACAGTATTCATTTCTTCAGACCTCGTATTTTACGAACAGCAGTCTACCATGAGATCCTTATTGGCTATTTAGAATATGTCAAGAAACTAGGGTAAACTTTTCACAGCATTATTTGATTTATTTTCTTTTTCTTTTCTGTACAAAAATCTATTTAAAATGTGTCTGATGTCATGTCCAGTTATGCTCAGGGGCACATATGGGCATGTCCGCCCAGCGAAGGAGACGACTACATCTTCCATTGTCACCCTCCTGATCAGAAGATCCCCAAGCCCAAAAGGCTCCAGGAGTGGTACCGAAAAATGTTGGACAAGGCATTTGCAGAGAGAATCATACATGACTACAAGGTAAGGTTCGAAGAAGAACCTAAAATACACAAATGTAAAACAACAGAATTAATGTTTTGTGTGGTATACAGGACATCTTCAAACAGGCAACAGAGGACCGTTTGACAAGCGCCAATGAGCTGCCGTACTTTGAGGGTGACTTCTGGCCCAACGTGTTGGAGGAGAGTATTAAGGAGCTGGAGCAAGAAGAGGAGGAGAGGAAAAAGGAGGAGAACACAGCAGCTTCTGAAACTCCTGAGGTACCGCTGAGCTGCTCTACTCTTAAACACAGACCAGCTTCTGAATGTGTATCACTGTGCCTGACTACTTTGGGCTGTGGAGAAAGTTGTTTGAGAAAGTACTATTAACATCAGATTTTGTCAGCTAAAGCAGTGGTTCCCAACCTTTTTTGTCTCAAGTATCCCCTAAGCTTTGTTTCACACTCAAATCCGCGCCATACTGCGCTAATGGAAGCATGACTTTTGTTCCCATTGGGTGTAATCTGAACTGTGGAGACAGTTGGTCTCTGCGGTTGAGTATTTCTTGTGGAAAAGCTCTCATTTACTACTTTATTTGTATTCATTCCATATTTGATAATGAGATTGTAATTGCTGCGGAGTGTGTAGTGCAGTACAGCTGAGTAGACATGCAAGAAGTAAAATTATGGAGTAAGAGATCAAGAGAACCTAGTGTGTTTTACTGTACCTGCCACTAATGAATTATTCTCTCTCAGGGGACTCCCGGGGACAGCAAAAACGCAAAGAAAAAGAACAATAAAAAGACCAACAAAAACAAGAGCAGCGTGAGCCGAGCAAATAAAAAGAAGCCAGGAATGCCAAACGTAGCTAACGATTTGTCCCAGAAACTATATGCAACCATGGAGAAACACAAAGAGGTCAGAGTTGCTTTTTAAAGATGTCTATCATTTTTTTTTTCTCTCTCTAATTTGTATTAATCTCCTTAAAAATATGGCAGGTGTTCTTCGTGATCCACCTTCACTCAACTCCCATGATCAACACTCTGCCCCCTCTCGTGGACCCGGATCCCCTGCTCTCTTGTGACCTGATGGATGGACGAGACGCATTCCTCACTTTAGCCAGGGACAAACACTGGGAGTTCAGCTCCCTCAGAAGGTGCAAGTGGAGCACAATGTGCATGCTTGTGGAGCTACATAACCAGGGCCAGGACCGCTTCGTCTACACTTGTAACGAGTGCAAACATCATGTGGAGACTCGTTGGCACTGCACTGTTTGCGAGGTAAGCTGTGTTGTAAGTTCACTTCGCACAGTGAGCTATGCTTTATTTTCTTTGGATGAAAATAACTTTTTTTTTTTTTTTTTTTTTTGCTCAGGACTTTGATTTGTGCATCAACTGTTACAACTCAAAAGGCCACGAACATCATATGGTCAAGTGGGGTCTTGGTTTGGACGACGACAACAACAGTCAGAGTGGAGAGGCTTCCAAGAGCCCGCAGGAGAGCCGCCGCTTGAGCATCCAGCGCTGCATCCAGTCCCTGGTCCACGCTTGTCAGTGTCGCAATGCCAACTGCTCACTCCCTTCCTGCCAGAAGATGAAGCGCGTGGTCCAGCACACCAAAGGTTGCAAACGCAAAACCAATGGTGGCTGCCCTGTTTGCAAACAGCTCATCGCTTTGTGCTGTTACCATGCCAAGCACTGTCAGGAGAACAAGTGTCCTGTCCCGTTCTGTTTGAATATCAAACACAAGCTTCGTCAGCAGCAGCTGCAGCATAGGCTACAACAGGCCCAGATGATGAGGAGAAGAATGGCCACCATGCAGGGCAGGACCATGCCGTTACCCTCCCCACCTGCCTCCGCTGCTCCCAATACTCCCACTGGTCACGCACAGCCCACTACTCCTCAGACCCCCCAGCAGCCCCTGTCCAATCAGCCACAAACGCCCAACTCTGTTGGTGTGATGTCCCCCTCGTATCCCAATGCCCCACGTAATGGACAGCCTGCTCAGGTGTCTCAAGGGAAACCTGGCCCTCAGGCCTCCCCTCTGCACCAGCAGCAATCCCCTCTGCCCCAACCGCCTCAGCCGCAGCAGCAGATGGCTCAACAGCCGCCACTTGCTGCCGTTAAAATGGCACGACACATAGAGATCATCGCACAGGCCCAGCAGAACCAACAGAACTACAGGGTCAACATCAACGGGCTGCCCTTGAACCAACCTCCACAGCAACGCATGACAGGCCCAATGCAGCCCCCAATGCAGATGGTCCCTGCACCTCGAGGACCCCCACCACAAGTTATGCAGCCCAACATGGCTCCAGGTCAGTGGCCCGGAACAGCAGGCCCTATGCAGAGTCCTCAGACCCAGCAGCCAGGTCTTGTCCCAGGACAAAATCCACAACAGACCATGACCATGCAGCGGCCTATGATGGCCCCTGGTCAACAGCCTCAACCAGGGCAGAGGATGCTCATCTCACAACAAGCTGGGGCCCGGCCACAGGCACCTCCGAGACCTGGGACAATAGCCCCTAATGCTCTGCAGGACCTTCTCCGTACTCTGAAGTCCCCAAGCTCCCCACAACAACAGCAGCAGGTTCTCAATATTCTTAAGTCAAACCCCCAACTGATGGCTGCCTTCATAAAACAGAGGACAGCTAAGTACCATGCTAACCAACCACAGCAGCAGACAGGGCAGCCTCAGCAGCAGCAGATCGGGGGGATGCAAGCCATGACAATGCAAGGGGGAGCTGTACAGAGGCCTGGTATGCCCCCTCAGCAGCCTCCTGCTCAGGGTATGGCAGCACTAGGACCCCAAGGCCAGCTCATGAATGCTGCTCACAGCAACAACCCTCAGCTCCAGGAGATGTACCGGCGTCAGCTCCTCAGACAGCAGCAGCAGCAGCAGCAGCAGCAACACCAGGGTGTGATGCCTCAAGGCCATGGCCAGTTCCCTGCTCAGGCTCCTGGCCCCACCGCCCCCTACTCCCAGCTCCGCATGCAGCAGCAGCAGCAGATCACCATGCAGCCCGGGGCAGGAGCAGCGGCGGGGCCTATGAGCCAACTGTCACCAATGAACCAAATGGGTCAGCCTGGTATGGCCATGGACTCCACGCAGAATCTACTGCATCAGCGAATGCTGCAGCAGCAGCAGCAGCAGCAGCAAATCCCTCAGCAACAGCAGGCTGTTCTCAAACAGCAGATGGGCTCTCCAGCTCAGCCCAGCCCCATGAGCCCACAGACGCACCTGCTGGCGGGGCAGGCACAGGGTGGCCCTCACCTTCCTGGGCAGCCCACACTTACCAATGCTCTCGGCAACCAGGTCCGCTCCCCTGCCCCTGTTCAATCGCCCTGTCCGCCCTCACAGCCACCCCAACAGCCACAGCTCCCGCCACATTCCAGTCCCTCCCCACAGGTGCAAACCCAGCCACAGCCCTCACCACAACACCCTCCGCCCCACACGGGCTCGCCGCACCCCAGCTTAGGGGGCCCTCTGTCAGCATCTATGGAGCAGGGACATTTGGGGACTCCAGAACAGAGCGCCATGCTACCACAGCTTAACACACCGAACAGAGGAGGATTGAACAGTGAACTGGGGCTGGTGGGAGACGCTACAGGGGACACTCTAGAGAAGTTTGTCGAGGGATTGTAGCATCTGTGCTGGGAACATTTTGAACAGTATCCCTCCTTTGGACCGAACTCCCGTCCGACGTTTTTCTGGATTTCCAACCTGTTAGAGGGCTTTGTTTGTTCTTTCTAAACAGCAGAACGTTTTTGTACTGACATGTAAAAAGTTTCCTCTGTATAAAGACAATTTGGTCAAAAAAATAATTAAACACTTCTTGGGGATATAATTGTTTCCTACGCCCAGTTCTTTGGGGTTTTCTTCCTTAAAATGTTGAGGGATTTGCAAGTTGCTTCTTAAATAAAAAGAAATCATAAAGAATATATTTTTGGTTGAGACCAAATGTGTTCAATATTCAATTTATTTTTGGTTTGTTTATGGTATGGTTTCATGCCTTCTTGTTTCTTTTATTAAAGAAAATGTACAATTGCATTATTATATTCATATCTTTTATTTTGTACCTTTTGGAGAGACCTTAAAGCATTTTATGTTGCAACTGTAAAATATTTGTTTTGTCAGGGAGTTGGGCCAGGGTTTTGTTTGTTGTAATCTAGTGTTGTACCCATCCAAATGATGCGTTCAGGGACAGACTGCTCCCTTTCTCTTTGTGTATGAAGAGCACTCAGTTGTAATTATATAGGAAACGGACTGCTGCAGGTTGTGTATACACAAGCATGCACGCAGGTGCACATGAAGACACTGACACAAACCCACAGTCTCTAAAATTGGTTTCAGAAAACAAGGACTGCCGTCTTGATATTTGAAAATTCTGTCTTTGCGGGTGTAAAAACTTTGCTTTGCATTTGTCATACTTTCTTGTCATACAAATGTTGTAAAGTGTAAAGAGAGTGTGAGAAAAAGACTAGCCCCCTGATCTGAAGAGGATTGATTGCTGGTTGTCTATTTGCTACATCTTAAATGACCCCCATCTTCTAAATTTTACACATATTGAGATGAAGGGCACATTTGAGATTCATCACAATGAAAACAAAATGTCAACCATCATTCCCCTCACACAAAAAACTTGAATTTGGGGATTATCTTTTTCTCCTATTGTAAATCAAGTTATTAAACAAAATACTATAAATATAAGGAAGAGAGAATGAAATCGCTGTACTGGTAAAAAAAAAAAAAAAAACTCATTTCTTACTTCTATACCATATTGTTAAATAAACTGTGTGCAACAGAAGAACTCCGGTACTCTGTTGACTGAATAATAATGAGGCATTGCCCATTCTTTTTGTTTTGTTTTCCATTTGTTGCAACTCAGTACTGTTTTTGGATCCTTCAAGATGGATTAAAGCCATGTATTTGCACGCACATTGCAAGTTAGCATTTATTTAATTACATAGTGTATTGTTATTAAATTACTGGGCTGAACGGTAATTCGATTCAATTCAATTCATTTTTGTAGCGCCCAAAATCATCATAACCTCGATGCCTCGATGGGCCACAGGTAAAAAGCAGTTTAAATATTTAGCAATTGACCCTCTTCTCGGCAAGATGGTGTGTTTGTGTCAAGGAAAACGAGTAGACATCTAAGTTATCCCACTAGAGATTATAAAATTGTTGATGTAACTTGATGTAAAAAGAGTGGTTTAAAAAAGGCCATGATCGTTTTGTAAACAAGGTTGGATGATGTCATGTGACCGGAAGAAATATATGCGTATTCACGTGACCGGAACAACAACATGGAGCGATGTAGTTGAACGTAATTCTTTTAAAATGAAAACAAAAAGCCATGGGTCTTTTATTTGCAAGTTTTATGTTCCAAGGGGTTAGATTAAGTCTATATTTTATGCAACTGATGACTGGCACAATTGTAGTGGACTATGTTTCCAAAATAAGTAGTTAGGATTAGTGAGCGAGTGCTAGCATTTTTGTCGTAGTAGCTAACGGAGACTAGTCACAAAAGTACATTTTGAATAGACATGCTTTCTACAAAATAAAAAGTAGGGATCCAGAAAAAGACGGCAGAAACATGGATGACTCTGATCAGGATTTTGTAGATATTTGTTCTAAGCTCCTCAAAAGAAACCGCAAGAGAACAGTGGATCCACGAGCCACGGCTGGAGGAGAAAAGAGAAGAAACAAAAACAATGATGACAACACTGAGCCCCAGTGTTCCTCTACTGCCGGTGGGACACAGACCGGAGGTGCAGGACCTATCCCGGGACAGTGTGGGACCAGGGCAAAAGACCTGGTTCTCCACAGGATGCATAAGTTCAAAAGAGCCAGTCCACAAAGGATGGAGTTTGGAGACAAGGAGAGGCATGTCCAGATTCAGCAAGGTATGACTGCAACCATTCATCTGAACGGTTGTGACTAGGTAATCATAATCGTTTATATGTATTATATTGTGTATAACAGGAAGCTGAAATCAAAGAATTATTATTAATTGTTAATCACAATGGCAACAGTCCTAATTTCTCCTAATTTTGAAACTCATGGATACAGACTAAAAGACATTATTAAACACATTATTAACTAAAAAGGGGGGTGGGGTAAATTCTGTTTCTGGAAGGTTTCAGACACTATATTTCAACCTTTATTTGTTAAAAATACACAAAAGAACCATTTACAATTGAAGTAACTGTTGGACTGATTGGCTAACTTTAATCAAAACCTAATCGCTGTCAAGTCAACTACTAAAGTTGCAGCACTAGCATTGTTGCTTCACCATATTTAATTCTACTACCGTTAATAGACGTAACTAATATTTAATGTGGGTGTGTATCATGGTCTAGCAGAGTCACAGACACTAGCCCTCCCTGAACCTGCAGAAAGTGATGAAGCTTTGGCGATCCGGCTGCAGCAGGAACTGGACAGAGAGTCTCGGTCTGTGGATCTGGAGGACGAGGGGCTGTTCTTCTGTCAGCTTTGCAACAAAGACCTTTCACATATGACACCTGAGGGACGCACGCAGCACATCAACAGGTATTTCAATTCTGATCCTGAAATGTGGTTAACCTTATTTTCTGCATGGATAATGATAATGCAAGTTTTTCTATAGCAGTTTTTTGGACACTCAAATTACTTTCATTTGTACTGTTCATTCCTTTTGGACCATTACCAATCACTCACACATCACATTTCTATATGCAAGGCGGGTGCAGTGCAATGGCATTGCAATTAATGGCAGTGCAATGAATCTAATTTAAATAACAATTATGATTATTCCTCAAGTTTACAACAAAAATGTGTAATAGAGTAATCAAGATTATCAACATGGACTCCTAGATGCATAAAATATAAGAACGTGTTTCTATGTGTGGAAAAGTTGCACAGGGATTGTACCTTTCTACTTGTAGAGTGCTTTTTCATTTTCTGTGACTTTCATCTGTTCATTCTTATCATTTTGCACTGATGCCCCACCTACTTTTTAAGCGTGTCTTGCAAGATATCAAATATTTAATTTGAAGTGTGTGTTATATTATTTAAATTTTCCCCTGTGCTATAAAATAAAATAAAATATCCCCCATTAGTGCAAATAAATGTTCAGAAAATACAGTTTTACAGTTCATCTGTTATATGTTGACCAATTACGATTAGTAATTACTGTGACAGCCATGGCACATTGACATTATGCACCCGCCGGAACTGGGATTGAACCACTTTCATTTAAGCGGTCAGCTAACAATTTATCAATGCAATAGAAATAGTAGAAGGGCAGCTGAAAAGAGTTGTTCATATCTGTTGAACTGAGGTTCGAAAACTCACACTAAACTAGACTGTTAAGCGTTTCAACACTTCAGTTTCAGTGTAGAGAATTTGAACTTGAAGATCTTTGATTTGCATCCAGTTATTGACTCTTAATTCTTACTTATGTTGTTTTGTAGATGTTTAGATGAAAGAGAGGACCATACAGCACCTCCGCTGCCCCCTGGAGTCATGGAATGTCCCATTTGTGGAAAGAGGTTTAAGTCTCAGAAGAATCGTGTGTCCCATATGAAGCGTTGCTCTTCACATATGGGTGTCCCTCCTGCTGTGCTCATGCAGGTTCTTCAGAAACAGGCTGAAGAGAACAAAAGCAACACAATCACTAAGTATGTTCTATAGTACCTGTAAATAGTATGTTAACAAAGTGCATATGTTTTTATACTTTCTAATCATTACTTTCTTTGTTTGGGTAGCACCTGTGGTAAATATTTGTTATAGTTATACATCTGTTAAGTTACGCAAGTTGAAAATCACAGGAAGTAGATCTGCATGCAAATTGCATGGACGCTTTACTCACAGGGAACAGTTTACATATTAGTTTAACAAAATAAAGTTATTGTCAGGTGTTTGTTTTGATGTCAAGTCTTAACTATAAATTAACTATAAATTAGATGAGATTTGGGCCTTGTTTACAATATGGTTTCTAGTTAATTGTTTTGGAATTCGCAATGTATGTTATGTTTGTCACTCAAGTACATACACTTTACCTAAATTGTTAGACCAAGGCAAACTATCCAGTATTATTTAGTAAAATCTTAAATATAACCATGTTTACTACGTTTTAGTGAAATGAGTCGTCTAACCTGCCATGTACTTTAAATATAACCTCATTGTGTTTCACAAACAGTACACAGACCGCAGGCAAAAAAAGAAAAGGATCCAAGTCAAACATGCCAGCAAGTAAGATGCCCAAGCAGAAGGTTGGAGATCTGGATGAAGACACAATGATGGCCATGGCCCTGTCCTCGTCATTGCTGGAACAAGAGCAAGAGAAACAAAAGCAATCACAGGCCGAAGAGACAACTGCCCCTAACCCATCCAATCCAGCTCTAAAGTGGAAACCAAATGCAGGTATGATGTTTATTAGTAAGTTGGCTTGAAAGTGAGTTGGATTCCCTCTTGTGTGACTATGCATTTCAATTGATTCCTTGATGATGTGAAGCCTACATCGTTTGCGTTTACGTATGATGTCGGTTATAGTGTTATTTTGATGTCTATGCACTGTGCTATTTGGCTTTTAAATGTGATCTTTCTCTCTATTGGTAAAGGGCGCAGCAAAAAGAAAAAGGGTGGCCTACCACGGCCTCCTCCGCTGCTCCTGGTTCAGGACCCAGAGGCGGCTCTGGCCAGGATACAGGAGCGTGTCTCTGCTGTCCTGCTAAGCAACTGTGCCCCATCTCCTCCAACTCCCACTCGCTGCACCTCCAGTTTGCCTGGCTGGAGTGGTGCTGCCCCCCTTTGGAAGAAAAGCGCATTGCTCTCAGTTTTTTGTCTAACTGACTTTTATGCTCCGGAGCTTAGAGACTTTATTGTGCCCCAGGAATCAATAACGGTTTGAAAGACATTGTTATTAGTTTTATTTTCTAAAACAATGGTAATATATACTCTCTTTTCACTGTTTTATTTTTTGTCTATTCTAGACTCATGTGCCATCAGTTGCAAGTGGAAACAAAACAGACACACCAGTGCAGCATCTGACAATAAGAACACCTGTCGCCTCCACCTCCCAGACGGGAAGCTCCTCTCCTGCAGTTTCTACCCCGGGCACAGGGCAGCTGCCTGGGTGCAGCCAGGCCCTTCAAGACCTCATGGAGTTGGCTGAAGATGGAATGACACTGACGCAGTACGGCTACTCGAGCACAGAGCTTACAAAAGGTGATCAGTTAAGTGCATCATAGTGGAGGAATACTTATTTGTCCACGTATATAACGGTGTCATTTGTTTCATTACAAGTCTACAACAGTGTCAGTATTATAGACGTTATAATCATTTAGTAGTTAAGTAATTTTTATTCTGTGATATTTTTACATTCATTTCAAAACATTAATTGCATTGAGAAAGGTATTTCTCTGTAAGCAAATATTTTACATGCGTTTCAAGCACTGTCAGTCCTGTTTTTTTGTGCTTGTTTTTCGTTTACAATTTTTACATGTTCTGATTTCTTATATTTTAATAAAACAGTTGTGTATTTCCTCATAGACCAGCAAACCGGCACCTCAAACTTACATTCAAGTGGATTTGTTGTGGAGGAGGAGCAGAATAATGATGGTGTGAGTGGATTTTTACCTGAAATACTTGACGATAATCATAAAGGGCTTCTAAGAACCGAGTCAAAGAGAAAGGAAGAGGGGGGCAGACGGCAATCAGTAAGACAAATGAAAACCAAACTGCTGTTATTTGTTTTTGTAATGTGTTTTGTAATGTTTCTGTGCTTTTTTTTTCCATTTGAGTTGCTCCTGTCTAGACTCGCCTTGGGCTTGGGCACAATGGTAAACAACCCTCAGCTCAGTGATGTGCAGCTACAGGTGGACAGTGGGGAAGTCTACTTTGCTCATTCATTCATGGTGTATGTTCGCTGCCCTCTGCTGGCTGAAATGGTAAATGATGAACGCGTAACTTAATGTTTGGTTTTATTAAATACTGTATACTCATAGTATTCAATATTTTCTCTTCTTAGATACATGAGAGCGGTTTTGGGGTGAAGGAGGAGGGAGCGCCTGCCGCACAGAGGGTTCTGCTGAATGATGTCCCGGGACAGGCGGTGTTTGCTCTGCTGCAGTACCTCTACACTGCCCACTGCTCCTTTCCTTCTGCACTACGGCCTTATATCCTAGAGCTGGCATCCAGGTCTCACCTTTGCCATTTAATTAAAGAGGATAATCTTTTTGTTTATTTATTAAGTTAATAACAAAAGAAAATTGATTTCTGTCAACTGGACACATGTTTGTTAGTCGAGTCAATATGTCGCCACCAACCACGTAGCTTCTCACTTTCCTGATTCACTCATAAAAACTGTTGGTCCATCATTTTAAACGTTTTTTTGCTTTGGAATTTCCCGGGAGCACTGAGGGATTACACAAACATCTGAACAGTTAATAATTGGGGACTTTAGATTCATGAAATTCAGGAAAGCCTCAACAATTGCAAGTGATTATTCAGGTCACAATTTACCAAAAAATAGATGCCAACGTATGTAACAAACAAGATGTTTCTTCTCACAGTAATCCTAAAGAAAATCTTTTGGTTTATTTCCAGGTTTGACTTAAAAGATCTTGAGGAGTTTTGTCAGCTGCAAGAGGATACAATGTTTCCGAGCGAGGACAGTGAGCTTCCAGACACGCAAACGGATGAGGCCTTTATTGAGCTGCTGCGCTCCATGTGGAATGATGAGGACACAGAGGATGACGGGATAGACCACAATTCTTTTCATAACAGCAAGGAGATGGATGGCCGGCCAGGTGATCTCCGTTTAGGTGACAAAGAAATACAAGAGGAACAAATGAACGAGGACGAACTGGTGGAAATTTACGAGTTTGCCGCCACTCAGAAAAAGAGAGAGGAGGAGAAAGAGGTTGATAATCAAGATCTGCATGAAATATTCGCAAGTACAACCAAGATCGACAACGCGAAGGAAAGTGGTGCTAATGATGTTAATACCAGTTTAGACCGCAGCTACAACCGTCTTTTCTCTGAATCCTGGGGTGACTTTGAGGAAAAAGACCTCTCTAATTTACCAGAACATAAGACACGGGTTTTTCTGCCTGCTCGTCCTCTGTCGTCTGAAATGTCAGCCAGAACGTTGCTTCAATCCTCAGCTAGTGTAATTGATAAGTTGTCTCCAAGTCCTCCACCAACTGCACAAAACATGCCTGTCCCGGGTTTGTCTCCAGGATTGTCCCCAGCTCTGTCCCCACATGAAGCAGGCGAAGGAGCAGATGAGATTTTGAAACAGTCCATAAATGAAATTGTAAAAACCCACAATTGCCCAGCTGTTTTCAAGCTAATGTCCCCTCAAACAAGCAAAGAACCCGAGTTGGTGGTCTTGTCTGACTCCAGTAATGACATGAACATAGATCTCACTCAGAGTTCAAACAGCCCTTCACCACAAAACGCAAACAGCTTCACCAACATTAAAGAATCGAATACAATTAATTCAAATAATCTAAATGTGGACAAAATGGATAACCAGCTTCCTGATGGTGAAGTAAGTCTGGTAGATTGCTCTGCTGAGATTTCCTGGCTCATCCCCTCCACACCTGTCCAGCCTGAAAAGAGTGTCCGTTCTTCTCAAACCAAAAGCAGCATTTGTAGGACTCAACTGTTCCCAAAACATGACGAGTCAATGCCCAGAAGCTTCTCAAGTAAATGTTCATTCTCCAGCTCCGAGTCAAGTGACAGAAAAAGTAGTTTAGATTTGACAAGCAACAAAAAGTTGGACTCTTCTGGATTTGCAGTACCTCGAAGCCCTTCCAAGTATTCTCACCTCGGAAACTACTCTAGTTCACATCAATTTCTTTCCAAACAGGACACGCCCCTCCCCATTCCGGCCTATAGTAGCACACCGGTACAGACTGAAACATCCAAGATACCACCAGCTTCACCATTCAGTGCAGAAAATGTGGTTTCAATTAATACTGACAGGACTTCTCCAAGTCCAGAAAAAGCAGAGATCCCAAGCTTTCATCTCTCTCCTTTGTCAGAACAGTCTTCTTCTCATGGCAAAATGAACAATAAGTCTTACAATAAAAGCCAATTATTGGAAGACAGCAACACAAACAACAGAGTGGGAAATGAAAATGCAAGTTTGGCCAAAAGTAATCAAGATAGTTTTGAGGCCGAAGGTGGCGAGTTCAGTTTTAGGCAAAGCTTTATGGATGAGCCTCCAATGGCTTTCAACGACTCATGGGGTCTAGATGTTTGTGCTGAAAATCCCTGTTTAAGTCTCAAACTTGATGACAGTGAAGGGTCTGTGCAGCAGCAGAACAGCGCAGAGAATATCAAAACAAGCACCTCAACTGCTCGTCCATGTACGACCTTTGAGAAACAATATGATACCAGGACGAGCACATTTGCATCCCCAAGAAAAACATCTAGTGCCATTTCACCTCCTGAAGTGGAACCTCCTCAGGACATCAACAGCAGCCTTTTGGACTCCAAAATCTGGGACAGTTGGGAAGAGGAGGAAGAAGAGAAGGACACAGCTCTACCTCTTTCTGAGAGACTCAAACCTCCAGTACAGTACAAGACCCCAAGTAAGTGCGCTTTCTTGCCATTTATAATTTGTAAATATAGTGGCACATGACAGTTATGTGCTCATAATTGATGCTGTTATTTTTGTTTAGTATCCAACTTCAAAAGGCGGCAGGCCCTGGTTCCTATTACTCCAATGCCTCACTACTCAGACATGGACACACCAGAGCTCAAGAACAATTTGAACAAGTGTGTAACCACTCACATTAAAAAAAAAAGCCTGTTAATCATTCAGGAGACAATCTAATCACCTCCTCCACAGCCTCGGTCTGATTAATCTGTCTGGCCCTGCTCTGTTTCCACCATCTGTCTCATGCAAATGTTTGTCTGTAGGTTTGGAGTTCGACCTTTACCTAAACGCCAAATGGTTTTAAAGCTAAAGGAGATTCACCAGTACACCCACCAGCTGGTCAGTTCAGACTCTGAGGATGAGGTGCCCTCTGCTGGTCAAAGTGCTCAGGCCAAACCCCCAGTTTCCATCTCTGCTGCTGTTAGACCGGCCTCCTGTGCCATGGCAAAGATCAAAAAGCCCATAACTATTACCTCACCAATTAAACCAACTCAGGACAATGAGCCACTGTCGACTTCGCAGGGCTCCAACACCTCCTCCACTGCAGAATCAGAAAGGTATGTCTTCACTTTATTTTAAAGATTACTTTGATTTGTCATTCTCTGTAATTAAGTAGACCTTTTATTTCCAAACAGGTGTTTCAATTTCTATATCTGCAACAGTTATAAATGCCAAGTACAAGTTTTATTCTGACCTTTTATACATTCAGTGCTGGCTAATAATGTACTCTGTACAGGTCTAACCCAGAGATTGTGCAGTTGTCTTCTGGGGACTCTGACAGTGATGGGGGCATCTCTGCCTCTCAGTCGGCCTCTCGTCTGCAGGACCGGCTCAAGGCAATCCAAATGTTCATTTTGTCTGATTCCTCGCTCTACAACCAGATCCTTCAGTACCAGCCGCTGGTTCTGTCTCAGCTCCAGCAGCAGCTGAAGGCCGCAGGGATTCGCCTCGGTGTCTCTAAACTGGCAGACTACCTGGACTCTCAGTGCATCACCTTCACCACAGCCAAACCGGGCCAGTCCGCACCCAGTCGGAGGCGGGTCAAAAAGACTAAGGCAGCAGGTGTGAGTGGTGTGAGGCGGAAAAAAGCCATTTCAGCTCCCCATTAACAGAAATTTTAGAGGTTATATATAAGTTGGACATTTTTAACACTATAATGATGGGAAAATATTTTTAAATGTCTGTAATTAAGAATGCGTTTTATATTTATACACAATTTCTGTAAAATAAATGTTTCAACTTGACCTTTGCAGTGTTTAATGTGACATAAAAGGAACAATTAAGACAAAATCTTGAAAAACACTTTACTGTTTTGCTTTTCAAAATAGTTATCTAAAGATCAGCACATAAATGCATACAGCTGAAACAGGAGGCATGTTAGTACAACGTTCAAGTTGAGAGAAAGGCTCGGCAGCACATCAGGTCAGTTCAGTGGAGAGGCAGTGTGTGCTGCTTGCCACATCTCCTGTATCTTCACATTAGACTCCTACATTCATCCTGAAGACGCCCGCTCGTCTGTTTGTGATAAAGACCGCTGTAGCTTTAGCTCGGGGCCGCCTTCACTGCACAGGGCTCATGTGCACTCAGGAGAGGTTAGCAATGTTAGCCAGGAAGCGCTGGGCCCACCACTCCTCCAGGTCAATGGGCACAAAATCTGCAGAAACAACAGCAGAGGTTACAACTGATCAGTATTTAGTGCGATTCTCTGGCAAGTAGAAGAATTAATATATTATTACGGTTACCGTTTAGTAGGTAATTACATTTTGGATGTCCAGTAGGCTATTGTCAGTTATTAGAAACTTCAGAAAAGACTCAACATGGCATTTTAAGAAACACTACTTATAGACTAATAGAATTTCAACAGCTTCATTAATATGACTTGGTTTTATCTAGTATAAAGATGATAAATTCATTATGAAACGATTTAGGAAAGGTTCACATTCATACATACAGTATGTGCGATACTAGAGTCTTGACATGGAACATTTTAGTATATTTCTGATTGCAAAGGTGCTTTCACAGCTTTCACATTGCATTCACATTTTACTGAGTAGTTGTGTTGAGTCTGAGGTGGGTCTAAAAAACAATAATATTTTTTTAAAAGGACTTTCATCCTAGAATGAACAGAGTCTGATAAGATATTTTCTAGACTGGTCCAGAGTGAACTGACAATGTTTAAAGATTAAAGTATTACAACAGTTGCCCTCTGGTTACAGACAGATTAAGCCAAAACACGAATGCTAGTCGTTCATTCAACAATACCATAACACATCTGATTTGTACACTTGTAGGTTCGGCAGGCATCAAACAACTTGTTTTTCATTGACGGTGAAATAAAATCAATGTCAATGCCACAATCATTTTGCTACCTTTTTCTTACCATTAAGTGACACCGTATGCTACTATTACACCACTCTTTACTCTCTTGCAATAAAAAACTCATAATCCGAGGCAGACACTAATGAAAAATAATACTGAAAGAAAAAGGTAGCAAACCAATTGTGAAGGAGTGGTTTGGCACCAGAACATTACGGACTATATATGGATGATGATGTGGCAAATAATGCAGGCCAACAGTTATTACAGAAATAAAATTTCGATCCATTTTCCTCCCACAAATCAGCTTTGATTTAACTAATAATAAAGACACATAATTTATATTTATATTTCTGAAGTTGTATAAACCACAAATATATCCAATAAAAAACAGTCTATGGGGAAAACCTCAGCGGGTTTCAAAGTAGACGGGACGGTTGAGGTCTAAAACGGCAAGAAAATATATATACAGTATATAAAAATGTATATCTTTGTTGCTTTAAAATGCCTAAAGAAGTAATTAAATCTGCTTTTTCTGAGAAATAACACTTCACTGTGATGGTTAAAACAGCCTGTCACTCACTCAAGAGCATGACAGATGCTGACAAATAATTAAAAATAAACATGCAAAATATAAATTGGAATCACAAAACAGAACTATAATTAGGGAGCGCTATAATCGATACAGATCACTAGCCAACCTTAGTTTAGTTGTGATGGACAAATGTAATGTTGACTCACTCTTCATTGCAGCACTCGGGGTCTTCTCGGCGTACTGGACAGGGCCTTTGCTGTCAGTCACGTCTGCACCGTTTTCAAGTTTTTGCTCCACCTCTTGCCATGCTGTAGAAAAACACAGAATTCAGAGAAAACTTAAAGGTCTTACTAAAAATACACTCAGACGTTTATCAGCTTCACCTCATGATAAGATTCAAGGTGGCTCTGTGAAGGGAATGCCCGTGTTGACTTTGGTGTCACACAAGTACATTTACATCACATCTTTTGATTTGTTCATATTAAACTAACTTAACACTTAAAAAAAACAAGGCTTGAGAATCGCACAAGGACAGCACAGAGAAGGTCCTTGCTGGCAGCAGCCCAAGACCAACAAAGAAAGCTGCTTCAAGTCCACTCAGCTTTGCAGCTCATTCATTCACTTCGGGGCAAGAATCCTGGTGTTTATTAGACAAATGCTGGATAAATTTAACTCAGGTTTATTGCACGACTTTTAATTATTACAATTTAGTGACAGCTCTGTGAATCTGTAAAGAACTCTGGATCGAACCCCAAAAACCTTCCATTTGTTGCTAGACGTGCCAAACGTCCATGGAGAAACATTACCAGCTTGTCTCCATGGAGGTTTTATTGCTTTGCTTGGAAGGTTCCCCAGCATGGCATTAATCATGTATGACTTATATGTATTCAATTACAGGCGTTTGTATTGCTAAAATATATTTTTCAAATTTTAAATTATGATCAGTGTCTGGTCTGATATGTTATGTTTACTGGACATGTTTTATTGTTGTTATCATTTTATGTTAAACTAGGGTTGTCAAAAGAATCAATGCAGAAAAACCAGTATAAAAATTAGATATTCATTTGAACAATCAATGCTGGAAAAAAGGTCTGTATCCGTATAAAATCATTTGGTAATATGACAGAAACTGCTATTAAATTATGTTGAAAGTCACATCAAACAAATCAAGCCTTTTACATTAGATTAGCCTTTATCCCTATCCACAGAGGGAAATGTATCCTCTTCATTTGATCCATCCTCCTTGTTCATACAGGAAGCTTAGGTAATAAAACTTATACTTTGGAAGTTAAGCTAAAATGTAAATAGTTTGTTAATACCAGGGGGTTTAAATGATAAAACAGATCAATTTTATTTTATCCTTCATTCTATTGAGATACTGATTTTGTATTCAGTTGTTATTTTAAAGTTTGAGGTTTCGTATTATTTTTATGTCATTTGAACCTCTATTGTCATCTGCTGGTTTGTTGCAAATCTATAACGAAAAGAATTTCCTCTTGGGGGTGAATAAATGTAACTCTGATTCTGATTCTGAATACCATTGGGACAATCTGCTTGGAGGAAACACCCTCAGACACAGGGACAAACATAAAAACTCCACAGAGGCCCAGCTCGGGAGTCGAACTAGTGACCTTCTTGCTGTGAAGCAAGAGAACAAGTCACTTGGCCACTGTGCTTTAGAGTTAGAATTGTTAGCATAACAATACTGTGTTAAACAATCTACTGTCCACCGAAATTAACCCCATCCCAACTATGGGCTTCTATCCATTGTGTAAAAAAGTGACACAGGCTTGACTTTGTTTGCCTCACCTTCAAACACAAATTTAACGTTCTCCTCATGTGCCAGCGTGAAGCTTTCGACTGGACCGTCCGTCTTGTGAGGGGTCGTTCCATTGTAACGCTTCCCATTGAGGCGATGAAACACAATCTTTGGAGGAGGAGAGCTGTGGAAACAGAGAGCATCAGCATTAACCAATCTGTACAAGAATCTTATTTTATGAAGAGCTCTGCAAAGAGTTTGGTGAAATTATATGACCATATCATTAATTTTGTTGTCAGTAAGGTTGGTAGGTTGCTTTCAATAAGGACTAGGACAAGCACCTAAAATAGTAGAAGCAGAGGGACAAGTTGCTGAATGTGGGTTACAAAGGGAAAATTTTAAGCTCATAGATAGAAACTGCAATGACACAACATGATTTTCTGTTTTCAATCAATCAATCAATCAATCAATCAATCAATCGTAGCGCACAAAGAGATACTGGAACAGCAAAAGGTGCCAACATACTGTATTGCATGCAACCCTGCAAGCCATGTTCACCCAAAATGTCTGGATTTCTTTGCAAGAAAAATATACCACCATGATTTCTATGTAACCCCCACTTAAAAAAAAAAATAAAATAAAAAATAAAAAACAGTAGTGTGACACCAGTGAAAAGTGGGACATTCTCTAAATAAGTGGGACCAGAGACCTAAATGGCTGTGGAGGACAACAACAAAAGAAAAGAAAAAAAAAAAAAAGTACAAGGAGGACCAGTGCATTCAAGGGTTTGATTTGGCTTTTTGGTGCAAGCTCTGTATTTTTAGAATAGCAGACGTTTAAATATCCAACACTCTAGCCTATAGGGTAAAACTGAACCAATGTCAGCAACATTATTTAGTGTCTTGGCGCTTCTTGTAGGAATAACCCTCATGCTTTAGAAACAGCGTTTTCAAAGTCCCAGATCCTAATCACGCGTAGGAAAAGGGGCAGGTGTTTAGTATTTTTGTCCCATTGGCGCTGCGTACAGTTTCGTTGGTCTGAATATTTCCAAAACACAACAAATGCCAAACCGAAACACTTGGCACGTTACTCACTTCGAGGTCAACCAAGACGTGGGCTTGAGTTTCAAGTCGCTGAACTTGCTCTCGATCTGCTGCGTGGGACCTTGAAAACAAAAGCGTCCAGCCAAATTTATACGTGGTCCTCGCATTATCACATCAAAACAACAAATTACCCCAAAAGTAGCAAAAATGACGTTACATTGCATCATTACGCACTGATACAACACAGCGCTCACTCACCTGTCCTTCGTTGTGTAACAAGTTTGCTGGGACCTCTGGTGATTGTGTACATCATGTGAACGCCAGCAATATAGAAAAATTAATTCCTATCGTTGATGTTGAATGGTCGTCAGTGCAATTTTCAGCTGTCAACTACTCTCCACAGTCTGCGCCTCGCCACTTGCACGCACGCAGCAGGGAAACGACGTACAGACGTGTCCCCAACTCGTCCCGCAGCCTGCGAAAACAGCGGCTTACGACTTAACCAGGGGTGTTTTCAAGTCGTCCTCTTTAACCAGCAGGTGTCCCTAGGCGCTGGAGTCACGGTCACTGTTCAAATAAGAGTCGTGGAGGTCATCCAAGGAGAAAGTTCGAGCGGCTCCTCCACATGCTGCAGGACGAGGTTTGCGTAATGTGCTCCGTGTGACTGCTCCGGGCCGCGCCGGGACCGTGTGCCTGTGCTGCTGGTGCCCGAGGCTCGACTGACCGCAGCACGGGTCTCCTCAGACAGATTATAAGGACACTTGGATATTTACATCTGCGCGTAATGCGACCACCGCGTTTGGGACGTGTGTAAAGCCCATTGTCGCGTCGTTGTTCGTTTCCGGATTACGTTTCAGCGTAAAATCAGTTACAAAACACCGAGTCATTTCATTAATTTTGAATGAGTAGTTTTTTAAATTCCACAGACACAACGAAGGAACGAGCAAATTTGTTTTCTAGATGTAGGCCGGACAAAATGACAGAATGTTTCCCCAAATTGTGCCTTAAATGTCCGCGATAGAGCCACGTTCAAAGACATTTATTTTTTAGATTCAATTTCCGGTCACCCTTTGAAGCCTGTCTGACCTTATTGACGCTTGACATGCCCCCTCCAAACAACCTTTCACCCACTGAAACACTCAGATAAACCCGTTTGCAGGGGCGGGGAAATCAAAAGAGTTACAGGTAAAGAGATTTAATTGTAGGCAAACACGTGATGAGCTGGTAATTCAGGCGCGGCTCAGACAGGCTTATCCCAGTGATATCCAACACTACACTTCCCGATTACCTCCCATTCAACTGTACTATATGGGTCAACCATGGGGCCAAACACTACGCACTCTTAATAGGCTTAACTTTAGCGCCAAAAAGTCACTTGTAATTAGTTTCTTGAGGGGTGTGTGCCAATATATTGAATTACAAGCTTCTTTGCTTAAATGCAGTGCGTTGATGCAGCAGATTTGAAAACAGAGAACATCATGGACCTCATTGCTCCATTTCAGTGCAGACACCATGAAGAAAAATGTGTTAATCTTTTACATATGACAGTAACCAGTCACATCAAAGGCTTGTCAAGGCATTTTATATTATTTATTATTCTATTATTAACCTTTTAACCAGGTAAAAACCCACTGAGATCGAAACCTCTTTTTCAAAGCTGACGTGGGCCATTTTAAAAGGAAAAGTAGTATATCTACAGCTCTATTAGCCGCCACAAAATATTGCCATAAATATCAAACTGTGAGATGCATATCATGATAATAATGGACTGAGATTTGGATATCGTTACATCTCTAACGGCGAGTGGTTGGGTTTGTTACAAAAATATTATTACATTAAACTACCTTAATTTTAGGAATACAAGATTTTACAGATGACAATTATATATTATAAATTATGATGCAATGACCACATAATAAAACCATTTAAAGTATAGGCTATAAGTTACAACATTAAGTGTTCATTTATAAAACCCAGTATTGCTTTATTTAAATGTCTTAGTGTGTTACTGTGGACTTGAATGTATATAAGGCTGAGCGATTTGATATAAACAAATTAACTTTCAATGTTAAATTTCTGAACATAAACAATACAGACCTTTAATCATTGCTGTTTAACACAAAAAATAGTACAATTTAATCTCTAAAGTCTGTGCTGCAAACCACATGACTTTGCTGAAGATTGACTATAGACCTCTTGATTCAAAAGCCTAACCACATCATTGACAATTAGAAATTACTGAATCTCTCAATTAATTGCCCAGCTCTAAATATGTAGTAATTCACAGCAGCGCACATTTTGCAGTCCTGAGTTTGTAGTTACAGTACATAACAATTGATGCATGCTTACTGTCTATTCATACAGGTAAACCTTTGTACAAATGATGAGAATAGTCTTAAAATGAGACCCTGTAAGAACACACAATAATCTCTACAAAAACAAGTGTCCATAGCTTTTACCTGATCAAATGAATGTAAAATCTGAGTAATTATTGTAGTGTTCAGTAGTGCGGTTCACAGTCCTCCACCAGGCTGTCTGTGATGTAATTGACGTGCAGAAGCTCTTGATAATACTCCTTTTCTACTTTGGTGTTGACTGTCCAGGCCACCACTTCCACCCCTCTATGGGCCCAGTACTGCACATACTCCCTGAAGACAAACAAAACATATTAACACATTAACATAATCCCCTCAGAATGTGCAGTTCCTACATAAAAATGTATTCAGATTTAATTAATGATTGTTAAACACAGAGTACAACACTGTGCAAATCTATAAAGAAGGGTGTAACCGTACATGAGCAAACAAAAAAGTACAGTCTATAATAACAGACACAGATGCGCTTGGGATGAAGCTACAAATTTAGCAATTTTAGTAAAAGTGTTAAAATAAAAGGTTGTACAAAGAACCTCATAGTAAATTGGCCCAAATTACCATAACTTAGGGCAAGATTAATCACATTCAAATCAAAATTGCAATTTTAATGGCCACAATTAGCAAATTGCAAAAGCTGCAGTTTCTCAAGTTCCTACATTTTATCTACAAAAAACAAAATGCCCTACTTTATTCTGCATAAAAACTGCTAACCCTGCAGTTTAGATCTGTCCAAACATGTTCTGCAATACTTATGTGTGTGTTTTTTATTAGTTTGTCAATAGATTCAATGGTCAATAGTTATTTCAGAACAGAATCTTGTCATAAAAACATACAACTGCAATTATAAAGATTCCCTTCCAGCATGAGCTCAGTTTTGTAAGAGAACAATATTTCAGTTACAAGCCTAAATAAAGGTGAGGTGACACAGTCAGACTTGTTATATTCCCCCATCTGAACGGTTCACTGTGTTGAGCACCAGTCTGTGGGCCTCATGAATGTCTACGTTACCAAATGCTGCCACCAACGAGAAAAGTTTGGACACTCCTGATCTAGATGCACAACTACATTATTTTGTTCTATACACTACACAGATGGTTCTAAAAATGACAAATGCTTGTAACCTGACTTAACCTAGGGCTTGGCAATTCATCAGATTTTAATTGCGAATGATTCAGTAATTTAATGATCAGTTTGAGTAATTTAATGATCAGTTTGAGTAATTTAATGATCAGTTTGAGTCCTTTGAACTGAGAGGCTGCAGCCAACAGCCAACGGCCGCAGTAACTAGAGGCATGTGATTTGGAGCAGAGTTCAGACTTTTTTTTTTTATGGCAATAATTAAAAGTCTGTCTTGTTTACTGTTAGGAAATCAACATTGAAAGACATTTTTATTTGTTTTTAAAAGACAAAATAAAACTGAATGAAAATCGTGATTGAAAAACGTTTATATATATATATATATATATATATATATATTTTTTTTTCATAACATAAACAAATGTGCAGTTAAATGTATATTTCATTGACTCACGATGATACAAAGTTCTTCTGAATGAGGAAAGCTGAGATGCCACAAAACCTCCACAACACGTGATGGTGGGCCCAGTCCAACACCACATCCAACAGGGTCATCCAGCAGTGTTTCCATGGAGACGAGAACCGCGGGGCCCCGTCCCCAAAGCGACTGAGGCTCCAGGGTCGGTGAGTTAGAGCTGTGACTACCCCAGGATCACTCTGCCTCATCTGGGACAGTTCATTCACACAGAGAAGACATGATCAGTAAAACACAGTGATCAGTTTAAGATATGTAACCTCAATCGTGCACTGTTTTCATGTTTTAGGATTCAGTTTCAGTATTTTATGTGGTATTGATTAATTGGTTTAAGAGGTTTGAATAGAGGGGTTTGAGTGACTTATGGACATGGATTTACTTTTGTATATAAATAGTGAAAAAAATCACAATTTAGTGTCACTTTTAGAACGCAAGTATTACCTGTTACCACTGAATTATAACTGTACTGCAGTTTCACTACAAAGGTTTAATATCTTGCTTAAAAAGAACCCCTGAATTCAGAATATTATCTTGATTTTAGTAGTTCTGACTGGGGGAGAGTTAATACCTTTTTATGATGGAGAATATTTCACTAGTTTCAAGTAGACCTGAAACTGACTAGTTATAAGATAATTTTGTGTGAAATTTTGTGAAAATGAATTTGCCAGTGCAGTAAGTAAAATTGTCTCACCCACTAGCATAAAATTTAGCTGGAAACTTGAAATAATAGTCAGAAACTAGAAACTAAGTTTAAGTAAATAGACTAGTCAAAACTACACAAAGATTACTGTTCTGAATTCAATTTCCTCTAATCTAGATATTAATTTTTTTGCAGTATATTAGGATTGATTATAAAATGTCACTTTTTCTGATGAATAATAAACTGAATTGGTTTAACTCATACATTCATCTTGAGGTTTAAATAAATACATTTACCCTGTAGATAACTTTGGGCTCAAAGGAACAGACAATGCTGCTGTTGTACAGTACGGGGTTCTTCTTGTACAATGCTTTTAAAGCAGCCGCGGCCTGTGAGAGAAAAGAGAAACAGCTAAATGTTGTAAACTTGTTTTGTTTATAGTGTCTGCAATAGCTGGAGGCCCCAGTGGGTCCTAAACTCACAAATACCACAGAATGAATCAACAAACAAAAAGCTAAGCCTTCGACGTCCAACACAAACTGAGCAGATAAAATACTAGAGATAACGTCCATTGTGCATTTTAACAATGGTTCAGTTGTGTGTGGTTAGGGGATCTGATTAGTGTCCAAAGTACGAGATTAATTAAATATTAACAGCAGGCAACACTTTAAACTTATCTGCCCACAGAATAGCAATGTAGATTAAATTAATGAAAAGGGCAGAGTGCACACCTCATCAGGATGGCCTTTAACATCAAAGTAAATAGTGAGCTGAAGTCTGATGCACTCTTCAACCGCTTCCTCGAGTGTTGGGATCTTCTCTCCAGAAAACTTGCTCCTTTGAGAAACAAAACGCATTTCGAGTCGTTAAAAGAGTTTTGAAGAGTAGAAGTAGAAGAAATCCTAGAGACACTAATGTGCTATGTGACATTTAATCGTTATTTTTTCCCCCATGACAACATAACGCAGGACACAGTGAAGTTTGTTAGACACAAGACTTGCTCTTCGTTGACACATTTGTTTTCACTCTCTCTTCACCTGAGTCTGTGCTTAGCAGCTGCATCGAGCTTCCTCAGATCAGAGAAGCTGCTCTTTGTGAGTGGTCCCGACCCGTTGGTGGTCCGGTCTACAGTGTCGTCATGCATCAGGATTGGGACACCGTCAGCCGAAAACTCCAAGTCCAACTCCACTCCTGTTGCGCCATTCTGACGGGCCTGCTCAGACATAGACACAAAATCACTCTAGTGGATGTCCCACTTATTTAGAGAATGTCCCACTTTTTCCACTGATGCCCCATGAATTGTACAAAAAGTGAGATTTACACAAAAAACCTTTTTTAATCACAGAAATATCAAGATTTTGGATCAGGACTGTAATATGTTGGCACCTTTTGCTGTTCCATTTTTTTCTCAGTATGTGTTTTGATTGATAAAAACTGATGAGCATGGTTATTATTAATGGCAGTTATTATTAATTACCTATTATCCATCTCCCATTACATTCAACAACTTTTCTAGAATTTGAAGTGGTCGCCCTTGGTACGAATGGAAATGAATGACAATATATACTGTCAATTATTAGTATATAGTGAGCAGAAAGTTCATGACCCATAAGCATTTAAACAATGATCGGTAATATTTAATTTAATTTAATGATGATGATGATAGAAGTGTTTATTGGCTCTACTCAAAACACCACATTTTGACTTAGTTACATTTACTTGAGTAACTTTTTAACAATATTGTACTTCTCGGGGTACTTTTTAGACCCCATACTTTTACTCTGTTGACGAGTTTTAATGATTGGAACATTTGCTATACTTGCATTGGTCATTCATATATTGTTTTTTTTCTCATTATTGTGGTCTAATATCTGAAATTACCAGATTTTGTGCAATATTAATTAAGATTTTGTCATTTAAAACATCTTTAAAATCTTCAATCTTCATGGGGAAAAGAAACATGCATGCTGTCAACCGGACAAAAGTATATTACTTAAGTAATTTCTCGGACAGCTACATTGTGCTTTTACTTGAGTAATAATAAATCTTTGACTCTTACTTGGGTATAAGTTTAGGGGTAGGTGTGCTCTATCCGCCTCTGTTTGTTTACAAGCTTCAGTCATCTCACTAGTATTACTATACTCAATATTCTCAAATATTAAATCCTCAAATCCATCCCTTGCAAACTCAAACACACTTGCACCTCTCTTATCGCTGCGATGGTGTTCTCGGGCGCGTCGTGTCCTCCTCCCCGGTGCGCTATGGCCGACACCTTCCCCGTGCCAAACGCACCCCTGCCCGGGTGCAGAACCTGCTTGGCCCGGTCAGCAGGCACTTGAGGGAACCGAAACACCGCCACAAAGACGTACACAGACACCGTGAGCGCCGAGGTCCACACCGCGCTGCGAGTCCCGAGCAGGACCACCACGAAGATGACCGAGTACAGGGTCACTTCATCCCCCAGCTGCAGCATGGTCACCCCGGCCAAAGAGAGCCGCAGCTGCACGCAACACCTGACAAATCTATTCTAGTTTAGCTCAAGGTGATGTCTGAGTCCCATTTGAAAACTCTACGTCTCCGAGATCAGATAACGAGCCATAACGAGTTGCAGTGAAGCTCCGGCGCGTCTCGTCTGACCACTTTACGCGTGTGAAAAAAAACAGAAGTAAAACTGCTGCGCAGACACTGTTGCTTCGTGCTGTTATTGCAAAACACCATGGCTGTATCAGATTTTGGTGTTTGTAATACACAATAATATGCTAAAGTGGATCTGCCTTTTTTATTGCGGTTAATTAAAATTGTTTTCCAGAGCTCCGTCCACGAGATGGCGCTAGAACAAATTAACGAGTTCAAATTGACCTTGTTACACTTCCGGATCAAAGTGAGCATGTCAGCTTTTGCAAGAAGGGCTTTGGTTTCATTGTATTTTTAAACATTTAGAACGATTTTATCTCGTTAAACATGGTAAGAAAATTAATCAATTACATAGTTATTATATTTTTGATCTGTGTTGATTTAGTTGAACATGAATTGCTGACGTTAGAGATTTTAATTGTGAAAGTAAAATTAAAATTGCATGTTTGTATCCTATGATTGTCAATTTTCTGGCACAAAATGTGAGGAATACATTTTGAGCAAATTTAAGTCTGGTATGTTATGACTGGGGCTGTAATAATTTTCCTGCATGCCACAGTTTTAAGACAGACTGTTGATTCACAAGGAAAATTACTCAAACACAGTAGCTCACACTCATAACAAACATAACAAAGTGCAAAGAATTTATGGTTATAAAATTCAGAGTAATTAAAGCAGGTCAGATATGTTAAATAAGGCAGAAATATACCGATTTGTTGCCTATATGCAGGCCTAAGTAGAATAAAATATTGTTAATATAAAATCTATGGTATGGTGTTTATTTATACAATGAAAGAGTACAACACAGGTGCGAGAAACAGTGCAAAAATGAAAATTAGGGTTTTAATATGGCATTATGGTATTTTCTTCCATCTTTTTGACCATTTGCCATTGTTTCCAGATGAGGTCACTGATGCTCAAGAGACTAGTGTCATCTCACCTGCTGACCTGCACCCGTGGACCCTGCCTTGTCCCAGTCTGGATGTCCTGTGGTCCAGCCCATGCCTTTTCACTTGCTCAGAAAAACCTCCCCCTGGCGCCATCTTCAACTCAACTCACAACAACAGCCAAACACTCAAATAACTCTACGCAGTCTTACACAATGATCTATAGGCTGCCACAAATCACGCTTCTCCGGGCGGTGTCCAGACTCAAACTGCTCCAGACTGGCATTACTGTTGTCATTTTACCCCCTGTGTACTACTTCTACCTCCAGGGAGATTTGTCCTTGTTCCTTGTCAGTTACTCTACGGCATTAGCTGGTTTTGCTGGGGTCATGTTGTACGTGGCCAGTTATTTCTTCAGAAGAGTGGTTGGGATGATGTATCTTGACCCGTCACAAACTACACTTAAAGTTTCCCATTTGACGTTTTGGGGGAAGCGCAGTGACCTGTTCCTTCCCGTGTCGGACGTCATGACCATTGCGGATACAGGAGACTCCACTAATGAGACGATACTCAAACTGAAGACATACAGCAGTCCAGAGACATTTTACTTTTCCACTTATTATGGACGTATTGTTGATCCAGACGGATTTGAGAAAGTCTTTGGAAGATTAAAATGATAATCGTTTTGTTATTTATTTGCTGAATAACTGTTAGTTACTATTGACTTAAAATACACTGGCTTTTGCTTAACATACAAGTAAAGAAATGTGTAAATCATAAATCTTGGCAATATACACATTTTAAATAAATACTCTAAACAAATGGAAAAACAAATATGCAAAGAAAGGCTTGATAAGACTAGTAAAAATGTATCTTTAGTAGTAACACCTGATCTAAAATAAAACCATTCCATCTAAACTAGAGTGGCACACAAATTACAGTTTGAGAGAATTTTTGTTGAGATTTTTTGCTCCATCTGCAATGACTCTTTTACAACACCAGGTGTCACTACACACCAGTCAAATATAGTTTGTTTCTTATATTTGGGAGGTGGGAAAGAAGTTAATTAAACGAAAGTAAAGTGCACTTTACTTTCTCCTGAATTCTTCAACTAATAATGTATTTTGACTGTGAGTGGCATATCGATACAATAATAAGATACAATAGTTTTCCTGTTTGATATCTTCCATTTGAGACATTAGATATAATCTGCTGTCACCTACTGACATTGCACAGGGCCTGTATATTAGTGCCACTTCTTGTTTAATGTCTGTTCTGCTCATCTAGTAGGAGTTGATAATTTGACCTCCTTTGTGCTTTAATCTGGGCTCCCTGTACCGATGGACTTTGAGAGGAACTCCTGAGAACACAGAGTATCTTAGTTCATTCTTCTTGATGAATTGGTTTGTTTTTTGGCAGCTGTAAACATATCTTTCATGTCTTGAGGGCCCAGGAGAACTGCCTTAGGAAAGCCCCACTTGTTCATGTTGCTGTCCCGCTCCATACGGTCAGAGTTAGACCCACCTCTGTTTGTTTCTGACATTGTTAATAACAAGACACACTTCCTATGATCAACAATATTGCATTGACCTTGACTCTGTTGCTCCCCAAGTGATTTGGGAGTTTATATTCAGTACAATTTCCTGTCTTTATGCACTTTTGGCTATGTTTCTTTGACTCATTAGGCAAAAACAATATATAGGAAAGTGTTGTTGAGCCCGTAAGGCTTGTAGTATGCAACCTTAGATACCAGTGTGCTTGCATCACTCTCTGAGCACCAGGCTAAGGCCGCTAACTCCCTGACGTTTCCCTGATAGTGCGATGAGGAAGGCCTTTTAAATGCCAGGTCCCGGTGACCACACATTTGTCATGCGGTTATTTTGTTCTCTTATTGTTCGCCACATTCCTGATTGTTTTGGCACATTATTTACAATCTTTATTACACAAAAGAGAAACCTTCCTGTCTATGAGGATTTCCTCTTGTTTCCAATAATCAAATTGCACAAGTGAAAAATAACCCAAAGCTTTTTTAAATATTAGTTTGATAATTAAGTGTGGATCTTATTATTAATTGCTTTGGGCGTCAACGCAAATTTAAGTGCTTCTTTGCAGACTAAATATTGTTCTTTTTCCGAAGATGCCAGTTACCTCAGGCGTCCTTTAGGTTGCTTTACTGCAAAAGTGTTACTGAATTTAGCAGAATACAAACCTCTGAGTTGTTTAGCTGACCTAGTTTTGGTCTTATTTTATTGTCTAAATTGAGATAGGGATTAATGTCTTCTGCAGAAATTAGAATTTTGTTAACCTTTCTTAGAGGGTGTAAAGTTGTTTTTGTAGCTGTATTCTGGTCTTTTCACTTAAAAGACTCCTAAATCATACATATTCAATTCTTCTATTCTAAAGCTTTGGCGCCAATGCAGTGGTTTATCTCCGATTTCTGCCTTTGATATCTGGATTATTGTGTGGAAAAGGTCAAACGTTTGCCAGAATAATCATATGTTATTTCATGCTAAGAATAATTACTGGAGGTTACTGCCAACTGAAATATAAGAAAGTGTAATATTTTAGAGGGCTATTGGAAAAAGTGGCATGAAAGCTGTTAATTATTCTAACCTTATGTCGATTAATGTGACCTTTTGTTCAAAGCAGTTGGAGTTGGAAGTTGGAGTGGCAGCTACCGGCCATACACCTGTGATTTATGACCACACAGAGTGAACAGCGCTGGTCTCTGGTGGTTTTTGTGGAAATCAAACCTTGTTCCGCACAATTCCTCCGGCCTATAGAGAAAGTACACCAAGCTCTGCATCAGGACTATAATTGGAAACACACCTCGCTTCATTTGGCTGCAGGAAACGTCCCGGGACACGGTGTTAACAAAGAGAGGAAAGTGTCCACAAGAGGCAGGCAAGTGCTTAGTGACAGTGACAGAGAAGGAGGCCAATTTGATTGATATTGCACTTTCGCAAAGAGCTTGTAATCACTTTTTTTTTGAGTAATCCTGTTTGGTCCTGCATTCAAGGGTCAAGTGACGTACAACTTCTATTTTCGCCTGCTCACAGTCCAGTACTTACTTTTTCTCCTGGTCAAACACATTTTTTGTAGGTTGCCTAAAACTCCGTATTGAAAATGTGTCACTTGTTGCAGTGAAATACCACTATTTTGAACAAGAAGTCACTGGACCTGTTTCTATAATTAAGTCGTTTAGATTCATATTGGACTTTCCGATTGACAAAATCTAAAATCATGATCTACCTAATTTATCATCTATTACTAAATACTACCAATGAGCGTACAACATCTCCTTCAAATCTCAGGGTACATTTTGGGTACTTGTGTCTTGTGAAGGAATTATATTATGCATTACTAATTTAATAGTTTAACTTGTGCAAATGTATTGTAGAAGTAACAATAAATCTATACAAAAGTTGGGAAAACAAGCCAAAGTCCTGGATCCATCTTTTTCTGCTTTACAGATTAGACATGCAAATGCTTAGTAATCAAATTTCCCACCAAGGCCTCCCACTCAAATGTAATCAAATATGCACGGTCTACATCAGTTTCAGAGTCCCTTGTGCCAATTGTTATTTAGATTTTCAGTTTTTACAGCCAGGTTTTTAGACACGCTCTTTATTCGTTCAGTTGTTCTTCTTACAAAGCCTCACCTCCCTCAAGGAGTCCGGTCCAAGTCTGGTCTAAAGGGACGACACAAAGACAGTTTGGGTGCTCTGTTTCTTCCAGTAATGGTCTGGAGCATGTGTTATGGGGTAACTCAGGGTGAGGCAGAGGGAACGAGACAATGGACAGTATGAAGCAGCATCACAACATGAATTGTGTTTGAGCTGAAATGTCACAGGGTTAGATTTGTGAAGTCCAAATAAAGTCTTTGTTTAATCAAACTACAATGTTCCATCAGGGAATCCAAAACTGAGAATAAACTCGTCCACCGCATTAAAGTGATTACGATTTGTGTCTAAAACATAACAAAAAATACTGAATGTCAAACATTTGGGATTATTTAAATCCTGACTATTTTATTAAGGTGCATAATGAAACATCAGAATCAGAAGCGGTTTATTGCCATTGTCAGTGAAATTCACAAACATAGGAAATTCCTCCACTTGCTTGTCTCCATGAAGATGTTATTGCCTTGCCTGCAGTGTTCAATACTATCACACTTGAAGTTTACATTTATTAAATTACAGGTGTTTTTAAGTCAGAAATACCATGAAAAAACATATTATTATGAGCACTGTCACCTTTCCACAGAGCTGACGTGTAATTTGGCCTACTTGTCTCACTGGAGATGATTTAATTAATGCCATACTTTGAAACAGTTTGGGCAAAACGATAACATGGAACAAGCAAGTCTTTAAACAACAGTTCACTTTTACTTATGCCTCACGACAAAACAAGTCCAATCACACCATGACCATGTGTTGATTCCTTAATCCAAACTTTATTTTTTTTTACCTTCAAAACATTTGACTGAAGGTTTAAGTTAGGTCATTGTTACTATTCCTTAATTTCAAACTAATCAAAGCTAACGCATTGATAAAAGCTATCCAGGCCAAACTGCATGACCCGTTCTCACACCCGTCCTATAGATAAACCCTTCTTGGCTCCACATTTGTTTGAAAACTGTTCCCTTCTCTGCAGGGGGTTCCTTTTAAAAGCAGAGCGCAGCCCAAGAGACCAATAACCAGGACGGCGAGAGGAAGACCTGTCTGCTCCCATCGCTCTGCCCCAGTGTGCCCCGGTGCTCTTCACAATCCCAAACAGCATGAAGGTGAGAAAGAGCCGTTTGGTTGAGTCACTTTGGGCCCGAGGCAGGTGATTGGCTAATTAGCTGTGTTTAGGTTAGCGTTGGCTCATCAGACTGACAGACTCCATATTAACTCTGCAGGGGATTTCCTCAAGGTCAAAGCCATCAATATCCAACAATAGCAGTGAAAGGGGGTCCGAGGTGGGCTTCTCCTGCTGTAGGTAAATGTACTTAGTTATTACAACAGTGGGAGCAATAGAGGGACAGCACCAAGAGAACAGGATGTGTTAAGTGTATCAGCGGCTGGCAGGTTTACAACTCAATTATGACATTTTATGGACTGCATTGTGTACACTGTTGTAACTTTTAATGCAGAGAAAGAGTTGTGAAGAAGCTGTAAGTTTGTATGAACTGGTTGAATATTTTGATGTATTTAACGACCTGCCCAAGGTACACTGCCTGTACAAAACAAAGTCGCCACCTGGATTAAACTTAACAAATATAGGTACGAGCTTCCTATTGGATAATTACTGCATGGGTGATTGTCTTTCAGCTGCAACACTCGATTTAAACCCTACCCACTGCAGTCAGTGGCTTCTCATTTCTGAAACATCCATGTGGAAAGACAAATCCCGAGGTATATTTAATGGAAAATATGTCAAGGGTCAAGTCATTGGCATCAGCATCAGCAACAGCGAAAACATCTAAGGAGATTGCAACAACTACTACAGATCTAATACTCATAAGATTATAATAATAATCTTATGAGTATTAGAATATTAGAATAATAATCTTATACAAAATTTTGGTTAAAAAAAGTTTTTTATCTGAGAGGTCCACAGCCAATTCTCTGTCAGCAAAAACATGTTAGAGACAGTTAGAGTTCAGACTTGAAGGAATAAATTTGACCTTTTTCATGGCATTGATTCAAAGTCTGTCTTGGGTATTTTCACAAAATTGATATTGAAAGCCATTTTTGTTTGTTTTCAACAAGGAACTAAAATCAAAGCAAAGTTTTGATTTTATAGTCAGTTGCCAAAATGCCCAGCGATTGCCCAAAAACGGCAGATGGAAACTAGTTCTGGCTACACAGAAGTTTAGGTTGAGACTGAGAGCAACTGGAAACCTCTTACATTGTTATATTGTTATTGATGAAGTAACTTCTACTAGTTTTACGGTAAAATTATGAGTTACCACACAGTTTCACAGAAACAACTGGTGTAAAAGGAGCTAATGCACAATAACACTTCACACTGAACACATTTCGCTCAACATTTGCCAACAGTTTGTGCGTAACAGAACCACTTCTGGCTTCTCAGCTATTATTTGTCTTAGTTTTGCCATGTTTTATTCAGAACCAGTGCAAAATAAGTTCACTTTTGGCCTTGGTGAGTTTGAGTACACTGTGCTGATTGTCTGCTCTGATCTGCAGCCAACGTGAGGGAAACTATGCACCAGCCCATTACAGTCATTACAGACAAAATGCCACTGGACACTTAAAAGAGGCAATTGTAAAACTTGGCGACGGCAGTTTAAACTTTTGTGCAAAAAAAAAAAGAAATGACCTCATCAGATATTAATTTTCCAACATGATAAAAGCGACATCTACAGAACCAAATCTATCAAGGTACTGTATTAACGTCTTATATGATAAATGTGTGCACTCCCCATGAAGCCAAGTGAGCGATGAATTTAGCAGAAATTGGCCGTAGCTCATTTAAACTGAGTGTTGTAATTACTAAAAAATACAACTGCATTATTTCACTGTCAGAGCTATTTGAGGCCCTTTGACCTCAGCAAGCTAATAGACACAGTGTTAAAGTGTTGGATTGGAGATTCAGAAATTAGATGCATTGCAAAAGTCTGCGTCTGACGTATAGTATTATATATTAGCTGCTTATCAAATAAAGCAGAAGTTTAATAGTGAACGAGACGGAATGTTGGCTTCTTCCCCGACAATTTTAGGGTCTATTGATTTTGCAGGAGACGACACCCAACTGTAGCAATCAATGACTGCCAATCTAAACTCACTTATATAATAGAATATCTTGGATATGTCAGACCATTTCATTATAAGCCTACTTTTGGTGCCAGTCTTAAGCAATGCATTAAAGGAGTGCTGTATTAATGGCCTTTAATTTCCCATTTTAAATTTCAGTTCTTGTATTTTCTTTGAAAGTTTAAAGCTGTGTGTCTTGATTTTTTAATTTATTTATTTTTAAACCAGTCTATCTCACACAAACCCACTGTTACATCTCTAGTATTCACATGCATGAAATTTTCTGTCACTAACATAGTTTTTAGAACATCTTTTTCAAATGGCAACGTGAAGAAGGGTGGACCACCTTTGCACAGCCAATCAGCTCTCATCACAAAATGTCATAAAGTGACTCACACAACTCTTTCACGCAGGTTTGCAATAGACAGAATGTTTTGTAATGAAATGAAATGAAAACAGTGCGTAGTGGTCTGATTTTTGTTGCAAAGTTCTGCTTTTACAAAACACAGGAAAACAGAATGTACAAGCATGTGAGGAAAAATTGGTTATACCATTTTAAAATAGCACAACATATAAACAGGTCATGTTCAAAGTGACACTATAACTTTCTGCAGGTGAAAGTCACCTGCATAATTGTTGTGGTTGAGAGGTATTTGCACCAAAACAACACAATTTTGCAATTCTGCAGCTTTGACAACAGAGGACATTTGAGTTTTGGTCAGTTCTCATGCTGCACCTCTCTCTCTCGCTCAGGGGAGTCAGTGGCAGAATGGAGGGTTCCTGTGTTTGTGCCTGTTCCTGACTCCCGCTGTCACCTCCGAGTCGCGACGCCACAGTTTCCTCAAAGAGCGCCCTCTCTCCGCCCTGGGACAGGGACAGAGGGGCAGGACACACCCACATGTATCAGAGAAGAATCCAGAGCCCGGGCCATCCACCGCTGCACGTCCACCTTTTGTTGTGGAGAAGGGGGATTCCAGGTTTGTCGTAAACACCAGGTAAACACTCCCTGTCGGCCACACAATGGACCAATTCAAACTTATTTATAAATGCCACTTAAACTGGTTTGTTCACCACAGATAAATAGTCATAAATAGATCTGAGGTAATATTATACTCATTGCATATTTTCCAAACTGGGCGTGGGCAAAATGTAGTTTGTTTGTAGATTCATAATAAAGCTGAGATTTTAAAGGTGCAGTAGATAACTTTTATGGTGGAGAGTCTGCCACTAGCGTTTGTCCATGGAGATGTTATTACTTTGCATAGAATGTTACACTTTACATTACACAAGACAAACTACAGGTCAAATCTGTGGAGAGGAGACCCTCATTCACAGAAGGTATGCATGTTTTTAAAGATTTTTGAGGAATAACAACACATCAAATTTAATAATTTCTGGACAGATAAATGTAATACCATATTGTGCAACATTCCAGAAAATGGTGGTTCGATTGTTTGAATGCTACTCTTGACATTTAACATAGTTGGTTGAACGTCCAGACCCACTGTCACACAGGTTGGTGGTGTGATTCCTACTCTCACAGGTGAATACTGTTGTTGTGGGCAGGACACTTAACCCGCCTCGCCCCAGTGTCTGCGTACACTGGTGTGTGAATGTGTGAATCAGAGAGTGGTTCCTTGATGTTAAACGCTTTGAGTGCCTTGAAGGTAGAAAAGCCATCAAATAAATCTCCATTTTCATGGAGACAGGCACAAGTAAAGTTACATAGAGCACCTTGAAATTGTATGTACTGTAGAGGAACACTTTCATTTGGTTATTCCATGTGTTGTGTCTGTACCTCGTGTGAGGCCCTGGTATTATCAGGTGTCCCTGTTTGTCAGGACGTTTGTCAAATCGAACGCTCAGCTTCTGACATTTGTAAATTAACCTGTTTGTACAGTTCTTGTTTTCTTGTGGAGTTACAATACTCCTCAATTTAATTCATCTGTTTCGACATATATGCTCTATATCCCGTGTGAAAATATCTTACAGCTTAGTGCGGTGTGAAGCCAACTACAACACAGACCGTTATCCCATTCCTAAGATGTGCTCTGGGAGGGACTGGGATGTGTATTCTTATGAGTTGTCTGTTCAACCTGTCAGTGTGAAACATGTCGTACTAAATTATTTATTTTGTCAAAATATGTTCAGATTTATATATTTTAATAATTTAGGGTTCTAATTTTATCTGTTGTTTTTGTTTTTTTACTAAAATGCCATATAACAACAATAAAAGTTCATAATTACTTGCAGTTATTTAACATTTTCAATGCAGTTCAGGAGTTTGATGCTGATCCACTGTCCTGCAATCATTTCACTCAACCACAGAATTCTTTATTAAAGGACACATATTCTGCTACAGGGGCTTTTTTAAACTTTTAACCATGTTCTATCAATGTTCTGTCATCAAAAACTTACCTGGAGTTGCATTCAGCTGCATTCACACCATATTGAGGAATGCGAGATTAAAAAAAATCTCTCCCCTCTGACCGTCACATCGTCACGTAGCACTTCCTGCCAAACTCCCTCGATCTGTGACGTTTTTTTCTGATTACATACATCATTTATTGAGAATCTTCTGTTGTTTTGAATCCTTAAATCATTGCCAGACCCGTTCTGACCATTTCTGACTCTAAACACGTTTACTGCTACTGACCATAGCGTCTCTTAAAGAGAAAACATTACTAAATATTGTATAGCACCAGGCGCCATCTACTGGCTGAATACACTCAATGTGTCAGTGAGCGACAGCAGAGAAACTTGTTCATATAGTACATAATAATTTGTTTTTTGCTTCAAAACATGAGATGGCACATTTAAGGTACTCAAGAGCACATTTAAAGGCTAATAACAGTGTGAAAAATACATAATATTTTCCCTTTAAATCTTCTTGACCAAGCCAACTTTCTATATATTTATAACTTTATATATATATATATATATATATATATATATATATATATATAATATAAATATAAAATAATTGGCTTAAAACTGCTTAAAAAATAATTGATAAATATGAGTAATGTCTTTTCCTTGCCTTATCAGCACTGGTAATAATGCTGTTTAAATTAGTCTAATGTGATATACTTTACAGTTGATCCTCAGACTTATTACTTGCTGTTCTTTCTCATGCGCTGCTGGTTTATCTCTTTATTTCACAGATGTGTCACATACTTTACTCATGGTCCTGTGAATGTAAACTCTGACACTTACAGTGTGTATTAAGCTGATTTCAGCTCACATTAATGCACTTATTCATGCATGTCCAAATAAACGCACCTCTGGGTTCAGGGTCACAGACCACTGACCTGCAGATGATTAAAGGCCGTATAATAAACACTGCAGGCTATGGATATCCTTTTGGCCAAACATGGCCATTAGACACACCCATATGTGTTGCATTGTCATCACTTATAGGTAGCGAGATGCTAAAAGCTTCATCTCTGACTGTGTAATCCCACATTTTCCACAAGGGATCAACTCCTTCGCTAATGTCCGATGTCATCTGGTCTAAATGAGCAGAGGAAGTGCTCCGAAAGCCAGTTGGTTATTGAGTTAGAGGGAGGTGGGAGACTGTCCAAACAGAGGCAAAGTGTTAGCCATAGATCACAGTTGTGATAAGTATAGATTTGTTTTCACTAAATATGAGCAATCTCCCGCAATCACTGAGCAGATGTGAACAAGAGGTCAGAGGTAGCGAGTGGCTTTAATTTGTTATTAAATACACACACACTTTCACAATCTTGAATCTTCATCTTTTGATATCCGCACAGCTGTGTTTTGGTCAAGAAATAAGTGGATGCCTTTCTTTTTCCCCCCAGTAGTTTTTTAAGACTACAAAAAATATTAACAATTGTCTTTGCTGCACCAGGTGAAGTGTTTCCTTAGCATTTTGGCCCCCACAGTAAGGATTGTGGGATAAATCAATAAGTAGACGATTGATTTTGATGGATATTTATTTTTGACATTTTTTACAGGGGTAAATGGTTTTATTTGCATTTTTAGTTTGGATAAAAACATTGAATCATAACCATTCTGAGATATAGCCAGTTCTTCTTTGTAACAATGTAAAACATTAACTATTTCTCTGTAAAACAAAAAACAAAACAAAAACAAAGAAGGCATTTACCACTTGCTACCACCTGCCCCTGGAGACAAATCTCCTGCTCCACTGTGAAGGTTTATTTAGCAATTATCTCAGACTGGACTTCTTCATGTTGCATAGACAGGAAAAGCACCCGTAAAACATGTTGAATTTAGTAAAAATAATCTTGTTAACGTTGCAATAAGTTTGAGTTGGCCTCCTTCACAGCGCAGTTACAAGCCCCATGTCAGAGGATCGTAGTTACTTTGGCTCAAATTTTTGTGAGTTAAACAAAGTTAAACAAACATTTCCCACTTCAGTGATATTTTCTTTTCAAAATTCATAGATGATTTAATAAGCTCATTATTGAGTGCTCCTTATTAATGTATCATATAAGAATGTATATAATTTATGGGAAATATCTCTTCTCAACACAATCTATTGCTTTACTGATTTTATTCACATGCATTTTCTCCTCAGGCACAATTTTAGACATTGACAAATTATCCCAGCGTTTTCAGTTCACCTCAATCTGTTTGACCTCTAACTTACATGTAATGACATTGTATAGTATCAGTCTATGGCTATTGACTTTTGATTCAGGGCCTTGTTAGCTTCTACAAGTGCAAGCTGCCAGACCATACGGCAACAACATGCAGAAGTACAAAGACGGCTAATCAAGACTAATGGCTTTTTAACACCAGTCTGCTGCACTCTGCCCCCGGTGAAGAAGATAAAAATGCGGCGTTAACAATTGTCCTTTTGACTGCGGTGTCTATGGAGAAGCTGTGGTCTGGGCACACAGCCAGCAGATGGCTAAATGCCCCTGTCATATGTGCAAAGAACATACAAGACAAACTGAGCTCACTGTCTGAAGACTTAAGATTGAAAGACACAAAGCACTGAATAATTGGTCCGGGAAGCACAGTCAAACAAGTGACATGCACAATTTAGCTTTGATAGAGCTCTTGGTCAAAGGTATAAGGAAGAGATAGATTTGTTAAACTCATTCATATAAGGCCACAATAATTACTATACTGTAGGGCTGCAACAAATTAATCGATTAATCACAACTAATCGATTATAGAAATTGTTTACAAATTAAATAATCAGGTAATCATTACCTTCTCTATTCACAGACTGCATAGCATTCTATGTGCTGAAAGAAGAGGTTTTAATACTCAGACAGAGTAAGAATGACACAAAAAAGGAACACAGGAAACATGTAAACTGTGTGTTTATGATTAAAATCCTTGCTCATCTATAAATATTCTCCACCAGGATGTCATCAAACGCCTTCACTTCAGCTTTATCTTGGTAAAATAGAGAAAAACTTTCATATTAAAGGGTCTTTTGCATTCTAAACAACTAATCGATCAATTGAAGGAATAATTGCTAGACTAATCAATTACCAAAATAATCGTTAGTTGCAGCTCTACTATATTGAATAATTTGTGGCAGTTAATATTTATCGTGGGTATGTTTGTAATTTTTTCTAATATGATGAGAATAAATATGAGAAAAAGTTACTAATTATTGTTTAATTCTGTTATTTATTTGAAAATGGTTTACTGATTTTACTGCTTTATGGTTATTGTGAAAGTGGCATGAAGTAGTCTCTCTAAATCATATTTTCTGAAGCAATATACAGAATACAGTACATTCTTTTTACTTGTTTTCTTCTGATTGGTAAACCTGTGCAGTTTTTTTTTTTTTTTTTGTCAATGTCTCATAAAACTTGAATTTCAGAGACAACAATATCACAATATCAGTATCAATTTTAGCAATTCTCTTGGGCCTCAACCCTGAATTCTGAATTTAAAAAATGTGTAGATTTACATTAATACATAAGTCCCATCTTTCATGATAAATAGGACGCATGAAGATGACCAGATACAGAACACATTTTGGACTGAGGTTGTCTGTTTTTGCTCAGCACACTCTTAATATTGCTCTCAGATCTTTTTCTGAATTTCTGAAGTTTTAGTGACATGATTTTTCATTCAGTTTTACTTCATAATTCCCAAAGCGTCTTGGGTCATTATCAGATTAATCAAAGGGGATTGTTTTAAATCTTGATTTAGGGACGGCCTGCACACATTGCGGATGTAAAAGCAGAGTATTGGCGACGATCAGTCTATAGTGAAGAGTGAGGTACAACTGAAGCATTGGGGAAAGCACCAGGACTTATTTTGGTTTAGTGGTCTCATGTGGTCCTAAAAATCCCCTCCGGGCCACTGTACCTCATCTGCACCCCCTCCCACATTCAATAACTGTGGGATTGTTGGATAAATACTGTTTGCATCCTGTGTTTTCTTTGATTGTTTATTAATCTGCATTGTTTTAAGTGTTCTATTAATGAACAACACATACACATAAAGGGAAATGTAAGATTTTAATTCTGATATTTCATAAATATTACCTTTCTGTGTCCGATTTGAGGTAAACGTGTTCAAATCAAACATTGATTTTTTTGACAACCCTTGTGAAGTTGATCTACATTGTACAGGAACATTGTTCATGGTGGTTGTTGTTTTGTTGTTGGGTTTTAGTTCTCAGAGACAATGGTACGAAAATGTCAAATGAGGTCAAATGAGCACCTCACTTCGGGTTGCCAGATCTTTCGTCTAAAATGTATTGGAAATAAACTCTAATAAGCCTTTTAATAATCCGAAAACCACTGAACATGCAGACAAATATCATTAATCAGCGTTAGGTCTCCATAAAAAGTATATATACACCTGTAAGTTACAGGTCAGATCTGTCGAGCCTGCTCATTGTAAGAATGCATGTTCAACAAGGTATTTTTGAGCAATAAAAACACCTGTACTGCTGGATATAGTTAAGTTAAATGCCATAATGTAGAACATAACAGGCAAACTAACATCTCCAAGGTGGAGGTGACAGACCCTCCACCTTTAAACTCATTAGACCTGAAGTTATTGGTGAAATCCTCTCCAAGACATCAACTCTTACTGCACAGTTTTACAGTCATCTTAACACACAAGTTGCTTAAAGAATGATTGTACTTTTTAAAAATTGCACAAGTGATCAGAGCGTTTCCTCCAGAAAACAAAACAAGCACATAAATTCTTCTTCATAAATCACAGAATGTGTCAAATCGCTCTTACTGATTAGTAAGGTATTGTAGATTTTAAGTATTTGAAAACATGTTGTCAGATCTCTATCTCACGTCCACTCATGCCCACTATTGTTGCTGTATCAGTCCATTCATCACACGTCTGAGGCCGGTTCCCAGTGCACACACCGTCCACAGGGGAATAATCTGTGGCTCGAACAGATCTATACGAGCCTGTCCTCGTTCACATCTATAATAAGTCTCCTCATGGCTCCCCCAGGACGGGAAAACCAAACTATACCACCCAAGCTACCTCTGCGACCTCTGAACTTTGTGGCATAACACTGTCGAATCACATGCCTTGTCTCACCACAGGGGGCAGTCACAGTTCAGTGCCGGCTCGCTGCTATCTTTTATTGGTCCTTTCCAAACACAATAAAATATGCAGAGTTATTGTCTGCTACAATTAAATGATGACTATGTTGTGTTGTGTTTGTCCAGCTGTTAAATGGCCGTGTCTTTCATTTTTAAGACCGGGATTTCCACCTTATGGATCAAATGTTGCCAGCTCAACCATGCAGTAAATGGTCCATGTAATGCACTTTAATGCCAACATTATAAAGCTGTCAAGTCATCAGTCATGAGACATTTTCTGCTCATGACATGGGGTTAAGGCTAAAATGCAGTCTTTATTTATAGTCGGATTACATAGGGGCCTTGTAAGGAGGTGTTTTTTTCTTTAAAGTCAACATTATGAGAGAATATTGACCTCCACGGAGCTGGGAGCCAGGACTGAAGCTCTTTGTACTTATGTTGCAAAGCTGGGTGATGGGTGAACATTTTTTCCACATGATTGATTACGATTTATGATTCACTTTGTCTTCTTGAAAACTCATAAAAATGTCTTTTAATATTAATTCCCTGAACAAAAAAATACAGTTTTAATCAATGACATTAAACACAAAAACATGTCAAATATCTCCACCAGTTTGAGCAACAAATTGCATGCTTTTACTGATTAGCTGTAAACTTTTTGTAAAAAAAAAAAAAGAAAAAAAAAACCCAAGCAGTGGGGTGCACGGTGGCAGAGCAGCTAGAGCTTCTGCCTCTCAATAAGGAGTTTGTGGGTTCAAATCCCAGACCACCCCAACATCGTGGTTTCGAATTCCGAACCACCCTAACATCACACGATCTCTCTGGGTGGAGTCTGCATGTCCTCCCCGTGTTACCGTGGGTTCTCTCTGGGTTCTCCGGCTTCCTCCCACCGTCCAAAGACATGACTGTGTAGGTTCATTGACAACTCTAAATTGTCCCTAGTGAATGAATGTGAGAGTGAATGGTTGTCTCTCAATGTGTCTGTCTCTGTCTCTGTGTCAGCCCTGCGACGAGTTGGCCACTGTCCAGGGTGTACCCCGCCTAAGGCCCAAAGTCACTGGGATAGGCTCCAGTCACCCGCGACCCCTAACGGGAATAAGCGGTAGAAAATGAATGAATGAAAAAACCCAAGCAGATCACTGACAATTAAATAACTGAATCTGACATAAAAACTCAAGATTTTCACAAATATACAATGTCTTGTCAATGTCCATGTCCACTTCAAAACATGAGCTTTTCCTGTATATTTTGAAGGATTTTCTCTGTTATTGAATGTTACTAGTGCTGTCTGTCAACATTCAAGTCTTGTCACAGAAGTTATACATTAAATTATACTGTTACTGACAAATAACTTGCTTTCCAACATGCAGTGATATTGACTGACCGCAGAGAACAGACTAAATGAATTAAAAAAACTAAAAAGAAAAAAAAAGTTACATTCTTTCCATGTAGTCAATGACGTTTAATTTAACATGATAAATGACAGTCCCCGTCATGTTATATCCAAAGGGATCTATCTGTTTACGTCTAGTCAACTGCGCTACACTCCATCACACTTGCAAAATTAGTTTTATGAAACACGTTTTTACTCCTTTTTATCCCATGGTGGGTCAGTCCAGGAAATGTCTCGTCCAATTAAGTACAACAACACTTTAAAAGACCTTGTTTGGGGATAGTGTTTTCTACAATGAGCCAAAGCTTTATTGAAAGGGCAGTGGGGACGCATCCTGTCGTTACTTCACTCCGTATTTGACTTCGACTGACACGTTTGGTAACATTATCACTTATTTACCTTGGAATCACATCTGCATAGGACCACACTATAGAACGTTTGCATTGGGAAAACACTTATATATACAGTTATTTCACTCCAGCCAAAAGGGTCACAGGTCAGTGTACTCTTTGTGCTGGCCCCAAGCCTGCATAAATGGTGAAGGCATCTGGCTGAAAATCTATATCAGAACGAGACAAACATTCACAGTCACACCCTGATTCACCATATTAAGCTCCACTAACTATAAAAGTATGCATTTATTTATAATTTATTGTGGTATTTTTAATTGCACTGAAATATAAACAGTGACCACATGAAAAACTGGAATGAACAATATATGTACTAAATAAAAGAATAAGTGTAGACATTGTTTATTCAGAGCTGTGATGGAAAGCTTCCTTGAGGCCCACAGATGAGATCCAAAGTCCACCAAACCCTGTACGCAACACAAATACTCAAAATGACACGTTAAATGACTAAAGCCACCAGCAATAAGACTAAACAATCTTTGAGCAAAAGCAGTGTCTGTAACTCCGTGTTGTTGTCGACAGAGAAAGTGAATTATAATGTGCTTTGTGTGTAGATTTGTGTGAACTCCGCTCTGGTTCACAAGACTGAAAAGTGAAGTCAGATAGTTTTAGGGTTAGGCCATTCATTTAAATACACCTTTAGGTATTTAGACTGGAGAAGTATTCAAACGCTTGTACTTGTACACTTGCCTTGTTCTCTCTACATTTAATTATTGTAACACGGTCTGATTTTAAAGTGATTCACTTTTCCAAAATGAAAAACTTCAAATAACTTGAGAAAATTTCTCATACTGGGAGGTCCTTCACGGATTTCTTAGCAGTTCTGTTTTTCTTAATTTAGAGTCAATTTAATCTGCATTTTTGTCCTTTTTTGGGCGATTCCTTGAAACTTGTAACTTTTATATTTAACCCTAATTTTAACCAGTAAAAATCCTTTTTTACAGCTATCTGGTGGAAATTCAAACTTCTTGAACTAGGTGTAATAAGTTTGAGAACCACATTTCCACATTATACGGTATCTAAATTATTATTTTGGAGGAATGCTTACTGTAGAAAAAAAGAAAAACTGTCAAATTTTTTTTATATAAAAAGTGTATAAAGTGATATTTCTGCAGTTGTGGGTTTCATTTTACACTTCAATATTTTTTAGTAAGTTTGAAGACAGGATTGCAAATATGATGGCATTGTTGTTATTTATCAGTTATATGGTTGATTTGTTATCGACCGTCCTCTTGTCTCTTTTAATCAATGGTAAATATACAATAAATAAGGAGCCTGAAATTGTTTCCGCTCTTGTTTTTAGACGGAAGTGCATGTTTCCATTTTGTATTACTTTCCGTTCTGCCCACACAGTCAGTCACTACTTGATAGTCGTTCCATTGTACTGCAGTATATGTCAGATTGCCTGTATCATCGTGAACTGTCCAGGGTTTGGAGCTTGTCTGGTTGTCGGGCAGCAGCTCTGGGCTCAGACTGGACTGAACACATGTGGATCAGAGCCAGTCTTTGTGTGTGACGTCTGCTGTAATGAGCCATGAATGATCGCCTCCACATGTGCCCTCTGCGTCCCCCCTCTGTCGTTCCTCCACTACAATACCGATTCTGTATCTGCAACCCAAATTTGGAAAGATATGTGACACTAAAATGAGGAAAATGTGTGTTCTGCTATTTCTTATTTCTCTTAAAGATATTTGAACTTTCCAAGATGGCTCTTTTTGGATACAATAACGGGACAATACAAATGCATCTAGAGATAGGCGTTTGATTTGGGAGTTGTACCTTAGTTAGTTTTTTATTATTTTACATTATCATACAGTGTATATTGAACATCCCCGTTAACATCTCATGTTTCTCTAGCTTCCCCATGATGAATGTTCAGCCTGTCAAGCTGTTCACACGATACACTGAAAGAGTTGCATTATGGGATATGTGCTTCTGTCCTGACCTCTCCATCCTCTGCCCATAATCAGTCCCACATTTGCATTTATATGAACACAGCTCACACCCCTGATGGCTGTTCTCTGGTGGTGTTTGTGCAGGGCCCTCTGCAGGGGGCCGCGGAGCGCACAGACGGACGGGGTCAGTGCTCTGCCAGAGGGACACACTTAAACATGTGACTGATGAGGGCATTCGACTGTGGCATGGAAATCAGCAATAAAAACACAGACTGTAGACTGTAAGTGAAGCAGGACATTATACAAGTTTCACCATAAAATCAAATCAAAACTAATTTTGATTTCCGCCTGTAGAGAAAACGCTACATGAGGTTGATGTTTCAGGAGAGTAAAGCATGTAAAGGTATAGTTTCTGCTCAGTTAATACACAAAATATGAAACTCTGTCAATCAAATAGTTGTATATTACCTGAATACATACCATGCGGCCCAATGTCAAACGTCCCACTGGTGGAACTTTTTCTTGATTTAGTTCTCTTTATCCACCATCTGATAAAAGGAAACTATTAAGCTGCTGGGCATGTTAAATATGGCTGTAACCATCTTACTTTCAGTCAAACCAACTGTTCTGAGATGAATCAGCATCAGGTCATTTTTACATTAAATTTCAACAAGTGCCCAAAGTGTCAATCAGACCATCCTCCAGACACCGGCTTTACTCCTGTTTATGTGTACCAAAGAAGATCAAAGCAGAATTGAAAATCTGATATTCCTCTGAGCAGAGCTGGTTCACACTTATTAGAGTAAATCAGAGGCCAAAACTACAGAGTCTCAGCTTCACAAAGAACCCATACATTTGTTTCTGTTCCAAAGGGTTCAGAAAAAGCTTTAGTTTGAATTGGGAGGTTTAGTTGTTTTGGGGAAAACAGGCCCGCATAGTTGTGGGATAAAGACTTCTGAAAATGTTTTAGTTATTTATGGGCAAAGAAATGTCTTTTTCTTTCTTTCAAGTTATCAATTATGTGTGTCAAGTATGAGGAACTAGATCACTGTAATGTAAAAGCGTGTTGTAGTCGTATAACTCCTTGTGCTGTGTCTAAATAGCATGTGCTCAGGCCGACATCCTTCAGTCGTGTGACTGACACGTACCACACAGCGCGGTCATGCTGCTCAAACATGCTTCCCATTACTGCACATGGGTCGGCCTAATATCAAGTCGTTCACAATTGTACAGTAAAGAGCCTGAAATCACTGTGTATTACCCATAACTCCCTGCACTAAACCAGCAGGCAATTTGTCGTCCAACTGGCTCATGTTATCTGACTTAAGTCATTAGAGTTGATGATCCTGGGTTCTCAGTAAGTTTTTGAGTTTGTGGCATAGGAATCGTCCATATCAAAAGCAGTTACTTTTTGTTTTTGCTACTTTCTCAAGATCTTTGATACAACTGTACTGTTTGCATTATTAGTTATATTTGACTTGCAGTTCTTCACTATTTTGAGATATGAAGGATATGGCTTAAAGGAAACAAGAAGATATATGGTTTAATTTCAGATTAATGCATTATTTTCCAGCCTTTGCTAAAAAGGGTGAGGCTTTGGCACTGGTCTTTACTGAGCTCAAGACAGGTGTGTAGCTAATTTTTGAATATTGTCTCAAAATTAGATTCCCTTTCTAAACCCATAACTATTGGCTCTCCAAGAAATACAAGATCTAATTTGATTTACAATTGGCCTCTGGTGAAATCGGAGAACATTGATTTAATATAATAGTCTTTATTGAACTGACACCATTTGTATCAACATGTCCTCTTTAGTCTTTTCTGGCTCAAGTTTGAATCAACCCACTGGACATTTGTTTTATTAGCTTTGTAATATTTTATCGATCTACAGAGAATTGTACTTGTTTGCCAGAGCCCTGAACTGGACCGATCTCGATGTCACTGAAACTCATATTCAATCAGGTTCAGTCCAGTTGTCAACTTTACCTCAATCACCGCCTCAGCTGAATAAGCACCAGCAGAAATCCCTTAATCATTTCTGAATGCGCTCAAAAGGCCCAAACACGTTTCTACGACCCTGTAAACCCCTTGGTCCCGGTCCAAAGTCGGTCTCATGTTCTCGGACCAATCCGCAGATGGGTCAGAGTGCAGACTTGTACCATGAAATGAATCCCATCTCCAAGGTTCGACTTTATTAGAGCAGACAGATTTACAGTTCTGCATGTTCTCTACAGAGCTGTGCAAGCAACTAGTGCAAATCAATATGCTGCCAATTCACTTATGCAGCACCGTCAGAACATCAGCAACCAATATATCACTGCTTATACTTGTGAGAGGCAAGCACCAAGAGATTGAAAGTATGACACATGAAACAATATTCCAAGCAAATTTAAAACTATTCTCACTACTAATGGTATACTTAAAATCCCAATATGTAACTTTCAGACAAAAAAAACACTAAAATAAATGCATATTTTTTATTTTAGATGTTTCTCTTGCTCTTATAATCTTAGAAAAGCATGTGTCATTTACTTTATACTTTATTTGAACATTTAAAGAAAAGAAATGTATAGACAATTTCCACTATTACAAACACATTAAATTCACCAAAACATTTAAGAAAATAGTATTAATAAAGACAATGTTCAGAAGGAGTAAGAATCTCCACAAACCTGACTCGTACTTTGCCTGGTGGAGCCTCCTCCTGCTTGTTTCCATAGAGATGTTGTTCCTTTGTCTATAATATTCCACAGTATGGCATAAAACCTATCAAGATCCATGTTGAATGTTCTGAAGTATGATTTTTAACTTTATTTTTCTATTGAATCAGATTCTGCGACTTGCTTGGAAATGTTATTGCTTTACGTGGAAATATCCACAGTATGGCATTAAATGTATCTATATATCTTAATTGCAGGTCATTTATTGCTACAAAAAGCATTCTTACACTGACTGGGGTTGTCTCTTCACAGATCTTACCTGTAACTTTTCCTGGTCGCTCCTCTTCCAGAAAACTTACCCAGGACTTTTCTGTATATTGCACACGTTTTTGTTTTTGCAGCTATATTTAATTACATCCCTATTAGCGGCAATTGTTAATGGCTAATTAGCTTTATTTACACCACATACAGAATACATAGTTATTCAGTTTTTATAATGTGTTTTACATTGGTGGATTTGTCTGGAAATGTTTTAGCGGAAAGTGACAAGTGACACTAAATTATTCATGATGCAAGAGTTGGTTCCCGTAATATTGCCTATTGTTTGAGGCACTTCATTCCTGTGGACCTTCTAAAGTAAGTCTCCAAAGTGTTCTGACTTGAGCTCATAATGCTCTTTATCCCACATACGCAGCCACCTTTTATTAACTTCAACTCAAATAACCTAACTCCATCTTTATTTAACCTAATCGCACTGCACTGATCTGTCTCAGCTGTGCTTCTATTTGCTTGTGGTTCCTCTGGCTACATTTTGATTTGAAATATAAAGTAGTTGGCGCTGTTGCTTCACCTAAGGCTATCTGTCTAACAACATGTTGACATGAAATAAGCAGTGACCTGACCACCACTGCACAATATCTAACTTTCATTTTCGGTATTGAAATATAAGATATCTGACTGTATATGTGCGCTTGGTTCAATTTGGGGATATTGCTGAAAACAATAGGCCAGCTATGAGTACAAATTCTATATTGTTGAAGAAAATAAAGACGATAAAGGATAATATTTAAACTCAATTTATGCTTCTAACACTGGATTATCCCCATAAAACAATTCTAAATGTGCAATATCATGAACTGCCATAAATAAATAGCAGAATTAAACACTTAAGTAGTTAGTTTGCATCTATAGGAGTCATTAAAGTTATATATTCAACCGTCTACAGCTCACATCTTACACATGCCAATCCCCTCTAGTACAAAGTATACAAAGAAAAAGTACCTGAAATAAATATTTACCCCCAAAAGTGATTGTTTTTTCTATCATCTAATGAAGGATAAGTCGATAAAGTATTATCATGACCCTATTATAGATTTCCTATTACAAAAGAGTTGACCACACCACAATTTGATAGCATTCTACTTTATTAAAAAGAGTATTGTTTCCAAAATACTGACTTTGGTTTATAAAAGGGCTAATACATTTTACATATACATTGTGTCAGAAGCTGCCTCAAAAGAAAGTTAGTATTAGTAAGGGTTTCTCGGTCCGTTGTTGTAGCCGTTTTTACACATTATATTAACAGCATTCACGTTGGCAACAGGAGATTTAGTTTTTTACATTACCTGGTGACGTAAGACAATTTTATGATCTTTATATGAAACTAAAATAGCTAGCCATAACCAATTTCACTAAATAACTGTAACAGCGCTGATAAGAATGACCACAGCCGTTGGGACTTCCACACCGAGTTCAGGGTAACAGAGATGCAGAAGTATTTAGTTGAAGAACAATTGAGTGGATGTGAAAAGAAAAGCCTGCTGGGTGCGGGAGTGTCTCGATTGAAAGCACATGTTGGATTCATCTCAAAGGTTGAAATGTGGCCCTTTGACCGGACATACATCAACGTGAGCGAGTGGAGACTATAAAAAGGCACGTCAAGTGTCAGGACGATGGGATGAACTGAAGACGTTTTATTTCTCATGTTATAAAGTAACATATTCACAAATAATACCTGGAACGATGTCAAAAGAACATTCTGACTTATGCCTAAAAAACTATATATTGATTTTGTACTCCACATTTTGTCCAACTAAATGCCTTGTTAAATTCCCCATATTAACTAATCATTATCTTAAGACGATGTGTAAGGCGCATACTGATGACATCATAATACAGTGAATGGTTCTTTCAAGTGGATGATCTTTGAACCTTTGCCAAATTTAGAAATTGTATCGTCCTCCAAGTCATAACTTTCATTTAGTTGCTATCATCGACTGTACATTGCATTAGAAAGCATTTAGTAGGATTATTCACAATATAAAAATAAACAATTACACATAAAAGAAACATCTCATAATAAAGTGGCTCAAATATATATATATATAATAAAATAAAAACAGGCACCAATCTCACTACATCTCTATATTCCCTTTTCACCTCCGTCCTGCAGCTGTTACGACTCATTAGCTTTACATTCCTACCAAGGAGCGGTGTTGGTACGAAAATACTGCATTTAACTGTTATAATAAAGACTATTCTGTCAATTCCTTACAATATATAAAACATAATAGATTTGAATAGTATACCAATCAGCTAGAACATTAACCATCTATAAAGACACATTTTCATAACGTTACAACAGACTAATTGGTTTTCACTGTAACTGGATAAATATTTGGTCTGTCTTTCCCAAATACACGTAGCGTAACAACTGCACTTCCATTTTTTCCTCATCAACAAATTCACAATCAAAATCACAACTGAAAAACTGTGACCGTCAAAGTTACAAAACAAAAGCGAAATACATATAATGAATGCCTCTTCATATTGAGTAGATACTTTCAACACCATAAGATCAGCGCTTAATATTACCATGTTAACCCTTGGTATGCAGAAAGTATGAGACATGTAATAGTTTGTCGCCCTGATACTGTCTTTGTTTCATCTGCTATTATAAACCTGGATTGTAACACAATTGTGGTAGACAGTAATACAATATACAAGTTATGAAGCAGCTGTGATAGAGCTTGGGATTGAGCGTCGAAAAACAAATGTTTCTGGCAAAACACCAAGCTTGATGTGGGCGTGCAAAAGAGATATATTAGACAAAACAATACAAACTAAACACAACCTGATACGTTGCTGGGTCGCTACAGTTTGAAATACATTTATCACACTGTAGAGTCAAATTAGACAAATTAAGTTTTTCACATTTTTAAATCTCCATTGGTTTATAATCACAATCATGTCTTTTAATACAGTATAAAGAAACGATTAGCCATTACACTCTTAGAACCGGTGCCAAGGTAAAATGGAAATCTAACCAGTTTCTACTAAACAATGAATATACAAATAACTGTTGGCTATCACTGAAGGATATCTACATTTAATGGGCAGCGACTAACCATAAATTCAGTCGGCGACGCATCATAATCAGGGGCGTGGCCTGGAACGGGTGAAAACTCTCCATCGATTGAATGGGAAGTGCAATTTTTCTCCTCCTCCAATACATTTCCTGGCAAATTGTGTGTACTTTAAGCACAACTAAATCAAGTTGAGTCACAACTGTCTCTTGATGGAGGTTGTTGACTAACTTAGAGAACTAAACACATTTATCTGTAGATGTTTAAAATACAGCAAGCGCCGCTAGTATCGTGGTAGCATTCAGCCTTACCAACGTTTGCATTCTTGGATAGTTGTGGAAATTTGGGTTATTGGGCCATTTTATTCTCTCCATGCTTTCATATCTGAATTGGGTACAATAAAACTCCTAAAAATGTAGTGAACAGTGGATGACAGAGCAGCTTTTCTACATTAAAATGAATGGATTGCATCCCCCACAGAGGTCCGTTAGTCTGCGTTCTCTTGGATGCTGCCTGTGTGTATTTATGTTGTAGCATGTCATTTTATAGTGGTCTAGAGCAGTGGTTCTTAAACTAGGGGTCGCGACCCCAAGTGGGGTCGCCAAAAACTTTTGTGGGGTCGCCAAATTATTTTTCCAGTCGGGAATTAACGTGCTATTTTGTGAGGTGAAACTATGAAAAAAACCTATATATACAAATTCAGAGCTGCTGTTTTCGCATTCCTAGGCGCTGTGTGTGCCGCTTAGAGCTTAAATTCTTGTCCCGAGCCGGAGCCGGCCCGAAACCGACCCTTCCGCTCTGCTGTCGGGCTGAGTCGGGCTCGGCCCGGGGGGCAGAGGCGCACGCGGTCCGTGAGCGGGGCTCGTGCGGTCCATGAGCGGGGCTCGTGAGCTCCGTGAACTGGACTCGTGAGGTCCGTGAGCGGGGCTCGTGCGGTCCGTGAGCGGGGCTCGTGCGGTCCATGAGCGGGGCTCGTGAGCTCCGTGAACTGGACTCGTGAGGTCCGTGAGCGGGGCTCGTGCGGTCCATGAGCGGGGCTCGTGAGCTCCGTGAACTGGACTCGTGAGGTCCGTGAGCGGGGCTCGTGCGGTCCATGAGCGGGGCTCGTGAGCTCCGTGAACTGAACTCGTGAGGTCCGTGAGCGGGGCTCGTGCGGTCCGTGAGCGGGGCTCGTGAGCTCCGTGAACTGAACTCGTGAGGTCCGTGAGCGGGGCTCGTGCGGTCCGTGAGCGGGGCTCGTGAGCTCCGTGAACTGGACTCGTGAGGTCCGTGAGCGGGGCTCGTGCGGTCAGAGCGAGGCTTGTGCGCTCCGTGAACGGCGCGGTTCGTCATTCAAACCCGCTTCTGCGCTTCAGGTGTTCCGCTCCTCACAGCGCCTTTTGCGTGCGCTCCCTGTCCACATTCTCCAGACAGTTTCACTCAGATGATGGAGAAAAGTCCCACCTGAGGCTGGGCCTCATGGCTCCTGTCGGTCCACGCCTTTTACTCTCTCTCTCTTCACAAAATCACAGAGGGCTCTGGCTCACTGCAGCGACGAGAAGCGCTCAACCTCTAACTCATCCTAACTAACTCGTCCTAACTACCTTGTGCTAACTAACTTGTCCCAGACAAGGACCGAGATGTGTCCAATACTAACTTTCTCTATAACCTGCGCAGCCTGACCTGCACCTCCAGTTTTATGTACATTTCTAAGCATATTATTTCATGTACAATTTTAAGTGTTTTAGTTTATATACATTGTAAGTGTATAGTTGACATTGGAATCTGTCAGATATAAGGCCATCAGTGAAGTGCAAGTGAAAGTTAGTTTTACTGCTGTACAGTGAGGTAAAGAAAATAAAATCCCACAGTACTTTTTTTTTTGTAAGGCATTTGACCCAGTGACCCCTGTATTTTATAGACATAAATACAACATTATTTAGTGTATTATTTAATGTCATAATTATTCAGCGTTTATTTGTTCACTTTGTTCCACTTCTTGTGAAATAAATTCTTGTAGTTCTTACATTGCCAGTTGGTTTTTAGTTGATTTAGTTTGACGGAATGACAAAAACCTTTTGAGGGAGTGTCAATAACTATAGGTCTGCCCAAAATCGGCGTGGGAGAAATGTGGGGTCGCCAGACCTCACAAGATTTTTTTGTGGGGTCCCCAGACAAAAAGTTTAAGAACCACTGGTCTAGAGTAACTGGGCTGTACATGGTGTTTTGTAGGTGTCTTTGTGGTTCACAGTTAGACTTGAGGTGAAGCTGTGGACGGTGGATTTTGACGGTGAAGTGCTGTTTTAAGGCAGTCCAGCAGAGGTGATGGTGCATACAGCAAATACATCCATAGCAGTGATAAGGAGGAGGTATATACGGGTTCACCCTGGAGTAACCATGGCTGACACAGTAGACTTTCAGAAGTTACAGCTTCTTGTTGTTGCGTCTTCTGGACTTCTTCACCCTGAAAGACAAGAATTTCATTGTTTCTTCTGTAATCACTAAAAATCAATTTTGTGCTGAACTGCCGACTGTTTGCTTTCTCACTTATAATTTCAACACAATTAGCATTGATGCATAAGATCAAGTTCACCACTGGATTGAGTGGCAAGTTGTTCATGGATTCATGCAAAATATGTAAAAGAGACTTTCAAAAACAAGGGGTCAAGATTGATCTGAGTCAAGAAAATGGTAAAATGCAACAATTTTATTATTTTGTACTGACATAGGAACATTAGGTGTCAGTAAAGAATTTTAGAGGTAAAATCAAATTAATAACTGCATGACCAGATTTAATAGGAGAAAAGAAATTACTATCAGTTTGAAAGGTTTTATTACAGTGGCTACATTTACTCGAAAAAACAATTTTTTGTGTGCATAAACACAAAAATAAACACAAGTTTGTTTAAAAAAGAACAATGGAAAAAGACAACAATGAACAGTGTATGGTAAAATGCTCTGATTTGCACCACCTTGAGTGTTCATGATGTAGGGCCATAATCGCCACCGACAAATAATAAACTCATATAATTTTACGAGGCATGCACCATTTTAACTGCACTGCTTGTTAAAGTTGGAGCAGTTTACTGTGAACATGTTCCTCTACGCTAATGTGAGTATTAAAAACATACTAAGGCTTTAAACAGAAAACACATATTGTCCATGTGGTGTAATGGACCCCTCTCGCTGCGGTAAAAAGCTGTAACATCAGCATGGTCCAGTTCAGGGGTAAGTGCTCCTTTTCTGACACCACGAATTCTGATATTTCACATTCACAATGTCTAGTAATCTGAATTAAATTTTGAATTGGGTTTTCTCTTTACAATAACACATGCTTTTCAATATTGCTTCACTGAACATGAACAAGACATAGTTTTAATCAGTGCAATTTAAACAAAAAACTGCAGTTTCTCCCTCCAAAGTTCATAAAAAGAACAATGCTGATCATCGTCTATTTGATTAAAATTCAATTAATAGCCTATAATATTTTTTCTTTCATTCAATGTATCACTATTACTGACTTGTTTCATATTAGCAATCCTCAAGTTACATTTCTCACATCAAACTACTTCGTACTTTGTTATGAATGGTTTGTTCGTGTAGACGGTGCTGACAGCTTGTAGATTTACCTTGTGCTAACAATCTCACAGATAATCCTTCACTCACTGTGTACGTTTCAAAGAAAAACTGCCAGCTCCAGAGGTTTATGTGTTCTTAAGTGGCACTTGGGGTTGACTAAAGTATTAGATTTATGCCTTCAGCGGTGTGAAGTGCGAGTGTGTATTTTCTTACTTGTTAATGGCGTTCTTTAAGTACTGCTGAAGCCACTTGGTCTCAGGGTTGATACACACTTCCCTGTTGTTCTTAAGCTTGGCTCTGCAGAGGAAGAAAACACAAAAGTGAATTTGCAAATGGTAATAGGACACTTAAGGAAACTCGAGCAGCTTGGCAAATATTTAATGGGTTCCAAAAGTTCATGAGGAAATGCTTAACCCTATTCAATAAATCTTATCTTTATACCCATATCACATCCTTTTGGAGATAAGACCACTTTACCACAAGATAACTTAAAAGAAAAACATAAATGACTTAAAACACGTCCAAAAAGGAGCACGACTTCAAGCTGTCACTGTGCTGTGTGAACTAGACCCAAGCATTAGGATAAACAGCTCATTTAGTTTAGAAAATCTCAACTCAACGCCTAAAACAGCACATCCTGTCTGTCTAAACTTAATCCAGGGATTAGAGAATTTAACAGTATGTCATTGAGCTGCTGCCAGAGGTGAAAGCCAGCTGGATCCTTTCTGACTCCAAAGACTCACGAACAGTAATTCATAAAACAGTCCAAAAAACAACCTGGTCAGGAGCATCTTTGATCGTGATTTTATAGGGAAAAAAAAGTTTAGCTTGGTTTCAAACAGACTAAATACAACGGCAGTACAATTGAGATTCAGAATTAAGAGGGTTTTACTCATCAAAAACCACAAACGTCATCTGTGGACTATGCTTATACGACATAATACCACAGCAACAACCAATACTACCAATCAGGCTACTTATTACTGTCCATTGCAAGAACTACACCTTAAGTTATTGCATATTTTTTCACACATCTGATGAATTTCACTGCCTGAACGGTCTTCTTCCTTGAGCCGAAAACAGAGGGCTTGTTTCTCACGCAGCCCCTCAGTGAAGACGTTCTGTGAGTGATGTTTGAGCTAAATATTTATGAGTGGGTTTGTGTGTTATCAGAATGACGTTCAGACGAGGAGTCGAGTGGGAGGCCAGCGGGGTTCAGGGGGTTGTCGACACATTTCAAAAACATGTGGATCTGACGCCTCGGTGGCAAAAGGTCCCGGGTGTGAGTGTCCTCCTCAAATCATCATGCCACTCTTGTACAAAACATCCAATATACTCCCAACACTGCTTTATGAAGGAATCACTCAAGGTCAAAGTCAAAAGGAACATGGTTTTGAATAAACTTAGTTCATTTGCTAAAAACAGATAAGTGCTGTTAGAAACAAAATATGAAAGATCTACATTTACTCTTTGTCTAGCAGTGTTTTATATTTTAGTGCAATAAATGAAAAAGAAAATGTTGTTTTTGCAAATTCTTTCTCAAACCTTAGAACAATTTGACTGTATATGTGGCAGAATGGTTCAAATTTCTTTCAAATTTGCAAGTGTGGCTTGAAATATTAAATTGAAATGATGGTATATAACCATGTTTTATTTTTGGAAAGTACCATTCTGCCTTCTTGTAAATATTAACTTGTGAACTCATAATAAGACAGTTGTAAAAAAGTAATATGCTTATTTACCTGGCAGGACTTCCGCCAAATATTATGGTTGATGCTTAGCAATAATTCATATTGGACTGTTTCCTTTTAATCAGCATGGCCTTTCTTTTAGTGATTTCAGTAATCCTAATCATCATGTGTCAATCTTCATAATTTTTATGTCATTGTCTGATATTTGTAGTTATATCTGTTGCTTTTCAGAATCAGAATCAGAATTAGAATTACTTTTATTCATGCCCAAGGGGAAATCAAAAGTTAAAAAAAGTAGGTCATTAGAATAAAGGATAAAAGAAATATTTCAGAGTCCTATTGTAACTTTGCTTAAATCCTAATATTCCTTTAAGACACACCCCATGCACCTCACAGCATGTATTTACATTTCTAATACTTTCTGGATTTGGGCCTTGGTTTTAACACGTAAGCTTCAGACACACATCTTTTCAACATAAAAGCCGCCGTCAAACCAGGCATCAACCCTGAAGTCCACACCTCTATAAGTGTGTTTACCTTTGCCCCCCCTCTTCCTGCTTGTGTTTTATTAGGGGTGGCCCTGCTCATCTCCTCGTGAGGCTCTGCTTGTTGTGTTTTGATGTGTCTGCCTCGTCCTGTTTGTCCTGTCTGCGAGAGGAGTCTGGCGGACCAGCTGACAGAGAACCCCCTTTGTCCTAATTGACTTGGAATTTGGGCACTGGAGTTCCACAAGCAGCAGGTAGTAATTAGTTCACAGCGAGTTAAGACCAACAGCTTGCTGGGATGCCTTGGTGATGGGACAGGGCCGGGGCAGCACGGGGGTGGGACAGAGCAGCGGATAGTGTTACAGGCCTGTCTTTCATCTATCCCAAAAAGAGATATGAGTATTTGCCTCCTGTGGATAGGTGTGACCGGATGACTCCAATGGCTTTTTTTTTTCTTCTTCTTTTCTACCTTTAACCGCAGCTTCGCCTTTCAAATTCTCTTGTGTTCTTTCTCATATTATGATTGTGTGTGTTTATTTTTTAATCTACTGACAAGAGAATATGAATACATAGCTTGATACAAAATCCTTACATGAATTTAACTGTTGTAAAACTTATTGAGAGCAACAAGCAGCTGCCTGACAATGATTATGAAATGATAAATAACATACAAAAAGGCTCAAAAGACACAACAGTGTTTATGCCAGTCCCAAGCCGGACTGGAAACATAAAGACATATTGTGGTTTTTCTGGTATTGAGTTCTAAAATACAACATACTGAAATCATTATTTTAACATTTTGTCCATGATAAACCACATTATTGATCTAAAACGGTAAAAGAAACAGGTCCATTGTTTTTCTGTTCAAAATTCCCTCTTCAAAGTGGCATTTCAAGCAAATTATCACTTATTACTATTATTGAAAAATGTTTAACTCCAACATAATACAACTGTGAGTAACTTAAGAGGGAACCCCATTAAAAGTTCATACAAGTTTATTTTACATCATAAGTCCCCTTTAAAGGGTCACACTAAGAAAGGCATGTGCTATGAACCACATGTTAAATTAATGACCAAATCACTTTCTTTCTGAAAGTTAGAGGTACGACTATAATATTGAATATATTCTAGTCATTTCTCCACAACAATATTGGCTACTAATGAATAAAAATGAAGGGCAGTTAAAATGTATATTGTTGTATATAGTGTTTTAGGATCTAGTCACACAATCATAGAAATAGAAATGACCAGTTCAACATTTGTGAATTGTCCGTTTAGATATTTCTTTTAAGAATACCACGTAAACCCATAAGGGAGTCTGACATAATCTCATTCTAGAATCTGAAAACCACCAATAATTTGATAAACAAAAATGCACAATAATTAAAAGTATCATCGTGCAGAGCAGACATGTACTGTGCTGTCTCAGGGTGACACAATGGGTCAGCAGTGAGACAAAGAAAATCACTTTGACCTATAGTTATTGCTTCCTTCATGACACAGACACAGCTCCGGCCATTATCACTTTCCTTTGCGGGAATGTCACACAAGAATGGAAGGATATATCACCTTTTGCCTAATAATGTGCAAACTCTGCCGGTCAATATCAAGTTTGTTTCCAAATAAGAACATATTAAACCTATTCCTCTATCAATTAACGGATTTTTGAGTGTAACCCACCATTTTGAAACCACTGCATAACTATTTTCCTTCTTTCTTTCTTCTTTTTTATGAGCCTGCAGTACAATGCCTCAAACTGCACGTAGCACCTCCAAACCACTGTTCATATCTACAGATGCATCAGAGCGATTTGGCCCTAATATAACTCCCTGTCAGTGAACACTCCAGTTCATGAGGTGTGGAGAAAGACGTCACGCTCGGGTACAGGCAGGTATTTGGGTAGTTGAGAGGTGGGTGGAATAACAGGGTGAGATGGGTTTAGGACTCACATGACTTGGAAGGGGCAGTTGGGCGTGTGCAGGAACTTGAGCTCTCGGATGCTTCTCTGTGGGACGGTGTTGAGAGTGGAGCGACACCAGCAGCGCTCCACCAGGCTGATGGGCTTCGCTGCAGAGACACAAGTATACACAGTGTTAGGGACAAATAGGAAGGATGCTAATTCTTCAATAGTGTCTTTAATTGGCCATCTTTATTGATTCTTCAGTGGTTAAGCTCTAAATTGGTCTCAAAAGAGGATCAAACATGAGTCATTGTGGCATGCAGTAGTTTCTTTATACGCAGAAAGCGAGAAGTCAAAGAAGAAAAAGAATAGTCCAAAGAAAGTCACTCATATGTCCCCATTTGTCCCAATGTCTGGCAAATTTGTCCATTTTCAGGTTCACTGCAGACCTACTGTAATTATGTTGTCTATTACACAGGCCTGTCACAATAACACATTTTTAAGTGCAATATATTATTAGAGAAAATATCACGATAAACGATAATAATGAAACTACTTTATGCCACTGACACAGTAACCCTAAAGATGGAAAATCTCAAACATAGTCATTGTAAATGTGAAATGTAGTTAAAAACATAAGCTATAATTAATAATCAGCAGAATGAAACACTTTTCCAGTAAATTTGGTGCTGATTATGAATCATAAAATTACTTATTTCACGCTCTGGAATCCAAATTTTATTCAAAACAAGGAAAAGGTTCTCCAAAGTGCACACGATAAATATTGAGCCCCAAAAATATTGTTCTTTCTATCACATATTGAATGATAAGTCGATATAGTAATTATTGTGACAGGCCTACTATTGCAATACATCGCAGTTTAAAATGTGTTATTGTAACAGGCCTAACTGGATCAACTGGAAGCCCTGATAAAATGGATTTTCACAGTGTTTTTAGTACTTATTTGTTGAATGATCTTATATGCTGCATCACTTTCTAAAACAGACAAACTTAAGTAAGTGCAATCCACTTTGATGAAACCTGGGACTGTATGACTTTACCTGCTCCAGTCCGAACAACAAGGCGCTCATTAAAAAGAGATTAGGCCAATTCTTTCTGTGCATTCACGATGCATTCACTGCCCTCTCATAGACGAGGGCCCTCCACATCCAATCTCCAATATTCAGGCTGATTTGTAAAGAAGCACTCCGGCCACAGCCCCGTTCACCTCCACTCAACAAATACTACTCAACCAGCGCAAATCATCAGTTTCTATGGAAGCCTAACAACAACTCATGCCTTCATAATAGAAAGACAAATCGTGAAATGAAATGTGTAAAATAATTGCACAATGGAGGCAAAACTAATGTGGGTTTAATTGGCAAAGAAACAATAGTCAATGTACACGTTATTATAAGCGTATAATAAGTGTTGGAAAGAATACTTTGGAAATCTAGTTACAGAATACTAAAATCTCATTGTAACATATTCTGTTACATGGGCCAATCAGAGAAATTTCACACCTCATTATCACGGTTTTCTGTTTTTCTCACTTAATTCTCCACAGTTTGAAGCCTACTTGCGTGACCAAATACCAAAACGCATTCCTTTATTTTCAGCATGTACTGTATTTAGTTACTTCCCAACACCGTATATTATAGAGCAACAGCTTTTTGACTCGCAAACAAAGTCAAAAGTTTGACTGCGACTGTTTCTAGCTGCGTTGAAAGCCATTGCCAGATGAAGATTACACATCCTGCATTATATTTATGTTTCCAAGATATCACAAGTACCAAATCCAATGTGTTCATTGAAGAGTAAATGTGCTAATCTTAGTTAAATTACTAATTCCACTGTTTCTACTACTTTCTTTTACTAACAGTTCACTTTTACTGCAACCATTACAACACCCCTTCTGTGTTTTATTCTCAAAAACAAACATGTGTCTCATTTCATGCATTTAGTAAATTATTGATTACTTTGTGGCCATTTCTCCCTCTAGAGAAACTCACAGTAGCTAAACCAGAATCTCTAACATTTCTTTGTTGTGACTTGTCCATATTGCTAATGACATGGACCTCACCATCGCCTCAACAAGCGCCAAATGGTAAATCCTCACTTATATCACACTAATGATACCGGCTCATCCGGCTCATTCACGGCTCCTTTCTCATGCAAAAGGAGGGGATCATTATGCAACATGCAGCAACGCCAAGGCATCGGGGCAGATAGCATTGTTTATCTCTAATTAGAAAGTAATTAAAGCAAAACAAATACACACTTGGAGTTAAATATGCTGAGCTCAGCGGGGCCAAAATAACAAACTTAGCATAAAGCATATGGCAGAGATGTGAGGGCCACTTGACACTCACGGATCTGCGAATGTGAGGTCGCGCTAACACACTGAAGATGTTAACAATAGAAAACATACAGATATTTATGTACTTAGCATACAACAGAAGAGTTTATCTAACTTTTTTCGATTCTCACATGATGAAAGTCAGCTTTATACATCGAGATGAAGCATATAGCTCTCAACCCTTATACAGTGAATCCAACTAACAAACATTTTTAGGGAGTTTTATGAAGCTTGAAATTGATATAGCTTGATTTATTGAATAACAGATTTGAAAATGTATATTTATGCACATTTCATTACATTCACAAAACTCTGTATGTCAAAAATCATAACACCAATCAGAGAGAGCACTCAATATTCAACAAATAAAATCAATCAATAAAGGAAACTATGTCTTGTTTGCACATTACCACATTATATTCTGTTGACAAGTGATTTAGATAAAGTTTAAAATAGTGTTTAACATGTTAAACAGCATTAACTTGTACCAGCCTTGTGCAACTTCTATATTTTATTTAAAAAAAATGATTGATTTGATTTTTACCAAACTTCACTTATTAAAAAAAAAGCACAAATTGTTCAAAATTATCAAAACGTTCACTCATTCTTTAATCAATATTTCAACTTAATTTCTACATCTGATATCAACAAATGTTCTCACACTCACCATTGGTCAGCGGCGCGTGTGTGGCCAGGGCGAGCAGTGCCACGAGCGGCAGCAGCTTGACATCCATGTCGGCAGGTCAGCTCTCTGTGAGGACGTCTGTGTCTGTTACTATCCCGAGTTCGACTGTGCGCCTGCAGCTCCACTCTCCTCTGTTAAATCCACAGAGGAAAGAGACCCACCACTTTCTCAGGACGGGCCCATAGGGGGAGAGAGAGAGAGGGAGGGATGAGAGAGAGGAGGGGGTCCCAGAATGAGGAGGGGAGGGGTCGCAGGGACTTCCTCGATTGTGAATGTGTTGGCTCGGTATCAAGGAGAAAGTCTGGGGGGAATTCTCGCATTGTTTCTGTCAGTTTGAGTGTGGAGCTGCAGTCCGTGCCCCTTGTGTTACACTGTGCTGCCTCTTAATGTATGCCATAGAGGAACTCGCAGGTTTTGTATATTTTTGTGCCCTCGCTGTGCCCTGTCCCATCTGGCATCCATTCATACCCCACTTCACGTCTTTATTAGCCATTTTAGGACACTGTCTCCCACGGCAAATCGTATTGTTATTAAATATCTGTAAAAATATGAAGGAGGTTGATGTTGGATCGACTGTGGATTGTGTCTGACCAATGGAACATAGCAAACACCCTATTTGTTTCTGAGAATTGACTGAAAATAACTATTTCTGTCTTTCTGCTGTCACTTTTGGTCAAATGAGGAAGCTGTCCAAAAGTGTATCCTTGAAAAGAAAGGAGGTAGGTTTCGCAACAAGGCCCTTAAGGCTTCAGAGAAATACCTTGTGTATGTAGTTACACATTTCCAGTAATTTCAGAATTGTGTATTTATGCAAAGATGATTGTGAATGTCACGTTTATAAAGACATTCAAACATCTATGAGGGTGCGTTCATACTGGTTCTGTTTTAAACCCAGGCAACTAGGGATGTCCAGAATTACTTTACTGTGCAGAAAGCTTTGGGGACCACAACAATAGTTTGCTTTTTGATTTATTTATTTAATCATTTAGGCTGTTTATATATTTATGGTGGTACGGCGCATGGTACTCTCTGATTCTATAGTTAGAATTGCTCTATTGTTCTTCTAGAATTTGCTTGAAACACGTGTCCTAACCAAATTCATCTGTATTTAAATTTCTGCTCTGACTGGTTTTCTCTTACTCACACGTTTATGTCTACTTCTTAAAGACCTTTTTCAGACTGTGTCCAGGTGCATATTCAAATAGTCTTGATGCCAAAGCTGGATGTGGAGCCGCTGGACCTCATTCAAACCCCCCTCTCTCTCCTCCTCTGTCACCACCGGCCTCACTCTCACTATTAGAACCAGCCGCCTCTAAACAGTCTGCTGGCTCTGGTCCGCGCACAGTTTACAAGCCTGAATCACCACCAACGCTGCTGCTGCTGCTGCTGCGCTCACAGGTGGAGCGGCCGTAAAGACCTCAGTTTACTACGAACCGCAAACTCCCTCAATATAACAGCCATTAACAACGCACACATGAAACAGAGCCGAGGAGAGGGTTTTGTCTGACACACTTAGTCCAGTTTACTCAACTCTTCACACAAACAATGCATCTTTACTGATGTTTATGTCCAAAGAAAGTCACAACGACCGCAGGCTCATGTTTGTTTATTTGTTTGTGAGGAAAGCCAGTGCAATTTTCCTGTATATTCACCTTATTCCGCCATTAATTGTGTCCCTCCTTCTGCTTGTAGACACACACTGTTTTCAAGTCTCACAGAGAAAGAGGGCAGTGCTGACTTGTTTGTGCACATGAACATTGAACATTTTACACAAATCGATTATATTTTAGATGCAAAACCTTTCCCTCGTTCTCCACATGAATAAAAAGAATTCTGGCTCCAGGTGAAAGCATATTTTATTCACAATTTACCTCTAAAATCATAGTAATCATGTAATTGTGTTTTGTTTTGCAAGTCTGTCTGCAGTGCACAAAAAGCAGCCCATATAAATAATTTACTGTATCGAATCCGAATCCAAATAATGAGATTCACAAACTGTAATTTTCTTTTAATGATTTGTTGCAAACACAAATCGCACAGCAACAATAATAACATGTAGGCCTGCTAAATATATATTAATCACAGTAATAATTCTTAGAAACAAGTGTAATCCCTAACTTGTCCTGGAGCGATCCGTCATAGAAGAAAATTCATCCATTCATTATATCCAAAAGTCAATTTCAAGATTCAAATTAGAGATTTTCTTCTTATTTATGAAAGGAAATATTTGCGTAGCATTGTTGTGAGGACATAAAAACACAATCAGATGGCTTTGAGGAACTGGTAAACGCTCTCATTACCACTTACATGTTTCACATAGCTGGAAAACAGATGTGAATTTGTAAGGCATTCAGTCACTCCTATTAAAATACAATGACTGGATTTCCTCTGTTCTGTGACATATATGTACCAGCCTCCAAATTCCCCCTGTACTAAAAACACACCAGTCCTATCATCACCTCACCAGATTGTATTTACCAGTGCAGACTAATGTCACCAGCGCTTTTGCAGGCCAAGCGCTAACATGCTACAGCTCCGACGGCTCACACTGTTGCGCCCATGTGGGGTCAGAAGTCACTGTTTCATGTCCTGTATTGAGTTACAGTGGAGCGCTGCCAGCTCTTTGTTCAGGTCGGGTCATGATAGACAGGTTCACCTAAATGACTGCAGCGCTGAGGGACACGGGAGAGAGCAGATGCAAACCAGGCCGTTTAAACGAGCTAACCAGCCGTGGAAGACGTATTAGGTGCAATAAAGGCATTTTTACTTGAATCGTACCGAGATTGGCGCTCGTAAAAGTCGGCTTGATCACAACAGGATGCGGTTGAGTTAGAAGTATTTGGGTTTTTAATGAGGAATGATAAATAGCAATGCTGTGTCCTGTGCTGGAACAGCCAGGATCATGTATAGTTCATCTGCACACAAAACAAATGCATAAAGATTCACCTTCACCAAAACAAAAGAGTTTGTCCGCCTGCTAGCATGGGAAAAAAAAAGTTTGACAAAAGATCAAAACTAAGTCAAGAAAAAATAATTAGGCCTATATTTTTACAAGTTGACAGTTCTGTTTGTAATTTTACTTCTTGGTTGAACTTGAGCAGCAGCTTTGACAAAGGTAGATGACATCCTATAACTGTTTCCTAGCAACCATATTGCTAATATCCATATAAATTACACACTATTTGGGATTTGACAAATAATAATTCCTGATAACATTTGTATTTTTGCTGTGTTAAAAAACAGTCTCAGTTGCGTGTAAAACGTCTCTGCTTTTTTTAATTAATTAATTCATTAATGTCAGTTATTGATGACATGATTCTGTTTTAGAACTCAGTTCTACTTCCTGTAATTTTCAACGTTTATTTTTCAGTTTTTCGTCACAAACTGCTATTTCACTGATGTAAAATTAGCACTCTATCCCACCAAACCCCCAGAAAAACATGAGAACCATGTGCTCTTTAAGGATTTTGTGCTATTTTAAATATTTATGCATTCAATTGCAGATTCATCTGAAAGGATTATGATTTTACTGGTTGAGCTTTATAGTCTTAGTATGGCTGAGCATTTTACTCCTGAACTTGAAAATCTCAAGACTTTATCTTTATCATACATTTTTATAAAAGTTCTCTGTTCTGTCATAAGTTCTGCCAGCTGTCAGTGAAACCTAAACTAACAAATAACTTTACACCATGAACTCCATAAAGCCCTTCATCTTTCACCAACAGGTGTACCATAGAGCCTTCATTTCCCTCTTGGTGCTTTTCTGTGTATAATATGATCCAAATAAACACATCTAATCTTGCTGCTAATCTCTCATGTGATGGTCAATCCAGACTTTTCCTGTCGCAGATCTATGTGGCACTGGAAGAGACTGGTTTTTAGGAGTTTATTGTGTTTGTCCAGCCGTTCGAACTCACTTTTATTTTTATGGTGGCAGAGCAGACGAAAGCTCAGCATCCACTGAAGCCTGGATAAACAGCAGTAGCACAGCCGCAGCCACATTAACTCATATAAACATGCATTTATCAACACAAGGCCTCAGCAGCACCCAAAGGATCATAAAGTGGAAGTGTTGAGTGCAGTTGTGATTACCGAGTTAAGGGCATATTATATTCCATTAAACACAGATGATGGCTTGCGGCTCAGAGTGGTCAGCGTGTTTATGGCAGCGATTTAGCCGGGATTGCCCCAACAGGATAAACAGGGGGTCCGAGGGGTGAGGTGTGTGAGGAGAAGGGGGCAGGGCCTGTTATGGGGGTCCTGTTATCAGCTCTCCACCGAGTCTCAGCAGCTGTTTTCACAAGGACTTACAAACCAGAGGAAGATTTACACGACAGGAAGGAGAGATCATTTAAAGTGGCGAAAATACATATATAAATAAATAAACGCCTAACAAAGTAGTATTAGAATGACAAATTTAACAATAAAATATATACCATCAGAGAAAATATTGATTCACTGAGGCATAATGAACTGGAAAGATTTTTAATTCAGCCAAAAAAACAAATTATATATTCCAAACTCAAAAAAACAAAGCATGCATACAAAAAAGCAACTTGAAGCCCTACAGAACCTTTAATAGACTAAAATAAAAGCATATTTTTTCCATTTTTTTTTTTTTTATTGCTGAGAAAAACCTACAAAACCTTGCATGAGCGGGCTTGCATCTCCATGAACTTGACTCTTCCTTGACCCAGAGGAGCCTTATTATATATATTGTTCCTTTGCCTATAATGTTCCACTTGCATAATTCGTATCTATCCCATGGAGAATGTACCAAAGTGGGTTTTAACTTTCTATTTCCATGGTGATGTGCCACCTCCAGAAAGTTATGTGCTATTTCTACCAGCAGATATTAAAAAAATACAAAACTAAAGAACAACTTGAAATGGACCCTTGACAAACATATTAAATGAATAATGTCTAATCAGAGCCGCAGCCCATTGGTCTTCACAAAGCTCCTCATTAGGTTTTCCTCTCAACTGTTTTAATCCCAGCCCTGTTTCACATTGTACAGCACATACAGTCAGAAAGCTATGGCTCTCATGATAAAGCCATTTCCATCTGAATCTGAGCGCTCCTTTCACTCTCGTCTCTCTGTGATGAATCCAGTTTACTTTGTGGATGGGAGAGTTTGGCATGACACCAAGAGAAACTCAATAGATGCTTTTCTTGAACAAAAGACAAAATGGCCGACCGCCCTCCTCGGCTCTCCTCACTCAATCCTGGCCGTCTTTCATATATTTGTCAAGAGCATGTTTTCCACCTGACCTCGCTGCCATGGTTTCAGGTCCCTCACGAGGCTCGGCGTGTATACTGTATATATTATGGGATGTTGAGAAAAGCGAGGGCGTTCTGGAGGGCTGCGTCCTACAGAGCAACTTTGTGTCGCCGCGTTTAAGGCTATTATGTCTGTGAAAGAAGTGGTTTTAATGAGAGGCCATACTCGCCAATTATCATTACAAGTTTAATTGGACTGTATGTGGTATGGGCAGCGCTCAAAAGATACGTACAGTCTTAAACGTTTAGAACACATACTATTGTTTATTTTTAAAAATGTGTATATTTATTTATTTCATCATAAAATAGATATTATCAATGTCATATAGATAAACATACCCCCTTTTTCAGTTTACATTACACTATGCATTTCCATTTAAATAACATGAATTCATTGCAAAACAGATATATTTGTCCTTTTATCCGTAAGAACCCAATTTTCTTTTTCATTTATACTTAGGGTGTGGTAGTTTTGTATGTATTTACCCAAGAATATACTTGCATTGTGGCTTGTGCAATGAATTGAAACACATAAACGTTGAGGAAGTTAAGCTGCCTAAACGTTTCTGTGTTGTTGCCAAATAAAATATCATATACATTTAGCCTATAGTTTGAGTCATTGTCTCTTTCAGTATTTAAATTACTTTGTGTCTCAATTTGGACTCAACTTCACACCTGACACTTGAAACTTTGAGGAAGTTGGCACTGGTAAACCTTTTATTGTTGGTGCTGCATATCTATACCATTCAAATCTGATTGTTTGGATTGTCAATGAAACATGTTTTGCATCTGGTTTAAAAAGAGCCAGAGCTGTGGAATAAATGCACATTGAAGTGTGGAGAAAACAATGTATGTGGGATGTAAAACTAAGGCAATGGAAATGATTGATGGATACCCGTGGAACGTACTTTTGGCTGCAGCAATTAAGAAATAACAAGGGATGTCAGGAACAGAGCCTACTGTCAAGGACTGATCTGAAATAACTTTGTACATTTACAATATGGAAAAATTTAACTTTTATTTTGAACTTGAAAATGGACACATTTACCACATACACTGGGACAGATGGGACAGATACACTGGGGGACATTTGCCTTTTTACTTTATGCTTTTTTTATGCTTTTTATTTTGTCTTTCACTTCTGATGTTAAAAAAATACAGAATTTTGAGGTACATCCATTTTTTTGTTCTTCCTAATACAATTTCCTGTAACATCTGCATCGAGAGACTTCCAGGCTTTATTACCACGAGTGTGACACTATTCAGCATCAGTTTTCTTAGGGGCTGTTTTTGGGTGCAACAGGTTTCATGACATCAGCCTAAAGATGTTTTGCTCCTCCCTTTTTTAGTATGTTTGGTTCCCATGGCGATGCTGATCAGTGGGGCTGGTCCTGTCCTTATTTAATTTCCCAGTTTGGCCATTGCTGACTAGATCCATGACAGACACAAAATTGGAAACTTCAGCTTTTCTAGAATTTTGTAACAACGCGTTTGTGCTTTACCAAATCTTTTACCCTGCTCCAGTTTTCAAAAAGCTGTTTTTGAATAGGAAGGGGTTTGCAGATCTTTGTGATGTTAATTATGTATGGTCTAGGAGGTCTAATGAGAGTGTCTGGCATCAGGGACAAATGTGCTGTGGCTTTGGCCTTCTCACACACAACCGATGCCCCACACATCCATCCACTTCGGAAACTGGAGTTTGCTGAACCTGCACACAAGAAGAAGTGCGGGACCGGGGCCAGAGCGGGGCCAAACAGGGGTGACACTGACGGGGGCTGGACACAAGGCAGCAGCAGAGTGGACGTCCCGTATCAGAATAGGCCTCTAGTCTGTGGAAATAATACGTTTGTGAGCAGGACAGGAAAAGCGGATGAGGTGCCAAGTCCAATTTAAGGCTGATTTTTCAAAATGCATGTAAACCCGGAAAGAACGATTGAGAAGTATTGATTCTAATCTCAAACATCCCAATAACGAAACAGCACCAGGTAAGAAACAGTCACAAAATGATTATACATGTGTTTGAACATATACTTAGAGACCTTCAACGCGGACTAGTGCTGTTTTGTTTTGATCCTTTGCTTTAAAATGAAAAGAAAATGTGGAAAGAAAAACAGTTTCTCATGTCATGTCATGTAAATTAGGTGTCGATTATCTATTTTTGCCAAAAGTGTGGTTATGCACGATGAATTGTAGAAGCAAAGGTCTGCTGCTAATGCTAAATTACCAGATGTCCTTAAACGTCGCTGAGCCGTTGTCTTTCAGCTGCATGTCGAGAGGGACAAGAGTTTGACAGGTTTTGGGGCAAAGACGAATTGATTTTGGTTGTTTAGCGCACTCGGAGTTCTCTGAGCATGTAATCTTAGAGACTGTGGCAGCTGGGAGGCAGGAGTCAGGACAAACAATGGGAGCAGCTTAATCAAATGTTGTGTTCTGCAGTATGGCATCAAACTTGCCGAACTCCATGGAGACACACTTATAACACTACCTAAGTAACCAGTCAGATCTGTGGAGAAGCGACGCCGTTCATTGTAAAAATACATGTTTTTTTTTTTGAGCAATAAAAGACAGGTACAGAAATAAATGCTAGATAGAGGCCTTAATGCCACACTGTGGATCATTCCAGTGAAGCAACAGCCTGTCCATAAAGAAAAGCAAGTGGTGGACATCCTAAATATTGATTCATATTGGTTTTATAAGCACCTTTCACAAGTCTCCGAACCCAGAGCGAGTGTTGCTGTCCAGGGAAAAAGTAGCAAACGTTAGCATTCTAACGGCGCACTGCTTCTCGTAGAATAAAACGCTTTATAAATGGACGCAGAGAAATTGCTGTGGTCTCATTTTCACCTGAATAGATGCTTTCATAATATATCTGTGCTGTGGCAAACCTGAACATGGACTAGTTTTGTTTTTCACGTTTCAAAACAGTAAAAATCAGGTACAGCGTGGAATGTGAAATGAACTTTCTTTTGCCACACCTCACCTCAAATCCTTTTGGCAGATATTTTTAGTGTTCCTGCTCATTTGCTCAGTTAATTTACTTGATTTACAGCAGGCATGTTTTTACATCTATCAGCCTCCATCAGTTTGGTTAGGCATTCCACCAACAACACATTTAAAAGTCAAATCACATTATATTCTTTCATTTTATTTATGCTTGGAAGTTGTTGAATATTGCATTATCCCAGCATTTGTTTTCTTGACACTTGATTGACAACTGATATTGACCAAACACACTGCCAAGCTATGCATGTAAATATTTCATCTTCCAATATGTTTTTGTAAATGTTCCTCACATCTAAAACATTAAAGTTTTAAAATGGCATGTCCTCAACTCACTACCATCATCGACAACTTACTGAAAGCCATATTTTAACTCCATTGACAGATTTTGCTGGGAAACAAGACAACTATTCCAAGTCAGACCTCCATTAAAAAGCCTTCAGCCTGTAATTTATATTGAATGACAAAAAGTAAATCCTTGCTTTCGATGGTTTACAATCAGGATCCAACAACGGAAATTACACAATACTCAGTGTAGCGTTTGTTGAGGAGATATTGAACACAGATGTTACTCAAACTGCTACATTTTGGACTTTGTTAACATGAAATAATGTGATTACGCTTAAAATATGCATGTTAATTAAGTTTTAAAGAGAAAGTTTGCAAAAGACAACTCTTAATTGTTCTTTTACCACTGCTGTTAGAAAATATCACTTTTTCTTTTCAGTTTATCTTGGTCCCGCTCTAGAATCTCGATTTGAAAGTTTGCCAAGGCTCAAATCATTTTTCGCTGCCGAGTTTTTACTAGAAACCCATTAACTGTTATTATGAGCCCCTCTTCTGTGCACGGCCAATTTATGAGCCATCTGTAAAAACAGGACAGCACTTTTTCTCTTTGTGGACGACCGATAAGACGAGTGTGAGATGGTTAACAGATGGAAGAATGCACCAAATCCTTGAACTAAATGTGACGTGACGCATCGCACAGTGGCACAGGTTGGACACTATTATTTTTTAAAACAAACCTCATTGTATCCAGGGAGGCACTTAACGCATTTTGGATCCTGTTACACAATATTGACTCAACAGTTGAATTTGTTATAAAATGCAATAGACTGAACATTATACATAAATCCATGACTTGTGAAAGTATATACTGTGTTTGCTCTTTCCATAAATTTTATAAAGTAAATACTGTAAGAAAGACAATTATAATGTGTTAAAGTTTCAGAATGGTATGGACCTCAACAGTAACCGCGCACCATTTGGTTTCAGAAGTAAATGTTCTATCCATTTTATAGAGATTCTCAGAAAAATAATAATATTAAACGTTTGAATGCTTGCTTGGGGCATCAGTGTCTTAAGTAATGAGCACAAGACCTATTACTTTATTTAAATCTGTTTCTTTGACTTTATACACCACTAAATTACAAAACATTTTGCAGAATTTTAAGATTTGCATGTTTTTTTGGACTGAAAACAATGGACATAAATTACCACAGGGCTGCTCAGCCGTTGTCCTCTTAATATTGATTTTTTCCCCCCAAAATTTCAATGGGAAAAATTAATGAGTACTTCTGTATCACGGCATACTTAAAAATGGGGATTGTTGAGTTCCATTGTCACAGCACTAAAATTTAAAACTCTTTTCTTGTTTTACACAATAGACTGTAATTTTCAGCACAAAATAATAGCCGTAATAAACTGTTTATTTTTATTTTATTTACTTATTTTCATGCAAGTTTTATTATTGATTAACATTTGACAACCCGAAATTCAGAACAGATTAAAATGTAACAACTGTGCTTCGTGAACAGTCTCTCAGAGTGGACTTGGGGGCGAGGTTGATGTCTTTAACACTCAATCGTTCAGGGATCGATCGTAAGTAAATTGAGGAGGACTCCAGGGAGTTTGGGCATTTCTGCCTGTGGACAGTATGATGTGTGTGGTCTGTGGAGCTCTTAGAGACCCGATCCTTTAAACTAGAAACATGATGGATAGAGACACCGCCTCACACCTAATGACCTCCTGACAGATGCTCCTGGACTGGTCTGAAAGAAGCCGCTCGACACAAATGCCAGTGGACACACACAATATGAAAAATACACACACTTTTCCTTGCCATTTAAAATAATAAAACGAGTGTCCTGGTGTTTGAAGTGCACTGTGGTGTTGTGGAGGTCGCGTAACCGGGTCAATGTCCACCCCCTCTCGGCCAATCAGAGCGCTGCATGGAGCCTGAGGCCGAGGGCTGATCTGAGCAGAGGAACAGATGGTCCGAGAGGGTTTCAGAAGACGACCAGGCCACGACACACAGGACAGAGCCAAGAGCAGTGCCAGGATTGTGTGTCAGACATGTGCATCTTTGATCTTATTGTTTGGGTTTGAGCTTTTCAGCAGCAGGACAGGTGTATACAGCCCTACTCCTGTTACCTTAGGACTAAATCAAAGAATTGATCAGATTTAGTTAGTTTAGTTTGTTCTGTCCAACATACAAGGCACATTTGGTCCATAGTCTGTCAAAAAGGTCCATCTTCAAATTGAGTCAAAATGTTGTTGTTTTTTTTGTGCCAGTCCAGTTTTGGCTGGATGATGCATTTTGTGTCAGTGGATGTCTTTTTTCAATCTTAAATCTCAGAGACGTGATATTCTTGTCTTCCCACCCTTCAGTTCAGCAGCTTCTATAAACGGAGAGTTTCCATTGGATTTGTGAAACCCCTGAGTGCGAGCTATGCATCATCTCTGTTGCATTTGCCTCAGTGACCTTGGCTCTGTCCGTTGGTACAAAGTTTCCATGACTTTGGCAACTCTCTCGAGAAAGTATGTTCCCACATAGTAAAACCAAACTTAATGTTATCGAAACTATTTGTGATGTACGTTTCTGATCTGGACACCTTGCGTTGAGAGCGGAAGAGCAGAATGACTCTACAGCAAGTGCACTATATGAGGATTACTCATTTTAAAGAGATCTTTGAATATTTAGCGATGTTCATGTTTTAAACACTTCGAGAGCCTTTAGGGATTTTAAAAGTGACAAGACACACTTTTCCATTGTTTAAAATTTTGTCAACTTTAACACAAAATGCATTGGAGTATTGGAATTTTTTTTTTAAGTTGCTATCATTGCCCAATTTGGCATGCTTTTTCACATTGAAAGTGCCCAGACACTTTGGTGCGATAGCTGAAGTCGCTATGGTAACCATACTTGGGATAATCCTCATTCAATCTAATTTACTCTTCGAATACAAATAGTTTCCTGATAAAAACTTGCTCAAAGTCTGTAAAAGTTATATTTGAACTGTCGATAAATGTTATAAATGTAGCAGACCTGAGTAAAGTCTGACTTAAAATGTAAAACAGCTAACTTTGATGATAAATGAGCTACAACAATCACTTGTGTTTCTCTTTCTAAGAATAAACTCTGTGAAATAGTCAAACTTTAACTATATTTAAACTGTGCAACATTTCCTACTTGGCCACAATGAACAGAACAGAACACACAATACATGTTTTTAAAAGTCAAACGAGTTTAATGAAGGATGTGGCAATTGGACCGTACAATGACAGTTACTACAACTACTCCCTGTAACTGTCCACATGTTAAACTCCACATGATGCAGCATTACCCAGTGATTGATGGGTGAGGCAGGGGATAGGATTCAGACACTGCCAATATGAACAAATACACCGATTTATCTTTGCCCAAATAAAACAAGCAAGGACATTTTAAGCCTGTGGTCAAACTGGTGCGTGGTTTCCTCAGACACAAACAAAGCAGAAACTATCAAGTGAATTGCCCCATCATCTTGTTGTCTTCTCGTCAGCTGCGTGTTGAGGCGTCCTGCTCCATCTGAGAAAGCTTGTAAACTGTTTAGATGTCTGTGTGCTCTCTGTGATGAGAAGAGCAGGATCTGGGAGACATTATCACCGCTGAGCCACAAACACCAGGCACTTAGCCTTAGCATACACTCACCTCAAAGGTCAAAGGTTGCCTCTTCAACCGCGCAGCTCAAACATACAAACAGCTCCACACCTACAGACGAAACCTCAGCCAGGAGCCTGCCCCGACAACACGCCTCAGCTCAGAAGAGTTTGCACTGGGGGCGTCTCTGAGTGCAGGCCCATTGTCTCTTTATTTGCAATGTTTGATTGACTGACAGCAGAAAAAGTTATTGGAAGTATTTCATATTGGAGTTTGAAGAAAATGGATACAACATACCAATATCTAGACAACTACACAAAATATGTGAATTCTCCAGGGGATCAGCATTTTGAGTGCTATCCGAATGTCCAGCAGGTGAAAAAGTTGTGAACTATAATTTCCCCACAGTGCATTTCCCACAATAATCATAATGTTGTTGACGAGGTGTCAGCATAAATGTAAACTGATTGTTCTGTTGCATGTACAGCAGGTTAAGATAGCTTTGCAGTAGCATGTAGCGCGCTGTTATTGTTAAATACTTGCTGCTGGACCATCTCTTTACTCACCATGTCTGTATTTGGTACAATAGAACTCCTAAAGTCTGCGTTTGCTCTTGTAGTTGTTAAACAGTTGGAGATAAAGCAGCTGTTCTCTATTAAAATTAATAGTTCGTTATAAAGGACATTAATAGTTTGTTTTAAAGGACATATTATGCTACAGTACCTTTTTTGAGCTTTTAATCATGTTCTAACAATGTTCCGTCATCAAAAACACCTGGAGTTGCATTGAGCTTCATTTACACTTGTTTGAGGAATGTGCTGGTTAGAAAATCCCCTCCCTGAACACGACTGAAGGTTGTCTTGGTTCTACAGTTCAAACATAATGAGATGCCGCTTAAAATAATTTACCACTAAACAACAAATAAGTAAACTTCACTGTGAAGAGTCATTTCATTAGGAAAGTTTAAACAGAAAATATATACTGAATAATAATGAATAAATAAATAATTACTGAATATATTGCTTTTGATGAGTTTATTTGAATCCTGACATCACTGTTAGATCACTGTTCCACAGCAAAGTATTAAGTCTAAAGTGGATCTCATGGTGAAATAGAAAGCAGAGTTACATGTCTGGACACATAGATCCGCAGAGGAACACAGTCCGTGCAAGTGAACCCTACAGAGTGAGCAATGACATGGAAGAGTGCAATGAAACAAGATGACCACGAGGGCTTTGCATGAATATAGCTCAGACTAAAGGGCTTTGTCGTTTCTTATTGAACTTTGGATTTTTTTTTCTGCCATGTATTACAAGTTTTGTGCGTCTAAAATAGTCTTGATAAAGAATTAGAAATATTAATGTTAAATATCTGTAGTACATTTGTTAAATGTCTGTTCATAAATTGTTTGCAAAAACATCAAAAACTTGATTTACTTCCGTTCTTATTATTGTTTATTTTGGCTGTAAAACATTACTCACTTGGATTTCACCTAGATTCATTATTTGAATTAAATGTACACAGAATGATGTGTTTAGTTGCATGGTCTTGTGTGACTGTGGCGTGCAGGTCCCAGTGGTGACCTCATTGTCCATGATCCATCACAGAGGTTTGTGTGTTGCTCTGGTTTATCAGAGTCACTGTGTGAGTCTAACTGTCCTCATGATGGATGTCCTTACTCATGTTCACATGTGTGGCCCGGGATGAACCCTGGGACGACTCTTCTGGGACAGGAACAGGAACCAACGTCCTTCAAAACAACTTCAGCTCTACAGAGGATGGGAACTGGAACCAGGTGATGGACAAGTTAAATTATAGCTTCTAAAAATAGTGCATTCTCTATTATAATTGTGTTTTCATGAGAGTGAAAAGTAGATGTAAAATCATTTTTAAATAGGTGCTGTTTTTACAAATACTAATAATATGTTTCATTTACAGAACACTTTACATGTAAAAGCTAATTATCAAAGTGTTACAAAGAAAGACATGCAATACGAAACCCTTTTACATAAAACGTCGTTCATTGTATTGGACTTATACAGCGGACAGCACTTTCACAAGACGCTGTGGTAATTGGCATTTTTATTATACCTGTTAAATGGGCTGAGCAATTAATTAAGAGATTGAGATTCAGGGATATCTTCTACTTGTCAGCAAAAACACTAAAAACATGTGGTTTAGAACAGAAGTCAGACTTTGGAAAAATAAATAATTGTAGTATTACTGCCTCCTACTGCCTAATATTTTTTTTAATCATTACTGTTATGAAAGAAGATTTTTTGGGGGGTATTTATTTTTATTAAACGCACATAGACACATGGCCCAGCAGCTCCCTGACTTATGACTTATGTTTTATGAGCGATCACCAACGCATCATAAACTTTAACTCCTTCCTAACGACAAACAGTAAAAGGAATCACCTCTGACTATTTTTCCACGCTGGTCTCCGCAGAGCTGTTGGACACACTTCCTCTCCCACTGATTTTACCACTCATTTCCCAGCATGCTTTGGGCCCACACAGCCGCAGTGTTGTCCAGGTGAAGTGGGGTTCGGACTGACTTATGAGTGGCGGGACGTCCTGCTCTGGAGGGGAGCGTTGGCCTGCTGTGCTGTTTATTTACACGGCTGTTGAACAAGTTTTATGAATTATAAGTCAACGCTAACTGCCTTTATGGGCCCAAATATTTATGTAAGCTAGCCCCCGGTCAGTTGTACATGTTTTTCCCTTTTGTGCGATTTGTCATTTTGAGCGCGTGGCCCCAAAACACCTCAAAGCAGGACAGAGGAGATTAGCGTCTGACAAATGGTTAAGGACTTCAACGAGTGTGTGTGTATGTGTAGGAGATTAATTAAAGCAGTTTAGTAAAGGGTTAAGTAAAAACATGGCGTCAGGCAGGAGTTCTGGTTTCCATTACAGCCCAGTTAATTTGTCAGTAGTCTGTGAGCGGCAGGATTTCCACAGACACACACTTCAGACACACGTCACGGTCTAAATAATGACACGCAGACAGAGGAGTTGAGCTACAGGGAGGAGGCTGTGAACTGTCAGGATCGGGCAGGAGTAGGAGGTAGAGCCGATCACCCAATAACGCGTTCATGCAGTTCTTGCGCTTTTCAGCAAGACACTTCAACTAGACAACTAGGTGAAGATAAAAGAACAAAACTGTTAAGTTATAAGTGTTAGAAAGTGTTATAAGTATAGAAGACAGATACAGGAGCAACAAAATAGTAAAAGTAAAAGTATCACATTAAAAATCTATAGGTAAAAGTATTAAAGTACACCTCTAAAAAGGTATAAATTAGTAGTAATTCACACAGATTTGGAGAACTATTAGTGATCTTGATTATGAATTATCCTATTACTGGTTGACATGAATAATTATTTTGGTCATTTATATTGCCTAATTGCCTAAATAAACTCCTCAGCCATTTCAGCAGGTCTAAAACCTTACGGAAAAAAAAAAAGTTGACATTTTTAGCCCGGTTCAAAAATGCAGTGAAGTAGAAAGTGCAGCAGTTTGTTCAATGATATTTTAACGGTACAGTGATACTGACCTAAGGGAGTGATCCTTGTGGATTCTTCTGTTGAACTCCAGTGGCAGGAACATGAGCCTGTGCTGATCTGAGCCGCTGTGGTCTATAATCCTCATAATATAATCCAGACCCACCTTTACAACCCTACAGATCCTTTATAATCCTGTAATAACCTCTGACCAGCGCCCCCTAATGGTCCTCATCACTTCAGGCTTACACTTCTCCTCAGTTACTTCCTGTGATTGGTGATTGATTTATAATTAATACAACATTATTTGCACAGTAGATGTTCCCACACTGAGGTTGTACTGATTTATGTCAAGACCAATCAGCTTTCTGTAAAATAAACACTTGATTTCTCACTTTCACTGTTGTTTGCTTTAATCAGTGTTTCTCTGAGTTACTGCTCAGGGATTGCTTTGTTTTCACACCAGACATTTTGGACATAGATACTGAGAGTAAAGACATGACAGACGTCCATTTGTGTAATTTCCCCCTTTTTTAATCTTATGTCAAGTGCATGTATTAATTTTGTCTGTATCCTCTTATTGCTATTTTAGTTCATATGCAGTTTTTTGGTACACCTTTGTATTGCACATAATAACATAACATAACAAATTCATGTGATACCACAAAGCCTTGTATGGCTTGAAATGTGTTTATTTAAAACAGCAGAGGACGGAAGAAGTGCTTCTTCTAGCATACTGGAAAGTGATTAATTTCAATGGCCTTATGACAAATTTTCCATGTGGTTATAAGTGGTGTTCTTGTTATAGTGACAGCTACAGGTTTGTTTTCACCAGATGCCCTTCCTATCACATGACTTGTATCCAGGCTTGGGACATAAAGAGAGTTTTAAAGGAATGAGTTTGTGAAAGATCCTATTCATCATTTTAACATATTTACTTTGTCTCGACAGTTACAGATATCTTTGGCTTTGGAATTGATTATTTTTCAGCGCAGCCATTCATCTATTAATCATCATGGTCTGATGGTCGTGAAGCAGATGGGGTCTTTTGCAAGTATCTCAAATCTCAATCCTCTGGAGATATAAGCTCACACTTACCACTGAATTTCTCAGTCCAAACTGCTAATGCATCTGCCCAGACAGGAGCAGAACATCCACCCAAACAAAAGACCAATCTAAACATCTCAATCATCACGTCAATCTGCATGCGTTTAGTCTGGGGGAGTTTGGAGTCTGGTCATGCGCCCGCCCTGTCCTAGGATTAGACCACTGTTGGCACACACAGGCAGGGCTCCTATAGTCGTCTATACAGCCTTTATCCACATCAATAAAGAGGGGTTTACTCAAAGCTGAAGGGCTCAAACATGTCCAGTGTCTGGGTCTCAGGCCCGTTCCATTAGCACTGCACAAATCCTCATGGGTCACTATAGGTGTAATGTACAGAAAATGTTTAGTTAATACACTAGACATAAATAAATGGCATTTTTGTGGAATGAAGGGGGGTGAGAGTGAGTGGTTGTCTGTCCATATCCATGTCTCTGTGTTAACCCTGCTACGAGCTGTCCAGGGTGTACCCCGCCTAACACTGGGCACTGGGAGAGGCTCCAGTCACCCGCGACCTCTAACTGCAACAAGTGGTAGAAAATGAATGGATTTTTGTGGAATGTGTGTGTGAATTTAGGGAGACATAAAACAGAAGAGATTTAATGATGGTTATTGAGAGTGTTGAGAAATAATTAAATACATGTACCGACAATAGATAGACAAATACTTTATTGATCCAGAAGGAAATTCAAGTTCAGCAGCTGAAACATTTCTCAGTGCAGTTTAGCAGAAGGATCTGCCAAGTAGAGTCAGCAGATTGTGTGTCAGGGCTGGAGACTAACAGCCATCAGGACAAAAGACTGCATTCAACAGCCCAGACATCACAAATCAGAGTCAAAATTTACTTAATTGTTCCAGAGGGAAATTTGTGTTGGGCATGGAATACGAACAGCTGCAACACAACACATGAATGACGTAGTGACACACAGACAGTGACAGACCCCTCTGTACAGCTTACTGCTGTTTTACGCCAGCGGTTTTTGGGTGGCACAGTGGTGCTCTTGCTTCACATGAAGGTCCTGGGTTCAACTACCGGGCGGCCTTTCTGTGTGGAGTTTGCATGTTCTCCCTGCATCTGCTTAAATTTCCTATGGGTGCTCCAGTTTCTCCTACCACTGAAAACATGCACAATAGACTCCCCCCTGTCATAGTCATACTGTGTAACATTCCAGGCAAAGCAATTATGTTTCCATGAAAACAGGCAAGTGCCCTCAAATGAACCCTCACCTGGAAAAGTTATATAGTGCACCTTTAACCCCAATCTAAATAATCTCAGTGTTATATTTTAGTATTTGTTTTCAGTTTCCTTTAAGAGTTTTTTTTTTTGGAGGGGGGCCCCAAAGGCTTTAATTGACAGGACAGTGGGAGTGTGAAAGAGGGGAAGAAGAGGTATAGAATGTCAGCAATTGTCTAGGGCTGGACTTGAACCCACGACACTCTGAGGGCAGCAACCACACATGTGAAATGCCCTTCTCCACTGCACCACCGATGGAGCAGCATTTTCAGTGTTCAATATGAGTTTGTTTGACTCTTCACAAATAGATCCAACAACCCAAAAGGTCGCCACTGCAAATAAACCATGTTCGACTTTAAAAAATGTCCTCTTTTTATCAACCTCACAAGGCGTCCAATTTTTTAAGCCACTACAAATAAGTTGGTCTGATGGATTGGCCAAAAGTGTACACAGCCTCGCCGCACACCAAGAGAGTCAACAACAAGGGGCACTCCACTACGGGACATCCCAACCGGACCCCCCAATCCCTCACGAAAAAGCATTAACCCCATGACTTTCACACAATGGCCCTGGCTTCTATAGAAACCACTCAGAGGATGTTAGTTTTGTGAAGTTTCCAGGCAAATTGCAAACAGGAGCCCTCCACTGCCCTCCTTTTCAGTCGCACATTTTGGGGGACAGGCATCATTCAAAAATCCCATCTTGTTCCACTGGTCGAGCAACAAAAGCTATTCAGAAAGGAAACTTGCAAAGATTTTTTCTGTTTCTTTAAGTCTACGGTTGGACTTTGAGCGGTGAACTGTGAATGGGGGCTCGGTGATGTTCAGGGCTTTTGATGCGTGTCATTAAGAGCGTTTTGAGCTGAACCACAAGGTCAGAGTTCACCAAAGATGTGTCTATTCAGTCCTCAGCAGAAGATGTCAGGGTCACCTCTCCTATAGAGTGGATCAGACCTCCACTAAACCAGAACATTCTCAACGGTAAATAGTTTTGGTTTGGGTGCATAACATGATCTAAGTTTAGAATAATTCTCCAATTAATCCTAATCTTCATTTCAAAACCAATATTTCTGATTTCACATTTTTAACATTTTTAACACATGCAGGTAATAAAGAGTAAGGAGTATAAACGTTTACCATGGCAATGTTTTACCTCTCCATGTCTGCTGCTTTCTGTCGAAGTCATTCATGCAAAACTTTAAAATGGCTTCAGGCGTCATATAAAAAAGTGGGCAGTCCGGTAAAAAAAAGGTTAGGATTTTTTTTTAATGCACTGCCCCATTAATACCTTACAATTAAAGGTTGAGCTTCAGTGTTTCATTATGGATTAATATTGACAGGTAAAGGTAAAAGTGTTGGGCTCAGAAGCAGCAACAGAACCTGCTCCTGTTAAGACCATTCACAGTTTTACACGTGGTATGCATTACTGTAATAACCACAAAGTGAGGTAGATGTCATTGTTAACACCTGAAAGTGTTGAAGGTGCAATTTCCACAAACACATTACTGTGACAGAATAAGTAAACTCCAGGTGTCACAAAAGCTCATTTATGATACTTTGTTTAATAACATACTATAAAAAAAATCGTAATTACACTTTGCATTACTCATAATCTATACTGTAAAAATACGTATACAAATAAAATAATACAATACTACTCTTTGTGGTATAATAATTCTCATTTCACAAATTACTTCTCAAAGAAAAGTCAAATGAATGTCTAAATACTTTCTTCTCAGCATGTTGAGATGAATGATGAAAATCAAATCGACATCAATTTGACTTTGTTGGCATTGGGCCTTTGTAGTGAGCCCCAGGGATTTTAAATTAGACGAGATAAAGACTTTATTGTTCCCAATGGAAATTCAGGATTTTGTTATGCTAAATATAACTCTACCAATGCATGAAATGGAAACTTGGAAACAACATTTTGCTATTTATTGCTTGCACAAAGTATAATATATTTCTAGTTGGTGACCTTTTGTGATTTGATTTACTTTGAGGTCATTCTTTGCATTTAAAGCATCTCTTTATATTCCCTGTCTGGACACTGCTTTTACTGCACAATTTGTCATATACGTTGTTTCTTATATCTTTCTACAACATCTGTTTGGCTTTGGCTCAGAGCGGAACACAGTTCACTGAAAGTAAACCCAAAGGGAGGCGAGAATCGGAACATCTCTGCACTGTGTTTGTAGCAACTGGCTGTATGGATTACCTACACCTGTGCCTTTGGCTTGCACCCAGATTAGAATGGATATTCTTTGTCGAATCAGAATTAGATCTTGTTTTTCCAAGACCACAAGCTATTATAATACTTTACAAAGATGTATCGTCTGGAGTCGTATCCTGTCTTTCCCGTGTGTGAATGTGGTTTTTTAACCAGTTAGAGATCTTGGCACTCATGGCACCTTACGAGTGAAAAGAAAGAGTAACATTCTGCTCGTTATTTGGTACTTGGGCCTAAGTAATAAAATAAGAATGTACCAAGCTTGTTCATTTGATAGCCAATATAAAAAAGATGAATAAAAATACAAAAATGCTAATTTTAGAAGTGACGCACTCTTCCGTCACATGAGTTTGTGCCGCACAGAAAGAGAAAAGTTGAAGATAAAAGCACACAGCCCCAGCACTGACTGACTGACTGCATTGAAACCAAAGACAAATTACAGAACAAATCATGTCTTTACCCCACAACACTTATGATTAGTTTGATTTACCTCATAACCTCATAGTAAGTAGATTTATTTGCGTAAAATGTTTAATGTACACGAGCAAAAACAAGTCAGCAACTCACCGATTTCCTGGGCGGCCTGAAAATGGCTTTTCATGTAGAACTTGTGTAGAACTTAATTCCCATTAAGCTTGTCTGCCCCGTGTAAACTAATACAACGGAAAAAAAGATGGCAGGTAAAATAAAATAAAACTGTGCATAATTAACATTAGCATGAATAAATATTGTTATACACAGTGAACCAATACAAAGTGAAGAGTGCTTTACAATAAATAGTGTTAAAAATAATGTACAGGCAACACAACTTCCAGAATAAGGTCAAGTTTTCCTTTAAAGTCTGTATGACAGGTCAGGGGCTGCACGGTTAGATCTCTTGCCTCCTGATAAGGAGATCATGGGTTCAAATCCTGGATCAGACCAACATCATACGATTTCTCTGGGTGAAGTCTGCATGTTTTCCCCGTGTTACTGTGGGCTCTCTCCCACCGTCCAAAGACATGGGTGGGACAATTCTAATTTGCCTGAAGAGAGTGAATGATTGTCCGTCTATGTAAGCCCTGTGACTAGTTGGCCCCTGTCCAGAGTGCGACCCCTAAGGAAAGTGAACTAAACTAAAAAAAAGTGAACATGATTATATTTAAGATTTTACTAAACATTTTGCCTATTTGTCCCCAGTTTGACAGTTTTCACAATATTTGTTACTTCCAGGTTGAACATGGGCAGTAAATATGACACAGGTGGAGGTAATTCCACACATGTTACAAGAGTTATGATTTGACAAATAATAATACCTGAAAACAACTGTATTTTGTTGGATGATGGTTTTAACTGTCATAAAAATCTGCCTGTAAATTGTCTCTGTATTTTCATTTCATCACAGAAGGATTACGTTTTAGAACTCAGCACTTTCTTCTCAAACTCCAACTTCACAAATGTAAACCTATAGTAAATATTTACCACAGGTTCTATCCAACCAAACTAAGTCATAATTAGAATAGAATGAGAACCTGTCATATAGACTTTAAGCTTGTTGCACAATTCTGGGATTGTGTCTGATGCGCTCTACAGTTCAAACAGAACGTAGAAAGGTTTACCTGGCACCTCTGGATGTGAATGAACTCAGGGAGAGGTGTTGAACAGCAGCTGAACAGTAAATCGGAAAGATAGGTATGTTTAATGCCAAACTGTGTTTCTAAGCAAAGCAATGGAGACAAGCTTTGAAAATATCAAAATTACCCTTAATAAGGATTCAATCTTATTTGTTCTGTCATATACAAGAACATTCTGGTGACTATAGAGAACATATTTATTTATTTACTCATTTGATCCTCTAAAGAGGCAAAGGATCACTCAGTGTAGATTTGCAGATACAATGCAGGCCTATATCATCTTGATTTACCTATGACTTCAGCATGTGTCGTGTAAACCACACTCAGAAATATAAACCTGTTTCGTTGACCCCTGTCCATGCTTTTATGGACGACCCGAGCCACGTTTGGTGCCCCTGTTAAAACTGTCGCCTTCAATTTGTGCACACACAGGTAAGAAAACAGCCCAGCATGTTTGCTTTGATGCACAAGAGGAGAGGTCAGACACTGTAAAGTCTGACCACAAACGCTTGAACAAGAAAATCCACAAAACACAATCTGCCGCCATTTAGGAGTCTATGTTTGGAGAAAAAATGTAACAGGCTTCCATAACCTCTGCAAAGTGAATGTGAAATGATGTATTTTGATCATTTCAAAACAAAACAAAAAAGTATGTCCTCCAAAAGCTGCATTTATTGTGAGAGTGTGAATAATAAAAGTGAAAAAAAAACTTTCATATTATTCATTGGTTTGTGCTTTTTGTTTTTTGACTGAATCTCACCACAAAAGGTTGTAGCAAACACTATTTACATTGTTAACTGATTAAATTGCTGCAAAAACTTGCCAAATCAACTTTGCAAAGGCAGAACATGTAAATTGTAACACATTTTCTAAGTGTTCTTAGCACCCATTGTCTTATAATTAACAGTAAAACAACACTGTTTGGTGCAGAACTGCAAAGGAAGTTGTGCAGTGAGATGGCAACAGTCTTAGAACAATTAAGATCAGACAGTGTCCTATAATGTAGTGATAAGTGTTCACCGCTCCACTCAATGACCAAAGAAGAAGTGGTCCAGTGATGATTTTATTGGTTCTTCTCTAATCTCTACTGACAGAGAAGTACAGAGGGGGCAGGGACGCAGCACCAAAGCATGAGTTAGGGAGCTTCTGAACCACAGCAGCGTTTTTATAGGTCTCTCATAAACCTCCGGTGATCCCAGGGCGGACAGGTTAGCCGTAAAGCCACATTTAAGAGCGTCCGGGAATGTCTGAGCGTATCGTGTGCTGTGCGGGTGAAAGGATATACTAGTGGAGCGGCAGCTTTATGACAGGACTCGTTCAAACAGACAGACATAGAGGGGCTTCTTCTTGTGTTCTTCCTGCAGACAGTGAATACCAGGTCTCACTGAACCAGAACTAGATCAGCAGCAGGGATGTGCATCAGTGACTGGTGACTTTGCTACCAGAAAGAGAAAAATGTGGTTCTTTTTCCATTAGTAAATACTTTTTCAGTGGGTGACTCCCGGATGAAAGCGGGATTTCACAGACTGTAGGATAAGTACTTCAGCCCTATGCAAGATCTAAACAGACACTCGAATATTTAAAGGGGACATATTATGTAAAATCCACTTTAATGAGCTTTTAACTTGCTTCAACAATTGTTCCCCATCATTCGTCATTATCTCACTCAAAGTTGTATTTTGGTTCATTCTTGCATGTTTGAGTAATCCTTTTTTGTCCTGCAACTCGAGTACTCAGAAAATTCCTGTTTTCACCTACCCCCTGGCCCCGCCCACATCCCTGTGCTTAGTTGTAATTATTTAGAAAAATGAAGACTCCAAGACATACATGTACAGGGTTCTAAAATGTCATGTAGACACTGCAATAAAAATAAAAATAAATATAAATGAAAATACACTGCTTGTTACGGTGAAATGTCACAATAAAGAGGTGGGGCTTATCAGATCTGCAGTTTTGAACAACTGCAGATCTATTACTAAGCTGTTTTAAATCTATATTGTGGTTTACAATAAACAAAAATGTAAAATGATGATCTATCTATGTTACAGTTCAATATGAAGAAAATGAAAAAAAAAAGCATAATATGTCTCCTTTAAATTCTTGGAAGCCTCTTTAAACAAAAAAGGAAGAAAAAAAAAACTCTGAAACTGCTGAAACAATTTGTAACCATTCTTGTGAAAAATATAGAAACTCCATCCTCTCACTTTTATTTTTATACATTTCACTCTTTGTTTTTAACCATTAGACACTCTTGTGTGACTCAGTGGACATACAGCTTGTTTATTGTCCTGTTAAATCCACATGAAGAGCGCAGCTGCAGACACCAGATGGACGCACACATCAGAGACTTCCCTGACTCATCATGGAGGAGCCAGTAAATATTTTGAAATTTCTGAATACTACATTCAACATTCACGTGCTTAAGAATGATGAGCTCCATCACACATTTCAGTAATATATTATAACAAACAATAGCGGAACAATTATGTACCAAATTGAAGCCCTAATGTCCAGCTGGAGAAAAAAAAAAGAATGAAAGTTGCATGTAATACAGTAAAGACTCTGGCAGTCATAGGCAATAACACTGTTTCAGGAATCCTGAAGTTAACCTGCGGATGCTGTGAACATTTCTGAAGGCAAGCCATTATTAACAACAGTGTGTTCAAAATACAAATGTGAAGTTTGAATAATGTGTAATTTCCTGTCTCTCTGCAGCTGTGGCTCTGCGGGTCAGTGCAGCTCCTATGGGTCAAAGGTGAGTTCTCCAGCCCCCAGTGGAGTCCTCTGCTGTGAGCTGTCAGTCATGTGTGAGATTGTTCGATGTGTACATGTTCTCCCCTGGAGTCTAAATTAATTTAGGCTGTAGAGCAGTTGGGAGAAACAAATGGAGTGAGTGAGGCAGCGATGGCTGATGTAATGAAAGAAGAGGTGCTCTTGGGACGTGTAGGACGCACCAGAGGAGTTTAATGATCACACACGAGCAAAAGCACTGCACCGGGTTACTTATGGGCTATAGGCTCCATAGGAGGCTCACCAAATCTGTTTACATGTAAAAGGGACTCATACTGAAGTTACTCTTACTCAGTTTGATCCATTACTTAAAACCAAACGTGGATATTGTCCCAATGTTCTGCTTCTTCTAATTCAACCTTTAATACTAATTTACTTGTTGTGGTGTTGTGTCACATTCTTTTAGATGATCCTCTGAAGTCACTCAAACAAATCTCCAGCTTCTAATCAGAATTAGCTTTACACCAGATGCCCTAACAATTTTGTTCTTGCAGGCTTGGAACCACACTTTGCCACCTGTACATCACACTTTTGCTGATTTGAAAACCTTTGTAAATGTCCTTAGAAATACTGACCATTGACATATGTTCTTCAGCCCATTGTAGTCATTTACAACTAATATATTTTTAGCAGTGTCAGCATACTTGACATTTTTACCCCAGAAGCCCCAGTTGCTTGAGCCTCTTAAGGAGAGAACAATAAACTTCTTGTAAAAGTCATATTGACTCTTTATGTAAGCTCCAAGGGGGTTTGTTCCTAAATAATAGCACCATAACATGTTTTGTGCAGTAGCCTTAGGTCTCTATGGGATTACATTTATGTATACTAATGTATAATACTAGGAGAGAATAGTGTTGTTGAGCCAATTGTCCGACACAGTATGTCGTCAGTGCAGGTGAATATTCAAGCGTCATAATCCATCACATCTGTCAATTTATTATGTCTTTGTACCTCTGAGGAGAACAGATAAAATGATGCCAGAAAATAATGTTTGACTAAAACAAATGTTTTCCCTGAGCTGTACAGTGAGCAGACGGACATGTCCAAAAACAACTATTGTGATAGCTCATGGAATCTTTCACATTTAAGATGCAGAGGTTTAAGAGAGTTAAGAACCAGCTGATTTCTGTGACATGTGAATAGCAGATGTGACCGTGGAGAATTTCACTGTTTATTTTAATGCTGGACAATCAATCATTTAACAAAATGAAAGCCTGAACCCCAGCCAAGTGTAACTGCTCACCACCCAAGTCACCAGTCCACTGGAGGTCATCAGGAAGTACAGGTAACCCCTTTATTTGTCCAACATGTTGTATGGAAAAGATCAAGGCGGGAAATTAATCCACAGTGATTTAAAGCAGATGAAGGACGTCAGAAAGAGTTATTGCTGTTTCTAAGATATGTGGGATCTCAGGAAAGTGTTATAATGATCAAAATATTTAGAAATGTCTTCAAAGGAGGTAAATGCTTTATTCATTTTACTATTGGACCTTTTTACATCAGTGAGCCATAATTTATAGCACAGACTACAACATGCAGCATGGCTATTGTCAACATGATACCAACAGATCCATGAGCTGAAGGAAATTCATCTGTTGAATGTATTTGCATGAGGCACATGTCCAGAGCCGTGGTGACAGGTCTGTGAGATTAATGTGTCGCTGTGCCACAGGAGAGCCACATGTGAAGGTTCCACATCAGACCTGCAAAATGTTTAAACGGTGAGATACGCAATAGTTAATTCATGGTTCTGATTATTTGATTAACAAATAAAAGTTAATTCCTGTCTCAGCTGTTTAAACACATTGATTATTGAATTGGGCGCCTGTGAAAGGCCCAGATAAGGTAAATTACATGAATCAACAAACTTTAACAGGCTCAATGTGACCACCACCTGCTGAACATACAGAATGATGAATTACAATAATCAAATGACATTTAGATGTCAACATGGCCACGATCCAAAATGTACTATTGCTATGTATTTAATATGATTTATTGTTCTTAATGTCTTGCATGTGCTGTGGTTTAGGAAAATCTGGAACGATTGCATAAAATTACATGTCACACTTCATTTAAAAAAAAAAAAAAAAAAAAACATGTGGCACTTGCAACTATATGGCATGTGTGTAGTGGGAGGGCGTCCACCCGAAATGTGATCAGAATAAAACCTTTGGCCCTTTCCTATTTGCCCCGCCTCCTTTAACATGTACAGGGATTCGTGCAATGGCTTAACCCTTTCTGACAAGTCGACAGGCTTTGAGGGGGACAAATTATAGCACACACTAGTTTTAGCTCAATTTGGGTAACTATTTAAACTACTGCAAAACATAAACATATAGTGATGGAACAGAAAGTCATACCGTAAGAACAAACGCCAACACTTGCACATCAAAACGTGTATCTTTGTCCCAAATGTCTCTGTTATGTATAACTCACAAAAAATGTCATTTGAAAAATATAAAAGAAAGTTTCCAAAAGTACTGTTCATTGAGTAGTATCTGGAACACAGTGTGCTCCTGTGTCAGAGAGAGATGAAAACCAACTGGCCCCAGACTCCTCAGAGGACCAGGCTCAGCGGGTCCTCATTCACAATCGAGTGTTTATCGACTCAATCACATTAATGCTGAGAGACCAACACGACTCAGTGGATAAATGAAGTGTCCACTGTTGCACGCACTGTGGCTGGGCGGGTCTCTAATGTAAAAGAAATGATGTGGGGCAAAAATGTACTCAAATGTATTCGATTTGTTATCATATTTTTTGTACTTTTGCCGTTTTAAAATTGCTTTAGATTAATAATGGGTAATGAATGAACATGAACATATTTTTGGTTTTAGTGGCGATGTATGGCAGCTATTCAGCCTCAGTTCTCATTGTGCCGTGTGTGAAAACAAATTTCTAAACGGTTTCCCTGGACTCAAAGTGTCCCTTGCCTGTGTGAGCTGCAGCGATAAGGGTCTGACAGTATCACCCCCATACTCTCTTTCCTGCTGTGAATGATGCATGTGCTCTCAGTCTGCTTGGACATGAGCTGTCTACATGCCTCCATTTGACTCACAGCCAACTCGTCAAACCATTACCCCATCACGTCAGCCTCTCACTGATCTCTATCAGTGCGGGGCTTATGAAACTATAAGTGCTGCTAGTTTATATTAATAACTGCACTATTTGTCTTTGGATATTGTGCAATTTGTACATTAGACATTCTACTGTCCTTACACCTTTCCCCTCCTGCTGTTGCCTAAGCCGAGCATTTTCCTTTTCAGTTCAAGTAACAAGATAAGCAACATTTTAACCAAAGACTGATTCTAACTTGAATGTGCTCAGTGGGGTTAATTATAGCAGTAAAGGAACATAAATTGAGAAATCACTCTGTTCTGGACAAACTTCTGGATTTTAATGTAATCTATAACAATTTGTAAAGAAAAGTGATTTTTTTTTTTTTTGATTGATTTGATTTAAATCCAAATTGTTGTCACATATATTCAGTGAAATCGTCTCTTTACACCTCATTAACATTTACAGTCAAGTCGGGTTGCTTTATTCCTGCCCAACAGTTTATAAGAACATAAAAACACGTTTAATTCGGCTTCAAAGTTGGTTAGGAGCCACACATCCTTGCTGCACGTCTTCAGTGATCAGTGCGGCTACTTTTACAGTCCGCTGCAGGCTTGTGTAAGCTATAAAGTACCAAATGTTCTGGGCTCAGCTGGATCCCATCTTTCCCTGTGTAGTTTGATGTTTTAATTGCAGTGAAGCGTGATGAAACTGATATCGGAGTTTGAAAGGTGATGGTTAAAGTTTTTCCTTTCTCATACAGTATATGGGCATCAGAGGACTGGATATGGATGCAGAGGTTTCATGGTTTATTGAGACGTTTTCATGAAATTCTTTAGCTTATACAAAGTTGGCTGTGGCTTAACATTGTTCTATTGTCAGTTAACAACTATATAACAATACTGTAGCTTGATGGATGGATAGTCAGTAGAAATATAAAGTTAAGGTTAGGTACTATTGTAATTAAGGCTGTGCTAAAATATTGAAATATCACTTACGTTTTGAATACTGTTATTTTCTATTCCCATGAAATGCACCACTAATACCTTTCAGATGAAACGTCAACTATATTCAATACGATACACAATACATTGGTCACAGTTCAACAATTACAATTTTGTGATACATGCAATAATCAATGGTATTCTGTCATATACCACTATTTTAAAGAACCAAATACATACAACAACAACAGTGTTTCTTTGTTAAACCACTACCTGCACAAACTTTATATGAAATGAGCCGTCATTCTCATCATCAGATCAAAACAGTGAAAATGTCAAATGTGTATTGCATTAACATGGTTTCTTTCTCTAAACAACCAACACATTTTGGAGATATCACAAAATAATTTTGTCAAATATACCAAACATTAATCATCACAATTTTTGGAAACAGCCGTCATATCACAACATTTCATTATTTTCGCACTCCTTTAAAAATGCATCCATAATTGCAACTACAAAGAGATATTATAGTTTCCCCTAATGCACTTTAAAGTTGTTCTTTAACATATCAGGTTTAGATTTAATTGCACAGAAATAATAAACTCACCGCTGGACAAGTAGTCTAAAGCTATGCACCGTGCCTGGGCATTGACAAGTAGGAAAAATGTTTGGGCTAGCACTTAGCAGCGGTGATGTGTGGCGTGACCAGCGTCTCAAAGAGCTGCTGGAGACTGGTTGTTTTTCTATGGTGCTCATGTCTGAAAGATTTGGAGGGAGTGAGGGCCCTCCAAGGCTCTGGGTCAGTCCTGTTTTATGTTCAACTAAACCTGCAGCTTGTGGAGGCCTCTTTGAATTTCAGATCATGGCTCCAGTTGAATAAATCATACTTTGTCATCTTCCTTTTAGTTACAAAGCATTTGTTTGCATTTCCCTTACATATAAAGATGCACAACTTTGATTTTAAGATTTTTTTTTTTGTCATCGGGGCCACCTGTGAGCTAATGGTGGAATTTCACCTTCACAACCTCATATTTGACCCCAGCTTCTCAAAACAAATCATAAGTGGAGTTAGTCATCCCCCTGGTCTGCATTTGTTGTTTTAGTGAAGTGTGAACGCAGAAAGTTAAACCTGCAAAGCCGCATCTGAGCATGTAATTTATGACGATACATGAACCTGTACAATGTGCAGGCACCGTTTGTTTGAGTGTTCTGGCTGCTTCTAGTTTATCTGGTCTTTGGGGCGTTTCAGCACCTGGAGAAGAAACTATGGGGCCTCAGCACCACAGACCGGGCAGTGGTTAAAGGAAGGGCTGTTGTTCACCTGATCATGCAAACGTCAATGTTCTGTTGGACCTGTTGCAACTTTTATCATTTCACTGGGTCCTGGAAATGGGCATCAGTCCTGGGTGCAGAGGGATTTTTTTTTTGTGTAGCTTTAATAATAAATAAAAAAGAAGAAGAAAAAAGAAAAGAAAAAGCAGAAGCGCAAAGGTGCTCTTTTTAGGGTAATATTCTTTACATTTCCCACTAAACAAGCCACTAATCTTAAAATGTATGTAAAAACTACCAACTGTCATGTATAGCCTGGGCCTGTCACAATAACACATTTTGAAATGTCATAAACAATTCAAGAAATATCACAATAAGCAATAATATTGACACTACTTAATGCCATGACACAATCCCTCTGAAGCAAGAGAATCACAGTAAACACTTTTCTCAACGAAGAACAAGAGCTGCTGATAAATAGCAGAATGTCAGTATCATTGATGAGCCGCAGATGTTAATTATTTGTCCCTCTACAACTTAAATGTTAATTAAGCCCACAAAAATGACAAAAACCTCCCAATTGATGCAAAGAAATCCTACACTATTGAGCCCAAAATATAGTGTTCCAGCTCTTATGTTTTGTCGATATTGTAATTATTGTGAAGCAAAACTTGCAAAACAATATTGTATGGTAATTATTTTCATTAAGAAATTCAACAATACATATTATCCCTTAATTTTTAACCAGTGTGCCTTGAGGTTTTGCTAAATGATATTTGCACCAACAGAGTCACTCATGGATTTAAGAGAATAATTTGCCATTTTGGAGCGTCCCAAGATTCTGATTAAAAAAAGAAAGCAAAACAATCCCCATTATCAAATTCAAACACAGGCATTTGCTACATTACACCAATCTAAATCGTGGAAATATTTTGGTAGGTGTGCTGCAGAATTGTTCAAAAGTGCGCCGTGATTCAAACAAGATTAAGAAAAAAAACCCTTAAAAGTCCCATCACAGTGCAGACAGTTTATCATCCGCAGGCCGCTCGATTCTGGCCTGATGCTGCTGCACTCTCGCCCGTCCGCTGAGTGTCTCCTCTGGGACAGAACCAGACCGCTCTCTCCGCGCTCCACTGACCGCACTCACTGTCGCAGGACCAGCTCGGGATGGGGTTACACATTAGTCGGGCTATTGACAGAGACGATTAGAGCTGTCTGTGAGGATTAAGGCCTGGACTAAAAGTTATCGAGGGCTTGTAATAGCTCGGGACATTGTTTCAGAGACACAATAGCAGCTTGAGTCATGAGAATACCTCGCTGCTGAGACACTGAACATGTATTATGTCATGATGTGGTCAGTGTAGATGTTTTTTGATGTTCGCAGCTGTGGTCAGTGAATGCAGGACAAAGGAAATGTTTTTTCTTCACACATTGTTTCTGAATATGAGCACATACAGACTAAACATTACAAGTCATTACTGTCTGATGATGACAAACTCTATTTGCAGGACAGCTCTGTTTACTCCTTGCAATTGGCACTCCATGGTGACATTAAAAAGTAGCACATTGGTTGCAATTGCCCCAATTTTGTGACCTCATTTTATTTTATTTTGAACTTTTGGTTTAGCATTTGGAGAAAAAACACACAAGGACACTAGGAAACATGATTTTTTTTCCCCCCTGTTTTTTTGTATGTTGAGCTTTACTGTGACACATCATTTTCATGCACCAGTTTTTGTGAGTCTAATTTGACAATCCAGAAATAAAAAGGTAAAAATGTCTCACGACTTTTATATACTGTAAGTTAAGAATGCTCATTTTGCCTTCTTAAGGTGAGACACGGCAGGTGAATTGGGAAAAAAATCTTAAATTTAAAGATATCAATTTGAAACTTCTCCTGTAGTGTACTCACATAAATGTAAGAAAAATATGTATTACAAGTTTTTCATCATGTAATGTTTTCATGTAGAAATTAGGCATTTTATGTGTAAAAACAGCCAAAAATACATTTTGGGACATTTCAATCTGAAAAATTGACAGAACCAGGTTTAAATTCTTGATTCATTCTATACACATATTAGTTACATATACATATACACATATAGAGAAAGAGAGTGAGAAGAAAGAGAGCGAGAGAGAGAGAGAGAGAGAGAGAGAGAGAGAGATTTTTTTAGTTTTTGAGTAAACTAGTTCTGACTGAAAATGTTCGTAAAAATTCAAATTTCAACTTTTTTTTTTAAACTTCAAACTTTAATAAATCAGTTTTAGAATCAAATATTTAAAAATCCTTCTGTACGTTCCATCAAAATCTTCAGTCCAGTATTGTAAATTTCGGTGTGTGTGGGATTTAAGTGGTGATCTTTATGTCCCGAGGGAAGAAAAATACATTTTAAGAAAAATTACAATGCCTTTGAAGTTACAATGTCCCATAGAAATCTATGGATGAAGTGGATTATATGAAGAATAAAACATTTTTAGGAACAGATTGGGCATATTTTGAGAGAGCAAACTGACAAAAAAAGAAAAAAAAAGAGTTTTGCCAGTAGTGTCTTAGCTTTATTTGAATGCTGTGGTTGTTTCTTCTAAGTCAGAATATACAAAGGTAATTACATAATCTCTTGCCCATTGATATAGAAGAAACATTTACACATGTTTTGTTGTAGCTTGATGTAAAGATATTACTCTTCAGCAAAGTCCCAAGTAAAACGTCAGGGTAAAATGATCAGTCTGAAAAAATGTGTTTTGAAATACTTTCCCGTGTCCATCCTGAAAACAATCTGATGGGGGAAAACTGCATTCCTCTCTACACAAAATCACAAACTATTTTTAGGTACAACTCCGGTGTCCCACACAAACACAAGGCCCCAGTGCGGCGTTCCCAGAGATCTGCTGCATCCTGGGTCGTCTTTATTTATCCTTGACCCTCTCAAGGACGCTGCCTGTCAGTGCAAAGGGGCAACATGGTGAGAAAACTGACAGACAAGTGTAAGACATAAATCATCAAGTGTACACAATAAGAAGAATACAAGCAACATGATCTATATTCATCAAAATCTGGCTGAGAGAAGATTTCCACTTTTGCGTGTTGAAACTGCTGAAAAGTTCTCCAAATGTCATTGGTGGATCGTCTCCCAGATTCAGACAAGACCTGGTCCTGCTCAAAACTACAACTGCGTCTTCTCTTGTACAAGTCTATGTTGATACAGCGGCTGTGTTTGTTTTTTTAACATTCGCCAAGACATTATAATTAATAGCAACGTGCTTTGAAGTCGAGGTGGTTCAGAAAGTAAATCACTCAGTCATTTTTGAAATAGACTTGTAGAAAAAGTCTAATATTAAGGTTTTTTAAGGACACGATGAAGGCTAAGGCTGTGGTAACAAATGTCCGTAATGCGGATGTTTCCAGCCCAAAAATCACATGTAAAACTTAAAATGTGACAAGATGTTTTAATAACTTAATGGTTCATAAAGTTTAGAGACAGGTTTTAAATAAAATTATAGGTCTTATGCTCATTACTGCAGAGCTGTCAAACTTTTGATATTACATTTTTTTCGGACTTCTGAGGAAAAAATGGACTTCCTGAACCAAGTGGTGGATGGTCGAGCTCCAAAAGCAACAAAAGTTCCGACCTCACCATCACACATGCAGCACATTATTTGAAAGTAAAACACTACATTTATGAAGATGATTAAAAATCAGTATGTTAAAGGACAAATATTATGCCAAATTGACTTGGTTGAGTTTTTAACCATGTACTAACATTGTTCCGTCATCAAATCTGGAGTAGCATTTAGTTTGATTCACTTTTGTTTGATGAATTCTGGTTTGAAAATCCTGTCCCTCCAACACTGAGTTCTGAACTCCTTCAACGTCTGACATGGACTATCACTGACGTCACTTATCGGTGAATATTTTGCTGTTTTAAGTCCTTAAATCATCGCCAGACTCATTCTTTTCTTCCGTCTAATCACGATAAGTACAACTTCATCAGATCCAGTGCTTACTGCAAGTATTGTGGTACATATTTACATGTTGCCTCTACAGCCAGTAGATGGAGCCACAGCTAAGTCAAAATGGCATTTCCCAGCACAGTGATATGAAAAGTTATATATATATTTTTGTAAAAGCATTTTATTTTTAGTTCTAAAACATGACAAGTCAAACTGAAAACACTCAAAAGCAGCAGGTTTAAAGACCAAAAATAAAAGAAACATTGCATAATCTTTAGCCTTGAAATGAAATGTAAAGAAATATTGACAACCAATAATTACTTAACTAACAAACTAAAACCTTGTAAATGCATAGTCTAAGAAAACGTATGCAGTATTTCACAATTGTAGTATTACTCTAAAAATCACGACACATTCTTTCGAACAAACCTTTTATTAAAACAACACAACTTCACAGCTTAAATATTTTGTTATCCTGGTATTGTATGATATTTAGGTGAAGTTTGACATTTTGTTTGAGGAGTGCGTTCCTCTGAAGATATAAAGGCAGATAAAAGCACAAAGCATCCATTGACTTTGGGCTCAGGGCTTTTCTCCTCCATCCTCTCTCAGAAAGTCCTCACAATCTCACTAAACCACTGCAGCTTAGAGATAATGCACCAATCTGTCATCCTCCATTGTTGCAAAAATGATGTTTTATTGTAAGGCATAGATAGAAGTGAATGTTTTAGGAGGTATTTGAGAAAGATCTTCTTCATAATGGTCTACTCAACACGTTAAACACTTCACAGCACTCAGATTTATGGCATGGTTTGACTTTATCGGACATTTCTCTCCATTAATTGTGAGTTACATTTTGTATTTTGATTTTAGACATTATTTTAACACTTCTTCAAACACATTTTGTTTTTATTGTTTTCTTCTTGTTGATTGATGTACTATTTTAAATACTTTTATGCTTATATTTTGCATTGATTCATATTGTATTGTGGTTGTAAAGCATTTTGAATAGCCTTTTGCGTGAACTGTGCTCTACAAATACATTTTTATAGATTTGTTTTATTGATTGTACCAAATGGCCAATGCACATTTGTAATATGTGAGTTTTGTTTTTGATGATGGTGATTAAAGGTTAAAGGTTATTTCTGATTCTAAAATTCTTAAATTGTTTGTAAAAAAGTCAGTAGAATTACTTTTAGTGTTATATAGTGAGGTAATACAACCATAAACACTAAAGTACACTCCTTAAAACACTCCCACCATTAAAATATAATGTTTCAAGTTAATGGTCACGGCAGATTATTTTTGGTAGTTGCTGATCTGATTCCCACTTTATTTTGAGTTTCTATCAGCAATAATGCTTTTAGACATTTTCAGCATGGTGGCTGTCCAAAAAGAAGCCAAGTCCAAGTAAGAAAATCCTTCACACCAAAGTAGAAACTGACATTTAGTTGGCGAGAGATGGTGAATGTCCCAGCCCCGGTCTGCCCTGAGAGCACGGATCTGAAAGCTTTTACAATGTGGGGCGGGTTATGGAGGTTTTTATGGGACGATCTGATACGGAGCTGGAGGGGAACTTGGGAGCACCAGCGTTTATCTTTCAACAGGTGAATGCAAAAAGTACAGGAGTGGGTTTCATGAAATACCACAAAGACAGTGTGGGGTTTGAGCCAAAACAGATGGTGATTTTGTTTAACATATAAGAATAAAATAAGCATGAAGTAAGAAATTAGCTTTGCTCAGGAGAAAATAAAAGTGCATGTATGTGAAAGCAGATGTGGAGCAAAACAAAAAACAATATTAACAATATTCTGAAGCACAGAGAAGAATACACTATACTGACCATTACACAAGTTCAAGTGATTGTCTGAGAATAGCATAAAATAGTTTATGTATTTTATTGTTAAAAGTTCGTAATAAAACACCAGACAACATGGCAAGACACCACAGGTGAATAGGAAATATATCTTAAATTTAAAGATATCAATTTGAAACGTCTCCTGTTACACAAATGTAACAAATTGTTGAAATAAGGCATTTTATGCAGCAAAACATGCAGCCAAAATTGCACATTTGGGATATTTCAATCTGAAAAATGGACAGAGCCAGGATTAATTTTCTTTCGTTCATTTTGTACACATATAAAACGATATCTTATTTAGTTTTTGAGTAAACTAGATCTAACTGAAAATTGGCCTTAAATTCAAATTTCGCCAAATATTTTTAACATCAAACTTTAATAAATCAGAATTAAACATGAACAAATCCTTCTGTAAGTTCTGTCAAAGCTTGTTGAGGATTGTAAAGTATGTTGTGTGTAGGAGTTAGGCTACTTTAAATGGTGATCTTTATGTCACTACGGGAGAAAAAAGCATTTTAAGAAAACGGCTGAAGTTACAATGTCCTAAAGAAATCTATGGATGAAGTGGATTAAATGAAATAATAAAACAAATTCAGGTGCAGACTGGACAAGTTTGTTGTTTCCACATGAAAGCATATGTTGAGAGAGCAAACCGACAAAGAAACAAAAAATAAGAGGAAAAAAAAAAAGGGTTTTGCCTGCAATGTCTGTCGTTTTAATTTGAAAACATATCTGCTAAATGTTATAAGACATGTAGCAAACTTTGACAAGGAAAACACACACATAAATAGTAATAAGAAAACAATCATTTTAGCAAACAAACACACTGTAAATAAGAAGCTGGTGTTGCCTTGTAAAAGAAGAAGCTTAAATACTATCTTGAATCTTCCACAGCTGCAATACAATAAGGCTGATGTTGTTTATCTCCAGAAACCACTTTCCTCAAGAGACGCTGAACCGGCTGCTCCACGTTAATGGTGCACTTTTATAAATGTGTGTCTCGTTAATGTGAATATATTACACACACTACACTTTAGATTGTACTTGCGTCAAGGAATTTGGTCAGTTACAGCCAGAAATCGTTATCTTATCTGGGACAAATTTATAAAGTGCAACTCCCAATAACAACTTTTAAGTGTTAAAAAAAAAAAGAAAATAAAATGTATTATAAGCAATAAACAATGGGCTGCTAACTTGACAGGGTTTACATGCTAGAGAGAAAAGATACGTTGAAATAACATGATTCTAATCTGTCCTTTTTTTGAGTTAATAAAAACATTTGTAACATTTTATAACTTTGAAATTCGGTCTCACCGGAGCAGCTCTGTGTCCCAAAATGACCCCAACAGCTCCAGGATAAGCTCCAGTTTATTTGGGATAAACTTCTGCTCTTTTCTGTCACACGGCAAAACATAGGAAGAAGCATAACATTCAGAGGCCTGAACGGTGATAAACAGGATTGAGCGGCGGCCAAAGGAGACCAGGACACTGTTGTCATTACACAACATTGTCTGGCGTGTAAATATCGCTTGATAAATTGTAAACTGTGGTTAGAGGAAGTTGTACATTCGAGCCTTGATTAAGCAGTGATTTATTGAGTAGCCGACCCCAACCACTCGACACATGCCATTAGGTACATCATTAGTTTCACTCATTTGTCCGAGCGTCACTCTGTTTATGCTGTTGGGGAAGCTGAAAGTAAAAAGATCCATTTGTAACCACAAAGCTGTTTTTGTCATAAAGCTGGCCCAAAACAAGTCAAAACAATTAGTTTAGTTTTCTTCCCTTTCTTTTTTTCCGTTTCCTTTTTTTCCTTTTTGATATTTTTTTATATTAGAACTAGATCAAAATTAAAATTCTAGCCTAAAGAATAAACCACAAGTGTCCGGCAAATTTGACAAGGTTGTTCAAGGTAAAAGTTTTTTGTTTGTTTGCTTGTTTTTTTTGCCGCACACATTGCACAGGTACCCATCAATCATGTCCATTGGTTGAGTTTTACATCTGAAATGTGTTTCATTTTCAATTTGATCATTTCCAGAATCAAATGAAATTCTGTATTTGTGTCAAAGGTCACAGTAGTTTTTTTGTTTTGTTTTGCCTCTTGCATCCAAAGTATGCAGCACTTATTGCGGAGTTACTGTTCAACACTAACTACGAAACACATTCCCAAAAACTCAGACGGCCCTTGGCTCAGCTGTTTGCAGAGCTGGCTCAGAGATGAGGCCTGGAAATCTTCAGACGAGCAGACTTTTACATGCAGCCAGCTCAGGTGAAAGGTCAAAGTGGACTGTCAGGCCAGTTAGCAAATTTATTTGAGCTCAACGAACAAAATACTCTTTATCAATGTTTGTTTTAAGGACAAATATTATGCTAAATTGACTTCTTTGAGCTGGGAACATTGCTCCATCATCAAAAACTTACCTGGAGTTGCATTTAGCTTAATTCACATTAATTTGATGAATCCTGGTTAGAAAATCGTCTCCCCTCAAAACACGTTCCGAATGTTCTCCATGTGTAACGTTTTTTTGATAAGTGAATCTTCTGGTCTGATTTTAAGTCCATAAATCATCTTCAGACTAGTTCTGAGCATTTCAGCCGTCTAATCATGATCACTACAAGTGTGTGACTGCATCAACAAGGTGGAACACAACTAGCACTACCGAGCAGTGTGTATTCATGTGTGTAATTCCCTCTACAACCAGTAGATGAAGATGTCACAGTAATGTTACTCCAGAGCATGTTTAATAAAAGACAAGAACAGTACAAACAATGCATAATATTGGTCCTGTATACAGAAAAATGCTGTAAACAATATTTTGTCAAAAAGACCTCTTTGAGCTGAGAAGGAAACGTGTTTGCAGCTCAACACCAAACAGAAACATCCCTTGAAGCATTCATTGTTTACGGAGATTACATTACAGATTGTAAAGTTTATGAAATACAGCCTGATGGAGAGCAAAAGAGACAAGTGTAGAGAATGAATTGCCACTGGGAATCTTCTCAGATCTAAAACAGATCAAGATAAAGTAATTCAATATTGTTTTAACAGTCTTCAGACAATGACCTGGTTGGTTTGTGTATTTTAGCTCAGAGCTCAGTCCATTATTGTGTGTTTGTCCGCAGCTTTAGTAAATAAACGCATTCAGGGAAACATTTCCTGTGCATGCTTGACACTGTCAGGATGCTGTATGGGTCATGTAACAGGCATTATTACACAAAATACAATGTCATTCACCAATAAAATAAATGCATATGACTAAGAAAAAAAAAAAGGCTTGCATAAAAAGGTGTATTTTATTGACTAAAGAATGAGCTTGGAGGTTCAGACAATGGAACTGTGAGTAAAGCTGCTTTGTACACATCTGTCCAGAATAAAAGCAGCCTATATGTTTCGTTGGATGTTATGTTAATGTTATGATTAATGACCCCTGAGGACACATAACTACTCTGTGCTCTGTGCCCCACTGTCATGCATTAACGGACTCACCACTCGTCCACATGACAAGTATAATCTGTCAAAGTGGGACATTGGCGTTGAACCTCATCAGTTTAAATTAATTTTGCCAAAACAATGATTAGGCGACGAACCAACTCCTGTGAAAAAGTGTGGGAGGAGTGCAAGGGCTGCAGATTTTCAGTCATAAAATTGAACAAAATAAACATTATAAAATGTATTTAGATAAGATAAGACACTGTAAAATTGGAGCCATAAAGGCGTGATTGTTTAGTTTAGGCCACTATGGAAGTGAATTAGTAAAATCTCACATACTCGGTCAGGGGTTTAGCAGCTTAAAAAATGGCTGTAGAGATGTGTTATAGAGATAAAAGAGGCGTTGGTTACATATGGACTTTGAAGACATACATTTTTAAAGATTGGCCAACCACTCATTGGATTTTGTTTTGGCATTTGTACTGAACATTTAAAAGTTTATCCAGACAGTTCAGGACCATTTGACTCCAAGACAATTTAGAGAATATTTATTTGATACTTTTTAAACTGTGTTAGGCCTTTGAATTCTTTCTTTTTTCATGATTCAAATAGGGCCTGCAGTTGTGAAGAATAAACCATGAATGCATTGCCTAATCTAATTAAACACAGTCGCTCGTACTTTAACATTAATTCATACAGCGGATGAAGTGTATTGCCTAAGGACACAACAGCAGCCCGTGTCCACGTTGGAGCTGGGATTGAATCTGAACCTTAGAGTTAGTGCTCAGGTTTGTTCGACTAAACCACCTCTGCTCAATGAAACATTTGGACTTTGAATGTGTTTGAGAGATCTGCTATTCTATTTGTATAAGTACACGTTAAGAAAAAATATATTTATAATAGACTCCCATGCATTCCCATATAGCCCCGCAGACTGACCCGTTTACATACCGGGCCACTCAAATAAACTCAAACAACTTAATGCCACCCACCACTTGCCCCTGGAATCAAAACACAGAGATGGATGTGAAATTCAAACATGCTTTAAAGACGTTCAGGGGCAATACACAAACATCTGAAAGTCTGTGTCACGGCCTATTTCCCAATCAGTCAATCTTTTTCCGTGGCTGTTTTCCTTACTGTAGTCGCAGACACGGACACTGGAGCTCTGGACGTCAATCAAACTGAACTGAGGAACGAGAAATACCTTGGAGCCGTCTGTCAGTGAGGCGTGACCGGAGATAGGGCCAAGTCATGGAGGCCGTGGGTGAGGCACACGCTCGGTAGAGGGCGACATCTAGTGGTAAAACATAAAGCTGCTCCGTGTCAGATAAACCACTTTAAATATTGTGTAAATTACAATTGAATGCCATGTGAGTTGAAAAAGTTGTTGACTTGTAAGGAAATTACATTATGAAATCTATACATTTGAGATTAATTATAGTTTCGCGGTAAAAGAAAAAAGCATGGAATTTAAGCTTTATAAATTTAGAATGTTCATCTTGTCTTCTTAATGAGAATAGTTTTGTTGTTTCTTCTATCAGGCGAAGATTATTACATCATCTCTTCACTATTGTCTCATATAGAAGAAACACCAAAACTAATCTAAGCTTTATCTATACTTAAAGCAACAGTATGTAACTTTCCGGAGGTGGAAAGTTACCTGCAAGATTCTATGGACATTAAAAGTTAAAATAATCTTTCTGAACAGTCTCCCTGGAGATAGATATGTTTCATGCCGTACCGTGGATCATTGCCAAAGGAGCAACATTTCCATGTAAACAAGCAGATAGAGGCTTCTCCAGGCCAAGTACGGGTCGGGTTTGTGGAGATGCAGGACCGTTCATTGTAAGGACAAAAAAAAACCAACAACAACAACAACAAAAAACCCACATGCTTTCATTTTAGTCAATTTTGGGCAGGCACACAAAAAAAGTTACATACAGGGCCTTTAAAAAACATCTCATCTGGTGCTTATTATATTGTTGCCACTGGGGAAAAGAACTGGTATTAGGCTAAATGAAGTTACTATTAGCCTATACATATATTTGAGCAAATGTAGACCAGTGTAATATGTTGAGAGTTGATACAGCTTTAATTCAAATTAAGCAACTCATTTTATGATGTGAAAAGAATGGCGTCTTTGTTGTCACTGGACCAGAATGGGGTCGTCCAGCTGGAATCATTGAACTGCATAAAGGCCATAACAATTTGCACAAGTGTGGTCCAGGAGTGTGGGTGCCTATTTTGTGCTTATAAGTTCTATTGAAAATAAATACCAACAGGGTGAAAAAAAACTCTGGGCCTAACTATGAAGTCAAACTTTTTTCATAAAGTTTTATACATTTACATTTGACCCGTGCAGTTTTGGGTCACCAGTTGATTTAAATTTGACAAAAGACCCCTGCATCTCTTCCCCTTGGCGTCCCTCTCAGAGCTGTGCAGAATAATGAGCAGTAAACAAGTGGAGATGGCGACGGGGTAAAGGGGAGGAGGGCACCCAAATGCAAGCCACGGAGGGGAGAGAGGAGGTGTTTCCAAGGCAACCGAGTCAAGCACTTTGGATCACATGGAACGAGACATGGATCGAGCCAAATGAGAGAGAGAAAAAGAGAGAAAGAGAGAGGGAAGGGGGACAGGCATTTGAAGTTAAGTCTGTGTTTGTGAGAAGTGAATGGCAACAACACAAGAAAACTCCACTGTGATTATGGAAAAACCTCTGAACGGGACGAACACTCTGGAGCTGGAAGACGATGAGATAACCACAGCCCTGTTTGGTATGACATACAGATGAAACTTTAGCACAGTAGATCAGAGGCAGTTTGATGTAGAAAGAACAGCTTTCAATGGTTTTCTCTCTTTTTCTTGCAGAATTTAAAGTTTTCAATATTGTCATCACTGCCCTGGCCTTGTGCGTTCTCACTGTCACCGGAGTTTACTGCATCACTGTCTGTTACAGTCGGACCAGGTAATGAATGTGTCTTTTCATGTTTAAGAAAGTAGTACCAAATAATCCCATAAAATGCATTGTTTTCTGTCACTTCTGTTAGCAATATTCTGACACTTACACTAACCAGTTCAAGGTTTTTTTTGAGAGTCAACTGTGGAAACTTAGCACTTAGTATCCAAACATAACCTACCAATTCTGTAGTTTGCCATCACTATATGTCCCTTGTTAAACTTCCAAAATTTCACTCTTATTTGTCCAAGATCACCTTTAATAATGTGATTTTTCCAGGAATAGCTCATCCACTGTTGATGTGATAACTTAAACTTCAGTGGTGGAAACTGACCAAGTACAACAGTAAAAGTACTGTACTGTAACATATTTAGGTTTAGACACTTTTTACTTTTACTCCATAGCATTTGAGAGTAGGTATCTGTACTTTCTTTCTTGTTGTATTTAAAAAAAAAATATTTCGACTACATTTGTTAATTGCACTGAAGAGTAAAAAATACTTTTCTTGACTTTCTTTTGAGCAAACAAAATACATATATAAAACAGCTTGAATAACTAGGAAATAAACTGAGTTGTTTCTGCAGAACAAAAATAGCAGTTTTTTAATCCAGATCACCAGATCACATTGCTTTTACTTGAGTAATTTTTTGCTCCTGTGTCTAGACTTTTACTGAAGTAACAAAACGGAGTACTTCTTCCACCACTGTTAAACTCTGTGTGGTCATAATGTTCTGGCTGATTTGCTGTGCGCTAATTAATACTGTGGATCTGTTTCTAGGCAGTCCAAGAGGGCCCATGTGTACGAGAGCGCGGTGACCCAGGGTGAACCGGACCATCCAGTGTCAGTCAAAGCAGTGAAGAGGTCCACGAGCTTCATCAACCCACTGGCTTTTCTGAAGAGATCCGAGAGAGCGAAGGACAACTCCCGGATCTACTATATCTACAGCAACCCTCTGCCCATCGGCCTGAAGGAGGATGAGGAGAAGGAGGTGGTGGCCAAGGTCAACTGGGATCCCGAGGAGAAAACCGGCCCCACATTTGAGGAGTACGCCAAGGATCCCAACAGTGGAGTCATACTGGACCCACCCATTTTCTACATGCAGCTTTAGACCTACAGACTATTGTAAATTATAGTTTATAAAGTATTTACTTTTGTAGTTAATGGTGAGTTTAATTATCATGTAAGGGCTAAATACAAGAGTTATCAGTGTGTATTCAAAACACGACGAAACAAAGAGCTCATCCTACCTGCTGTTAAATAGTCAAAATCAATTGTAATAAGTCGATTTGTATAGATATTTATGTATGTATAAAACTTTCTCTGTATATGAGAATAGCTGGCTCTTCTTGCACTGACTAACAAACTTAAATTAAACAGACCAACTGTACAAAGTGACAGATTGGCTAATTTTACACAAGATATTTTTCAACAGTAGGTTTACCCAGAATTAATGTAAAAATCTAATTTAAAATACAAAAAATGTGATGAAGAACTTTTGCGTTTTGATCACATTTAATAAAACTGCAGATACTATGTGCTTTACAAAAGAAGCTGAGCGTGTTACACAGTGAGAAAAATACAAATGATTATCACTGCAGAGCAGTCGATCGTCCAGTTAAACACAGGCTACACACAGGTCCTTAGACGATTGGCTGAGTCTCTCTGATGAGCCACTGCAGCGCCTCCTTCCTGCCTTGTCGCTCCAACTCCGCCCCGATAACGTCTCTGCACTTTTGGTGGTACTCGTTCACCCAGTCTCTCTGGAAAAGAGACATCGGAGCACAAATAAGCTGTAGTTTTCCAATGAACACTATTTTATAATCGCCAATATATATATTCATTGGTTGTTATCCTGAGTTTAATCTAGTTTTGAGTACAAGTGCCTTTATTGATTTCTTGGTGTGGCCACATTTTTCTGGTTCACATCCTATTGTAGTTCTATTATTTAGTATTAGAATATGTTTGAAGGGTAAGTGGTTCCTTGATGTAAAGTGCTTTGATTGCTCATTCAATGTAGTAAAGTGTTATCTAAAAGTGACCATTAACATATTGTACAAGCAGGCTATTGGCAGTCAGTTTAGTTCTCCAAGCTTGAAATTTCAAAGTGAATTTGAAATTTGAAAGTGCAAAAGGCTGAAACGCACGGCAGAAAACAACTCCTTACCTCCTTTTGAGTGAGCAGCTCTGTGTTCATCATTTTGACTTGAATGGGAACTAGAGTCAGGGGTTCAAATGTAAGACTTCCTCTGTTTCTGTAGTTGTACTAAACAAAAAACAAACAACAGTTTTGTTCAGCTGGTCTGGTCACAACGCAACAACTTCTAACATTTATTTACAACGGTTCCTACCTTGGGTTTAGCTGGCACAACAAGAACAACATTTTCAACACGAATGCCAAAAGAGCCGTCCTCATAGTAGCCAGGCTCTAAAGAAGGACAATGTCAACTCAAATGTTTCAAAATCACAATATTAATATGCTCTAAATAATTATTTTCTCATACCATCACTGACAATCATTCCTGCCTCCAGAGGCTCATCGGCAAATGTCTTGTAGCTGATGCCACACGGGCCCTCGTGTACGTTTAGGAAACAGCCCACACCGTGCCCCGTCCCATGAAGGTAGTCCAGCCCAGAATCCCACAAGGCGGCGCGGGCAAAAGAATCTAACAAGTGGCCTGGATAGAAAGAGACAGTTACCAATATTTAAACATGAGCATTGTTTTGTCCCTTAATAAGTATTGATAGTCACAAGTTACCTTTGGTTCCATTGGGGAAAATTGCAGCACTGACGGCAATGTGTCCCTTCAGAACATAAGTAAAGCACTCCTACAAAAATAACCACATTAGATACTTACAGTGAGTGAGAGATAGCAAGAAGACAAGAAGTTATACTAAGTACCTTCTCAAAAGCAGAGGGCGTCCCAAAGTGCATGGTGCGAGTGACGTCTGTAGTTCCATCGCTAAAAGCAGACAATTAAAACTTAATATTAACTGTATTATTGTAAACCATTTGTGAAAGAATATTTACAAGATAAACAGCAGTCTCGTCATGGCATTAATGGTGTAAATAAAGTATGTTCATTACTTACATGTACTGAGCCCCGGAGTCGATCAGGTATACTTCATTTACAGTAAGTGTTCTGTTGGTTTCAGGCAGTGGTCTACAGAGGAAAAAAACACAACAAGTTAAAACACCATAACCATTTTATGATAATCTGAAAAATATATTTGGACTCACCTGTAATGTATGATTGCTGCATTTGGGCCAACACTCGAAATAGTGGGAAAGCTGAGGCCTACAAAATCTTTTTGCTGGCTGAAAAGAGAAGAGAACCCCAAAATACATATTTTATACATAAAGAATATAGTGTATGATAATAAGAATGCATATTCAACAATGCAAATAATGACAGTAGTAGACAGCAGTAATAGTTAGTAGTATTCCAGTATTGTACTACTCTAGGATAACAACATTTATGAACATAGCCAAAACTGATGAAGTGCAATATATGCAGATCCTCTATAAACACAGCAATATAATAACTGTCCATGCATTTATTCATCCAGCAGATGGTGCAATATTTCTTAGTAAGGAATCAAAAAGCTAAGCTATAGCACAAAACCTCACCTGCGTAATTCTTCAGCTTTATCAGCTGCCGATATCTCTGTCACTGTGCCTTTGGGAATCTAAAAAAAATACAAAAACACAGCCACTTAAGCACATTGGGTAATGATGCCATATTGAAATGTTTTAAAACATACCTACCTCTTTTTCTAACCAAGCAAAAAGTTCACAGAGAGCTACTGCATCTTTGATCTGTGAAAAAAGTGCAGGTTTGTTAAACCTTTTATCTCAAGGAACATTTTATAGATACATCCACACATAATTATTAATTAGTCTTACGTGGGCCATTCTCATTCCTTGAATTTCAGTTGGGTTTTTCACAGCTTTGGCCAAACACAGGGGAGTGTAGGGGATTGGAGACCGGTGATTCTAAAAGCAATCAGTTTGAATAACTTTACACAGAAAGACTCCCTTGGTAAAAGGCAGGAGGGTGCAGTACCTTGGGGATGGCCTGTGTCAGAGCACAGCCGGCCTTGTCACAAATCCACACTTTGTCCTTTGGGCCGAGGGCGGTGCAGATCGCCTGCAGCTCAGAGTAAACTAACTCGTACGGGAACGTCTTGATGCTTAGCTCTGGTTTGAGCGGAGAGTCCAGCTGAAGGTGGGACCTCAGCGCCGGGTCATTCAGCCTCTTCTGGTCAATGAAAAATCTGAGGGGGAAAAAAAAAAAAAGTAAAGAGTAAAATAAAAGGATAATAGTGTAAGATAATCATTTTGTCAACGAATCGTGCATCTGTAGATGTCAAAGTATAAATTTGCATTTATTATATTAAATCACATATTAACAGACCTTGGCTAAAGCTTTATACTTTAAGATTTTTTGCCAGTAATAAAAACCTGTCCCCCCTCTGTGCCATCTTTCATTACCTGATTGTGTTCATTCCCACAATAGCGTATGCGAAGAAAACTGGGTTGTACTCAATATCTGCACCACGGAGGTTAAAAAGCCCTGGGAAGAGAAGGAAAAGAAGCCAATTTAAATATTGTGATTTTCTTTTAATTATGAATTAATATTTATTACTAATTGTCTAGATGCCTGAACAAATGAAGGGCTACTAAAGCCGTCTTGGCTAAACACTACCTGTTAACAATGATAATCAGTGTAAGTCTAATTAACACAGCTTTCAGAGCGAACAATCAGAAACAAGAGCTCATTAGGCCCCATTGACAAGGAACTCCAACAGCCATCTCCAACAACACTGGTGCATCACCGGGTCCTTGGATCGTGATCAGCCATCAAAACCAGCTTACGTAACAGGACTACTATGCTATCATTTAGGCTTTAGAAATGTTCATGTATTTCTTTATATGTGAGTTTTTGATGGCACCACATTGACGAAGCATATTTTAGTTTGTTAGTTTGTGCATTTTGTTCCCTGACAATAGCAGTAAAACATCTTATTCCTGGTCTGAATTGACTAAACTTATACTCAACAGCCTAAATGGGAAATTTGTAATGTTACTGGTATTTAAACATGCTCTTCAGTATCTTTACTTTGACATCTCATGTTGCACACACATTTTTATTTACACAACACTTTGTTATGCTAGCTGTGCTGAGCAGTTGTAACGATCATGATTTGACAGGAGAAATGCTCAGAGTGAGTCTGGCGATGAGTTATGGAAAAAAGAGCAGACGATTCTTGGAACCACGTCACGCATCGAAGGAATCGAAGGAACGGGGTGTTTTTGGCGGTCGGCTGGGGAGAGGATTTTCAAACCAAGATTCATCAGACTAGCGTGAATGCAGCTAAATGCAACTCAAGATATGTTTTTGATGATGAAACAATGGTTAAAAGCTCTAACAACTGTCTTTATTGATTTACGACTCAACTTTAATGCTTTCTTTTTTACTTTTAAACTTTTGTTGTTGTTTTTTTTTTAAGTTTTTGTCTTTTTATCATACATGCAATCTCATCCAGCGCCGTGGCCACAAACCAGGTGATCTTTCTCTCTGTCATCTTCGTCCGTAATGTTGTGATCTTGTCTTGCCAGGACAATCCTATATATTAGTGTAATAAGCAAATTTGACATCATTACGTTGGGCATGAAATCTTGCAAACACTTCTAACTTTGATAACATTGAGTACAGACCTGTATACTCCAAGCCCAAAGTACGTAGCTGTGTGCTGGGGCGTTTAGGTCTGTCTGCCCAAATGACATCGATCATGTTTTCCTGCAAAGCCACAAGAGAGTGTCCTGCACTGGTCAGAGCCTTGGACATGTTCTTCCACTGGTCTGGAACACAAACAAACACACAAGTCGAACTTTATTAAAGTGACTCAACAGATAAGCCACTAAGAAAATAACAGATCAGAACGCACCAGCGGCATAAATCCAAGGATCAACCCCAACATTGGAGTGTTCAGGAAGGACACTGATGAGCCAGTCCTCCTGTGAGGGCGTCTCCTTCAAGCCTGTAACAAAAATAGAAAATGTATTGATAAGACCAATTTGCCGAAAATACTGTCTTTAAAAAGGTATTTTTTCATTGTCATCTGCTGTCTCACTCTCCAGGAAATACATGTTTTTTTTGCTGGTATGTAGTATCAAACTATAACATATGTAGATTAAGAATATTAATTTATATTTCATGTTCATTGTGTACATGTAGAGTAAGTATAGTTACAATACGGCATGGTAATAGACACAATTAACCATTAACCATTAACTTTATATTCAAAAATGCAGAACTGATACTCTGCTGCTGACAAGGCCTTTTCATGATGACATTTGACCACAGCAAGCAGTTGATTTTCATTTAGTGTCGTTATTTTTTAACCGTGTCTCTAAGTCTAAGATTTTCAAAGAATTGCAGGACTGTTGGATAAGGGCTGGGTGAAAACACAAATTATCTGTGCACTCAAATAGGGATTTGAAGTCAATGCTGAAGTTGGTTTGTATGATAGTTGGTACTTTGACCAAACAACAGAGAAACGGTTAATTTGCTTCTTTCACAAGTTTTGCTTCATGAAATCAAACTTTCTGAATGAAAAAGTCATGATATTGTCACATAAACAGCCAGATAATAAAGCACTTTACACATAGATTGACTTTTTTATGAGTATATATTGCACTGAAATGAGTCATTGTTGCTGAGTACAATTCTCACAAGTATTATTATTTAGTTCTTATGAGTATACTGTGTCCTGAATAATCACCATTATCAAATAACTGAATAATCTTGACATCCCTACACTCAAGCCACATGTGCAAGACAATACAGGACTCAAACATGCATAATTAAAAAAAAAAAATAAATAAAAACTAAACCCAGAGCTAATGATGAGGGGAAAACCATAGATAACTCATAATTCTATTTGGATAAAATGTTTCCTTTAAAGAATAATGAATTTAAATAAAATAGCACAGTTCTACATTGGACATTTACCCATTTTCATAAGAGTCCAGTTGTTGTCCATCTGTTGACTGGCCTGGAGAAAGTATCGGCCATCGGTCCACAGCGCAGCATGTTGCTCTGTCACAATGGCGGTCCCTAGATTACAACACAGCAAACAAAGAAAAGAGCCATCTATCTTTTGGTGTAAGTAAAGTAATATCCTTTTCCCCCCAAAGGCAGGCCAAGACACATAATAACTTCATTGATGTCTAATTTTACTTAATAAAAGAGGGATAGACTTTCAATCCGTATCCATGGTTGAATGCAGATTTTTGATAACAATTTACAAAGGGCTTGATATCAACCCAATACAATAGACATTACCTGCAGAACCATTGAACCCGGAGATGAACTCACGTCTGCAATCGCAAGGGGCAATGTATTCACTCTGAAAACAGGAGAGGAAACACGTCGTGACTGGTGCATGATGGGGGAAATGGGAGGAGCAGTTGGCAAAGGGCTCTAATTAATTTGGAAGGTCAGACCAGACAATTTTAATCAAGATATTCTCCATGAAAAGCTACAGTGGTGGTAGAAACAGACAAAATAAAAACATTTCACTTCACACTTTATTATATAAGAAAAAACAAACTTAAAAAACATAGCAAGATATTGTAACCAACAAGGAGTAAGCTTACCTGGTGTGCATCGCCAGAAGGGACTATGTAGGCGTGTATTGGTTCAGGAAAGTATTTACAGTTTTTCATTGCCTGGCGGAGCAGCCGAAGCAACTCTCCAGTGATCTTTGGAGACATTGTAGTATCTAAAAAGATTCAAATAAAATCAGTGGTGGTTGGTGATTGAATCCCTTTACTTAAATACTGTACTTTGGATCAGTTTTTGAGAATTACTACTTTACATGTATTTTTATTTTATACATTTATAAAGAAAAATTGCATACTTTCTACACCACTACATTTCTATGAAGAGTTAAAGTAGGGCGATTATTTTAGTAACTGACTGGTCAGGAATTATTTCTATTGTACTTTGTACTTTTCTCAAACACATTTTTAACCACTTAAAGGTAAAACATGCTGTCTAAATGCTTTTAGATTGAGATGCCATAAAACGTCGTATGGCATGTGTTTTAGAGTCTGTATAGCTCAGATTACTATTAATTAGTCATGATTGTTCTGATTAATCGTTATAGTCCAAGATCAAAGTACTCTTTTAAGAGACGTTGGTCACGTGTTTTGTTCCTTTGAAAAGCCCATTATCCAATTCCAGTGAATACGGCTCATGACGTCCTCGTCAGAAAAGTTTGTCAAACTAGTGTTTCCTCAGGTGGCGAGTGCTCCATTGTGCTCATCGGTGGCTGACAACATATAACATGACTTATTCTTGTCACTATGACACATTTTTATGTAAGCTGCATTGCTGTATTGCTACAGAAAATCCATATAAACCCATCTTTAAATTTAAATGGTTAAAAAAAACATGAGCCGCAATAAATAAGTAGCATGGATAATGAGTCACTTAATGACAACAACATATAAATCCCTCTTTGAGTCTGTTTTTTTACCTGGCTCAACGGAGGACATGTCGACTGTGCCCTGACTGCTGCTCAGGCGTTACAGACTAAGAAAGCTCAAAGTCACAAACCACACCTGAACCTATCACCAGGCCAAATCTGCTGAGTACACAACTGTCAAACCACACTGTGAGTTAAATATTAAGAAATGTAGAAATGTGTTGTACTCATCTAGCTTTATGACAAATTAGCAGCCAAGGCCTGGGCACATTCAGACTAGTAGAATAATCAGATCTGATTTTTGAGAAATCTGATCAAGAAGACCTGGTGACGTGTGTCAGTTTATTAGTGGATTTTTAGAGTAACTGTTATATTTGGAAGACCAAGTACACTGAATTTTAAAATAACAAATCTTTAGCATTTACACTTTCCTTTAAGTCTTTGCCACATTAGTTTCAAAACCTGCAAAGGAAACCACAAAATCTGATTCACGTCACTCTTTGCCGTTTACATGGAATTTAATAATCGGGCAACTCCAGAAATCTGATAATAATCACATTTTTTGAGCGCATGTAACTGCAGCCAACGTTTGAATGGCATTTCAATAATATGATAAGTCCAGGAATTAGATGTGCACATAAACATAGCCAGTGGCCAATTAGATTCAAGTATTCTCATCCAGAAGCCTTCCTATTGGCTGAAACTTCGCATGAGATTCTTGTTTACAACCGCAAAATGATGATGAAAAGCTTTTAGGCCTACCTGCATGTATTATTGCATTATAAGACATATGCATACATGTTTTAGACAAAATATATTTCCTTAAAACCGCCCGTGTTCAGTTTAATTATAATCATAGACTTTTTGAGCACATATACATTACATAGGAATCAGTAACTTAGCACCATTTGTGACTAACGCAAAGTGGGTGTGGTCGGCCCGGTTCAGACGGTCTATAAAAAATTCAACGCTCTTTTTTGGACACGTAAAGGATCTGGGTTTTTCACAGGACGATGGTGATCTCACGCGTGGGTGTGGGCTGCTGCCTTTGAAAACACAACATCGCCACGCAGCAACAACACGACGGCACATTTGGGACAGAAAACCTTCACTAGCTCACTTTAACTAAGCCCAAAATGACAAAAACGCGATCCTGAATACACACCAGGTCGTTGCGCCTCGAAATGGCTAATCTTGTGCAAAAAACGTGCGCTCCTTTTGCAGATCGGACCTTGTGTTAATTTACAAAACAGGAGGCTGCCATTGCGCTGTCGACGTCTGTGGTCACGTGACTGCGGGCTCTGCCAGTGAACGCGGAGGGATCAGACTCGCCTCCTTTCTCTGCATAATATACCACACCATCCTTCACGAGCAAGAACTGGATCAATGAATGCATTTTACTGTTCACAAATGGGCCACTACAAGGTACAGTCACATTTATAAGCAGCTAAATATGCAAATGAAAAAAACCTTTGTGCTTAACCAGCACATTTCGCGTCACTTTCATACAGAAAACAAGTGACACAGCATAGAAATATAATTATATTTTATTCACAAATTTCATTTATTTACAGACAATTTGACATAAAGAAAGACTTGGCAGTGCATAACAAGAAATAACTAATAATTAATAATGGAAAAGTAGCGCACTCATACAAGTTTTATAGAAAACAGTAGTAAACAATAGTGTACAATACATTTATATGATAAAGTACAAAAGACAATGTAAACAATCATGCAAGCAGTGGATGCCTGCTGTTTCCCAGATTGCAATAATTCAATTCAACATTCACAAAATTAGTCAGCAGTGTCTTGTTTTTCTTTCTTTTTCTTAGTAAGGATTTTTTGGCCAGTAGGCTTCATTAGATAGGACAGTGTAGCGTGAAATGGAGATGAGAGAGTGGAGGGACATTCAGCAAATTGTCAGAGCCGGTTTGAAACTCACGATACTGTGGCTGCACATGGAGCCTGGCATAAGTGCTGTCCACTCGGCCACCGAGCGGCAGCAGTGTCTCTTTTTTTTTTTTCGTTTTTACTCACAGTAACAGGACAACAGCAAGTACAAAAAGAAGAAATCTCCCAGGCAGCAGAAGCACACCGGCACTTCCTATGGTTGGCAAAAATAAATGTATTATTTTTAAAAACACCATTAACAATAAGATATGAGTGTAAAGCAAAAGCTTACACTTACTCAAACATGAAGCTGACTCTTTAAACAAGCCCATCTTCTCACTTGTTTTGACAGACTTCAGGAGTGTGGGGTTAACATCACCTTTGAGGCACAGATGTGGAAACCCATAATTACACACTTAAGTAGCAGTTAAGTTTGAAAATTGTTGAACTCAGGCTCTTGTATTTTGGCCCTAGTGACTGTGATGACAATACAAAGATTATGTAGTATTAAGCACATGTTACAAACCAGAATAAGGGCTTTTCAAATGCCAATGATTCATGTAGTTGCTTTAATAGCTTGGGCCTGTCCAGTATTTACACAACATGGATTTAATGCTCAAAGTATGTGTTCATTTTGATAAATTGTGGAAAATGATACAGTAGGTTTTGTACTGTTAAAACTTGTGGAGAACCTTACAGCTAATTTATGCCAGTCCTACTGCGTACAGGCGGCTCTCTGTTCCCCCACAGGGACTCAGGATGAGAGCCCAGTATCAGGTTGCAGAGTAATTTTTCAGGTTTCTAAAGTTTTCAATGGGTGTAATTGTTCTTTGTTTCAACAAATAATGCGCTGGCGATCAGGATCCAGATCGGAGAGTGATAAGGAAAAGAGGACAACCTCACAGAGTGTTTCTAGAGCATACAGGGAGTGGAGAGACAAGAAGGGTTTAGAGCTTTCATTCTGATTTAAGCCATCCCTTATTCAAAGGTTTTGCCATCAAAGATCTTTATCATTCTGAAAATTATATATAATTATTGTTTAAGCAAAATATAACATAATACAATTTATTCAAAATAATAATTGAATATTTAGTTAAAGATTGAGAAACATCAGACCTGCTACCATGAAGGTGACTTTCTGGCAGTTTTCATTAGCTGCAGACTGAGGAGAGCCTGGCAAAATAGTGACTTGTGATATTTCTAGTTGCAAAACATCAGCCACTCTGCGTCGGAAGTCATACCTTGAAGAATGAGAAAGAAAAAATATATACAGTGTACATATTGGAACATTTGTTTGGTTGTTGATGTCATGTCACCTACAATAAGATGTTACAAAGTACAGAGCATATGCAGAAGCTTTAGAAGTCTTAGATTACATTTAATATTAATGGTATAAATTATTTCTCAGAAACATTGGATTTTTCATCCCTAGTTTGACTAGTTAACTCAAGGAGTATCATCATGGTAACATTATTAATAGCACGTGTCCATGTTTTGTGTTGAATAACTATTAACTGTACAGACTCACCTGTTGAATGTTGTCACGCTATGAAACGACTGCTCTGCAGAGGGGGATTCTGGGAGAATGTCCGCACAAGCAATTATACTGTCCCCATTCTTAACAACTAGAGATCGATGAATCACTAAAACAAAATAAATCAATGAATTAAACGTTTATATAAATGTTGCAGAGTAGTGAATAAAATGATAAAAACCTGTGAAGTCTCCGGTGAGCGGTGCCATGCTGTCAGTGTACACCTGCCTCTGGGTCAGACTGAGCGGGCCTTGCCTCATGGACAACTCCCCACACACACAGCTCAGTGGAGTCTCCATTGTACAAGTAGAGCTCTAAGGAATCATTAAACTACATGAAATTATCTTTATAATTGTATTTTTATTGTACTGGAGGAATTTAACAAATAACCTACCCCGGTTGTCATGTTGAAGGGGTTGTACACGCCTCCATTTTCAGTGCAGCCATCTTCACCTATTTGGTTAGTCATGATGTACATTGAAATATTTTTCTGCAAAAAAGCAAATTTCTACAGTTAGGGCTGGGGTCTGTGAAAAAGCAATAATAATAAAACCACAACACAATTTTCTTGTATTGATCAACCTCAATTTTCCATATATATCTTTAAATTAAAAACAAATTAAAAATACTTTTAGTACAAAGATTACAGTCTAAACTCAGCCCCAAACTGGTTATTGACCTTTTCCAAGAAAAAAATCACACAATTAAGTGATTTAATTGCAGCGCCCTAGCTACAGTAAACAGAAATACACTAAATAAGTAGGTAAATAAGCAAAATTGCTGGAGTCTGAATTGAAACTTTAGGCGTATCTTTTGTTCTCTGGATATACAAGACTGGCACTACCAGCAAGGCTTAGTTCGTAATTCGAGACCCTCCTTTTAGAAAGACCAGGCTGTACTTGGAAAAAAGCAAACCCCACATTGATAAAATGGAACTCACTATATCTTGTAACACACTACACAATGACTTGCTCTCGTTTTACTTAATCACTATATGTGATTGTTTCTGTTTGGGTGTGGAAAAAGTCCTAAATCCACAGCTTTAACCCCATAAATTTCCACATTTTGTGAGAACAGTTCACACGTCTGGGAAACTTACACTGGCCACCTCACTTGTCTGCAGAGTCACTTCAAAAGTTGTGTCCATGCTGCTCCCATCAGGAAATATCTGCTGACGCTATAACCAGAAAAAAGTATATTTATTTTATTTGAAAGAAGGACACACCTGATTCATTTCTTTATATTGATTGTCATGCCCGTCTCTGTCACAGACGGGGCAAAGCTCAGTAGGGGCTTTGGGACAGGGCTGACACAAACAGCTGCTCCTGCAGTTTAGATTCTCCCAACCAGGACATCAAAGCTTCTGCTACGCTAATAAACCTTGGTAATAAACCAAAGAAACACACTTTTGTGGGTGCCGGATTGTTAGTGAGTAATCATTACACTACATCAGCATCATATCATCAGCACAATAATATATTCACATTTTTATTTATCAAATAAAAATGACACTAGTCGAAGAATCAGTATTTTAAGACTGAAAAACAACAACTTTGTGATGTGACATGCTTTAAACGTAAATAATAGAAATACCTACTGAATTAAGTGCAGGAAATTGTATTTACTAACAAAGTCTGAGAGGACTTTTTATAGTCCTCTCCAGTAAATTACTTTTTAAGAATGCGTTGCCCTGGTGGTATTATAGTTGTGTGCTGGTTCAGAACAGTGTAAATATAACTCTAGCCTTACCATGAGCACAGTCCCTGTCAGAGTACTGTTGAAAACCGCCTTAGCTATCGCCCAGTGTCCATCTGTGGCCTTATTTGCTCTGATATCAGCACAACGCATTCTGGATAAAAAAGGGAATACAGATTCTAAAGAATAGTAACATCAAAACAACATCAAATTCATAATACACTTGAGCTATGAATACAGCCAATATATGTATATAAGAACTAACAGCCTAAAAAATAATAAAGAATTAATGAAAATAACTTCTCAGTGAATGAGTTAAAACCAGTTTCATTACACCAATTTAATAAGTTCCAGTTTGATAAGTTGACTCAAATTGTTTTTCAAATGCCTAGACTGATGCCATTTCTTACCTTGATCCGTTAGTGTAGTGGACCACCACAGACCTGCCCACAACACTATACGGCCCAGTTAGTGGCAGGTTCGCGTCTGAGAAAACAGCCTGGAGCTCGTTACGCCCCGTCAGCATCCCAAACTTCCCACTTATGTCGCCCACTTCATACTGATCCAAGGTGCCCATCCCGGGATCAGGGGAGTTCAGGACGTCCCAGTTCAAAGGGTTGAAGTGGCCGTGAATATTTGCATCAGAGCAAGGATTTGGACGTCCAGGTGTAATGGGCAGTATATGAACGTGATAACCTCCTGCCTGTGAATTCAGATTAGTCAGAGACACCGTGAGCTTTGTGGGACCTTGTGGGATGGACTGAGCGAACTGTATCTGTCCATTTGAAGTCGCAGGGCCATACCATGTTCCCAGATTTGCTGTTGAAGTCCGCACCACTGTGATATTGGCACAAGCTAGCCTCGGACCAGCTTTTTCCGCTTGGTGAACAACTAATGATCTCCCAACAATGCCAGGCACCCATGAAGTTAAATCAGTAAAGAAATGTTTTGCCTCCACTCCCCCCACATTAACTCCCAGATTGACCGGGACATGTTTACCTGACAGATCTCCAACCTCACAAGACAGAGGACTCGCAGAATTGCATAACGTGCTGTAGCTGATGTGTTCTGTGTCTACTTTAAAGGGGTTCCAGTGCCCCTCGGTTGTGGTGCATCGCCCGCCGCTGTCGTTCCATTCAGAACTGATAGGGTATGTGTGGACATGCCAGTTGTGATTTTTAGTTGGATTCGTAGCTGGATTTCCATAACTTAGATCCAAAAAGATTGACACGTCAGACAAAGGGTTGTTTCTGAGTTGAGAAAACCAAACTTCACCAATGACAGGACTTAAGAATCTAGCCCTCGCTACTATGACCTCTCCAGGGTAACTAATGCTGGCACAAACATATCTAGACCCATCTAACAGGTGGATAACGACAGAACGGCCCACAATACTGTTCTGTCCGTATAAAGGGAGATTATAGTCTTCAAACACTCCTTCAAATTCATTTTTATTGGCCAAAGACATATGTTTTGTACTGAGGTCACCCAATTCGTATCTGTCATGTGTAGACCCCGGACCTTTTGGATAAGCTGGGTCCTTAGTGTTCACTTCAAATGGGTTCCAGTGTCCACCAACATTATCATTTGAACAAACGCTAGAAAGAGGATTCCTGACAGACGGGACGGGGAATAGATGAACATGGTATGGACCGACTTTGCTTTGTAAGTTAGTCAGATTCACCTTCAGCTTTGTTACACTGAAGGGAGAGGCCTGATGGAAATCAAAATGCCCTTTTATGCCTTTCATATTGATTACAGCATCAACATGTTTCTCTGGTAGATCGTAGATTTCAGCACAGAGGAAACTTGTTCCCGATGTGAGAATAAAAAAGCGAGTTTTTAAGTTAAAATCTTTCAAATCCACTCGAAATTTTTGTGGTTGCATAGTGGGGAAGAGCTCTGAATCAGTGAGTTTTGTTAAATCATTTATGCTGACAACATGTTGATTGCAGTTTGGAGCAGTGCTTAAAGAGCCATAGATGATGACGCCAGCAGCATCACTCGGGCCAACTCTAATCAGATCTAAGAGAAGCCACTGACTGGGTAGATCTGGACTATGGCGTAAATAAACATTTCCAGCTGTGGCTCCACTGAACCTGGCCTGGCGCGTCAAGAGCTTTTGACCTCGACTGACAACAGTACAAACTTCAGTGCCGTTACAAGTGCGCAGAGTCAGTGAACAGTCATCTAGACTTGACCTGCGCGAAAACAGCGTGGAGACATTGACGACGGCGTTTGGGCTGTTTGCAGTGAAGCTGAAAATTCTGGGGCCAATGTGTCTTTCTGAGCAGGGCTGAGCGAAGTGGCCGTACATGACGGGAAACTCTGCGACGGACAGGTTAAAAGAGGAGCAGGAGCCAGCACCCGAGACGTCGAGAGTGGCCATCTGTGAAGCGGAGTCAAACTGCACCTGTCCCGTTACTCCGCCCATGTTCAGACGAGCCAAGAACTGAACAGCACAAGCATTATCTGAAAACAAAACAAGAATAATGCAGTGTCACAGTATCAACATCAGAATTTATTTATTTGTCAGCAAGATTAAATGCTTTAATCAAATAGAAAATCAAATAAAACATTTCAACGACAGAAGTGACTGTAAATGTCCGAATTGAAAACCAAATATTTGTAGTTAATTTATTGCAAGAAGTGATTCAAATCAGTGACTCAGAGCAGGGCAAAACTGAAACTAGTCCAGAGCCATTATCACATGATTCTAATTTAATTATTTGGCTACTTTCCTGTGAGAGATCTGTGTTTGAACAAAGTACTTCTTAAAGTCATAAGAACACACACATTTTATGAAGCCTGGTTGTACACGAATGCATTTTAGGAGATGTATTTGTCTGAATTTTAATACTATTTCAAGCATTTTAGTAATGTTTTTTGTGCAGTAGGGTTGACACTTAAAAGTCTACATGCCTTAATATTTAAAATCTGAATAAGGTTTGGATGTAAGGTCAGACAACTCTCGCAACAAATAATCTGTCATTTTCAAATTTTTCAGTACGCAACAAAAATCAGCTTGAAACACAGATAACATTTTACTTATCTAAAATGTATCTGTGCTATTGTCAAGTGAAAAAATAATACTTCCAACATCAAGGAAGTCAAGGCACAGAAAGTTAAACATTGACATTGATATTGAGCAATTTAAAGTATAAATAACACAGCACCCATGCACTGGAAATTTTAACAGAATTGTTTACAGATTAACACTAAACGGATACTGGGACAAAATCATGTTAACTCACCATAGAGTAAAAACAGTAGAGCTGCTGTCAGAAATCCCATGTTGACATTTATGCACAAGACAGACTCCAAAGAAGGAAGGATTATGAAAAAACGTGCACATAAAAACAGGACTTAGCAGAAGCAACAGTGCAGATCTTTTAAGTGCGAGTGTCTGAGAGCTGTGCACCACTGACTGGGTCCTGACATGTGCAGCCAGCTCAGGGCAGTGTTTCTACACAGGGGAGAGCTACTGAGCGTGCTGGCCTCTGATTGGCCGACACGGTGCCACTCAGTTTATATAGCAGAATGATCAGAGGCATTTTTTGAACAAATAAACCAAGAAAAAAAACCTAACCCATAGCAACAGGTGGGGATTGTTGCCAAAATATGTATTCAAGTAAGACATAAAATTATAAGTAGATGTACAAAGCAAGAACTGACTCAAGTGAAAATGTTTTTGGGGTGCGTACTACTCAAACAAGAGAAATTGTAAGTAAGAGTGATCAGACGTAACATCTGATTTTGATTGATAATTTAAAGTTGACTTAATTACAAGGACAAAGCCAAAAGATCCACAACTTCAGTATTTCCAAAGGATAGACTATATAAACTTTAAAGAAAACAAATCATATAACAAATAACTTGAGGAGCTGTGCGGGAAACACAGAATAACTTTCAAACAAATAAAATGTTATGTAATTATCACATAAAGCTTTTGTCACTTATAGACTTCCTCACAATGGGAAAATTTGTACTCAAGAAAGAGTATTCTGTTACACTGTCAAATTTATTACCTCACTAAGAGTGCTAAATATAATGGGAAAACTACTCTAGGAAGCACAGTTTCTTTAAAAGGTTACTCAAGTAAAAGTAAGTACTTCCCACTGCTGTCCATAACATCGCAATGGAGATTGTTTTTAATCACTATACTATTATTACAAGTTTATGTTGTGTGATTTGTCTAGTGTAGAGATGGAACAAGAGCTCGCAAGATTATCGCCCTTCTGAAAAATGACCCTGTGAAATTTGTACTTCAATTCAATTTGCCAAAAATCTGAAAACAGTATAGGCTAGACAGCTAAACAATACAATAATAATAATTAGGGGTATAACGAGACCACATTTTCACGAGATGAGACAGGTCACGAGACTGGGTTCATGAGACGAGACTTTCTTTTTTTAAAACTTTTTTATAACCTTAAAATTTAAGTAAATAAGAAAAAAGCAAGTCTAATAAACTGCTTTCCTTTGGTACATTTTCTGTATTACGAAATATGGCATTATAAGTTCTAATGATAAAGAACAATGCGGTTTAAAAACTGGATATTCTCTTGAATAATAATTCTTCCACAAAGGTTATTCACTCTTCAGTCGTTGCATTGCAAAAACAATGTATTAAATAATTCTCGTGCGATTACTCTTGCTCACACAATCTTGAGACATTTCGATCTAGTGAGATCTTGAGACACGAGATCTTGTCCCACTCCCAATAATAATCAATGTTGTACTTAAAATAATTAAAATATATATTATAATTAATATAGGATCTAAAACGGGAAAAGATAATAAATGGCAAATGTATTAACAAAATGTATATGTATTTACTTGTTGTGGACACAATATTGTGCCTTGTGACTTGTCCCACTCCTTCTAAGTAACAAAAGAGTAACACAGTTGATTCTGAGTCATTATATCCTGATTATAGCCTGTGTTAGTAATATTTTCTGGGGAATTTTCCAAAAAGCAGACGGATGCTGACCGCTGCCATTTAACCACTCTTGTGAGACCCACTTTTAGCCTTTTCCTGTTCCTTATAACTACACCTTAGTTGTCCTTGTGGCAGAGTTAAGAAAAAATAGAACCATAAAATAGTGACTCTAAGAATAGCAGCCTGATGACCCATCATTGTGTGCTGTTTTGGGTAGACTACGCAGCTGCTTACACATTTTGGAGGGTCTGTGAAGTGGCTCAGGCCTGAAATGCCTGATTGCAGCTCGCCTGTAATTGTGACGTGGACCTGTCCTTTGCTGCAGAAAACCTTAGCAATTCCAAAAATAAGGAAGGACAAAATACCCAACCCGATTTTGGATTGAATAAAAGGATAGGCTACATATTATTATTTTTTATTTCACTGACGGACATCAAATTAATGCATTAAAGGTGCAATGTGTTTTTTTCTGGATGAGGTTCTGTTATCCATTTGCCTCCCTATAATATCTGTTTCATTTATTTATGGTATTTACTCATTTTTTGCTGTATACTTTAAATCTTTATTTCCACCATTTACTATCAACCAGCTCAGGGACTATAAGGTGTGAATTTGAATTCATGCTATAACCTGGCACCAGCATCTTTCTTATGACTTTTGGTCATACTTTTGGTTATTGTAGTGTTTTAAATAATGCCATGGAGTAGTTATTGATTTGCCTGGGTGTTTGGTACAGTTTGGTATTGAACTTATTTAACAGTTATTCATTTGCTGTTGTCATGTTTTCATTGCTTAAATTAATTGCTTGAAAAACTTGCACCAGAGTGAGTGAGTGGGGTCACCTCTTCGCAGATCTGACCTGTAGTGCCACCAGCTTGTCTCCATGTTGATAGAAAAGTATGGACTCTCCTCTGGAAAAAGTTAAATGGCAAACCTTTAATTTTTGTTCTTGAATAAGTTAACATTCCATCCAGTGGAACATTCAATCCAGTGTAGCTTTGGAGTTGTTTATCTTAAAAGAATTCCCTTTTCCATTTCACACAGGCTAATGTTTTGCTTTGTGGTGCTTACCAAATTAATGTGCAAACTGTCTCAAATGGATATATATTATACATGTTAGATTTACCTGCCTTAGGACAACCGAAGAAATGTAGCTATTGTCCTAACCCCAGCATATTTACGCTGAAGCTGCTGCTGACACAGCGTTTGTCCTAATTCAAATAAATAAATAAAGATTGTATTTGGTGAACTTCAGCATCACGCCATAACCTCTAAGTTGTTGCTCAAAGCTAAAAATAGTCAATCAGTTTGATCCTTTTTGGAGGTGGAACACATTTCCTTTGCTCTTGATTTTTGAGGGTAAAGGATCTGGAAAACATAGGTGGTTTCAGAAACTATCAGTAAATATAACAGGTATGAGTGTAATGGCCCGGGAAAGATCTAGGAACTGTTTGTCCTGTTCCTCTGTTCCTCCAATTCATGACATCAGTCCAAAACTGTTTTTATACTGTCTTAATACTTACAATACTTAATACAAATTTAGCCCTCAGTATAGTGATTTTTTTCTTCACCTTGGTTGAAAGTCTTACAAAACAAAACTGTAACTTTAAATCACAACTAAGAAGAAATACAATTGGTAACTCACAAGAGATTAGGGGTTTAGGGTGTCCAGCAATGTCCAGATTAAAGACTAAATAGCACCTGCAGTGAGTGACAATCAGTGTTGTTTAGTTTGTTTTTCCGACTGAATTTGTGAGAATACACATAAGACTAATGCTCATTGTGCAGTCAGTTCCCACGACAGATAAGACATGATGAGTGTAAAATATCTTGGCCGTCAAGATTTTCAGTCCAAATTGTTTTGACTGGAGATGTCAAGTTAATTTGGTCAATTGTTAATCGTAATTACTCAGGTCACCACAATGTAATACAATTTTCAGGACTGTACTATCTAGTCCTCTTTATACTAATAAGAACAAAAATAATAATAATCATAAGAATTTTACTAGAAAAAGTAAATCCTTTTAATTCAACTTTTTCCCCAAAGAAGTTCGCTAGTATTAAAAATAATAATAATAATAATTAATAAATTAAAAAAAACAAAAAAACTTTATTTCTGACTATTTATGTCGCATCACAATAATATCAATTTGTTGAAAGTTTGAAAATAGTCTGGTGATCTTGACCTATTAGACAATGTGAATGAAAGTGAATTAAGGATTTCACAGTTATTTGGATATGGCGTCAATATTTTCAACAATTGTAAAATTGTTATTTCTTACAATGATTATGAATCTATATTAAGACATCCTTTATTAGGCATAGGGTGACCAGTGACCACTTACCTCTTTTGATTGCTGGGTTTACACTGTGCGATTTTTGGGTGCGATTATGATTTTAGTTGCACTACAAATTAAAATTGATTATTTGGGTTAACTGTGTCTTAGTTAAATGTGTTGGCACTATTCCAATCCAACTCTGTGTGTTTTTAAGAACAAATGACCCTTTTTTTTCCTAAAGTTTGAGGTGGTCACCAGACAGGCCACATAGTTATAGGAATAAACTAAAACCCTCATCGACTAAACTGAAGAGCTAAAACGACACAATGTGTTGTTCTAATAACAGCCATCAGTGTTGATGTACGTTCTAATATTGAACATTAGATGGCGCCATTGTTACTTTAAATGCATATGAACGTAGTCTTGTAGCACACAACTCTCGTTTTTTCATTCATCTAGTTATGCACTTCTTCCTCTTGTTTTGTTATTCTCGCATGACACAGGTAATAACGACCTGTTTACACACATCAAACAATAAACGTCAACTTGTAAAGTAAAGTGCATTTTGGTGCGCTGTAAGATTTAGCATTCACACCCCTTTAGCGTGTAAGCTAAGGCTAGTTTAGCCTCGTGTACGGCTAATGTGCGCGTGGGGCTTATCTTCGGACATAGCACATTAACATCGCTCATTAAAATCACACGTGTTTGGCTCGAGGCTCCGGCAGGGCATTTGCAGAAAAGAGCTTCTACCGAAAGAGGACTGAGTCTTACTTCCTGCCACAAAAGGGTCTCTGTTTTGAAGGTCTCCGTTGGAGGAGTCGGTGTGAAGGCAGTGGAGGGGGGCCTGGGGCAGGAGTCAAGGGGCAGGACCAGGACGAGCCGCTGGAAGATGATGGAACTGATGTGTGAGAGAGACTGTGAACCCAGCTGCGTAGAATAACTGTGGACAGACGACTACGGAAAGTCTTTCATCACCTTATGCTGCAGGTGAGTTCTGTTTGTAATGCCACATGCGTGATCCATGTGTTGAATAGTAGTTACTGATGATCACACGCTCAGTAGATCACACATACTCATACTTGTTCCCAAATATGACCTATACAGTAATGTAATGAGCTCATTATGGTTCAGGTTTTGCCTTATTTAATTCTTAATTTTATTCATTGTTTTATGTTGCACCTTACATCAAAACAAATTCCTCTGTTTGTGAAGTTTGATCACTGACAATGGCAATAAATCTGATTCTGATTCTGATGAAAATCCAGAATGATATCACTCTGTATTTTTGTATTCTGAATCCAAGGAAAGTTCAGGTGCAGGGTCTTAATGCTAATACCAATATAACACGAGCTATGGAGTTCTGAAATATTTTCCACCTGCACTGCCTCTGGGAATTGCACTTTTTACCTCCCCAGCTGAGCCTGCATATTGTGACCAAAAAGTTGCCTAGTCTACACTCTTGTACAGTCTATTGATTGTATCGATTTATTGCTTTTTGTTTGCACTCTGCTCCAGTAGACTACAGAGCCCACTGCCCACTAGAGATGAAACACAGAACTAAATTACCCTCAGTTGTTGAAAAAAGCTGGTTCAAAGCACCTCAGGAGACTTTATAGTATAGCTGCCAGACTCAAACATTATCGCTGTTGGAGGAAAGACAGTAATATGTCACCTATAGATGTACACACTATCTGGTGTCAGCAGATCCCACATTCCCATCGTGTGTGTGTGAGAGAGCACTTCAACATGTCCCATTAACACCACTTAAGTGCACACAAATGAGTGTGTTTTGGGGCTAATCTCCCATCTCCCCTGGGGGTATATACATTTTGTATTTATTATTTAATATTAAATGTACAGAATTATTAAAATACTCCTGTCCTCTTAATCAACTTCAACTAGTTTTGTCTTTTAGCAAATAGAAAATATAGATTTGCAGATTTGGGTTGTAAAGTCTAAGCTTTCTTGGAAATGTAAATTAAATATTTGGCTAAAGTTATTTTGTAGTGTGCAGCAGAGTGCTAATAGGCGAGTCTGAGGCTGTTTAAAATGCGCACGGCTCAGTGCAGTTGAACCTGTCCAGAGGACACAGATGACTTCATCATTACCTCACTCTCTGCTGGAGGACTTATCAGAAACATGTGGCTCCGCTCTCATACACACTGCTCGCTGATTGACTTTTGGACTGCAGAGTTTCCCTTTGTTTAAGACATGTGTGTCTTTATTATTACATTAAATTTCCTTTCTCTCTGAAGACTTTGACTACATCTGTCATTTATTTGGCTAGCTTTAGCCTGTTTGGTCACAGGCGCGGGACTGGGCAGGACATGCAGCATGCCTAAGTGCTTGATCTTGGATCAGTTACACCCAATGAAACCAAATGAAAAACATTGGTGCATAGTATTCTGTTTATCATATGGTTACATTACATTAGTGCAGAGTAGGATTCAAGTCAGACAAGCAGACTTCACATCGAGTACACAAACTACACACTGAGTGTGACATGACTGAAAAGTCAACAAATCAACCAAGCATAAGAGAGCATTTTTAAGCGAGCACATTTTTGTCAATCTTTCTGTCTGTAGTTTTTGAAAGAGCTTTCATATGTTTTAGACTTGAAGGTCATAGTGTGGTCCCTGCATGTTTGTGTGAGAACGAGTGAGGGGGAACAGAGTGCAGCCAGCTGTGGGACGTCCCATGAACATGGTGTATTTGCTCAGACGGGCATCACCGTGACAACTGCACAATTTTGCACTATGAAGGATTGCTGCTATATGAGCTTTAGAAGAAGGCGTTTATAATTTTAGATATTTTATCTCATAATAACTTGTCTGGAGTAAATGGTTTAGTTGGATGTTTTTTTGACACTTTAGTGGTCCATAGGTTTTTCTCTTCATTGCTCCTTTTTGGTATGTGGCACAGTAAATCATCTGCCTCACTTTCTTATTTGCAATACATCAAATGCCCATCCTAACCACTGTTTTGCCTTGGAATTGAAGACATCACATTTAAGCATTGTCCTGTGTAAGGGTGTAGAGTCTAGACCCCAGTTTTTTGAGGATGGGGGGATTGTTAATTAGTTTTATTCAGGCGCTTTATTAATATGCAAATGAAGCTACAGTTTTCCAGGTCACCAGCGCATTATAATCATGAACTGTCATCTTGCACATTCACAGCACTGGACCATGTGCAGACAGACAGTTGGTTTGTCTCTTGGTCAGTGTGAACCGAGTCCCTCTCTCACACTCTTCATGTGAGATGCATTGAGTCCATTTATAGATGTGCATGTGTCGGCCCATGTGAGCAGCGTCTGTGGATGCCTTCATTACTGCAGTTGATCCCTGGAGTTTAAGGATCTGAGGGTGCCATAGAGTGATGGAAAGGTCAAATTACCCCATACGACCTTTACAAAGAGGCATGGTTTATAGCTTTTGTGTCGTTCACAGTCATTTTCCAACAGTCTAATTGGATGTTCAAAGCTTTGCATGTTGGGGTGTTGCTGGCTCAGCTGGTCGAGGGCTCGTCCTCTGATCCAAATGTTGCTCCTGACATTAACTTTGTTGACAGACTGACCCACAGGTTCACGGTGCGATTCCAGCTACCTCAGATGAATATTATTGTTGTGTCCTTGGGCAAGACACTTAACCTGCATGCATAAAATGAAATGAATGTGACCATTTTATTTGTAATGTGGTCAAATTATCTTGATTCAATAATATTTAACAGTATGCATTCAAATTTTGTGTTTCGTGACTGAAGATAACTGAAGAGAAATTTGAATATGTGTCTCAAAATGGTTCAAAAAAGGCTGTTATGAAATAAAAATGTGCATCTTTAGGTAATGTTATTACTCAAACTCTCAACTAATCTAACACATTTAGGAACAATTCTGCTGGTTTAGCAAAATATCTCCCGATTAACATTATCTGGATAATTTGTTAATATGGCCCATCCCTACTTTCTGTTACTGTCGATGCCCAGGAAACACACTCTGTTGCCTCTGATCAGTTTATCTGCACACGCCCTGGCCTTGTTCCTGTTTGTGGACACTGATGTACAAAACTGGTGTGTCGTCATTCATCTGAACCACAAATCACTTCTGGAGGTGTTTTTGGCCACAGACTTGTACTGTGGGTGTAAACTGTGCGTGTTTGAACAAACTGGGTCAGCCTGAGAACTAATCCCTTGTGTATGTGATTTTGAGGTAAAATGCTTGATCAGTGTGGAGTTCTATAATGAGGCACTGGCACTGTAACTCTATAAGAAGAAAACAACACAGCACAACTCGCCATATCAACAAAATACTGTAGTGTGCAAGTATTTAAACACTGCTTGATCTGGGAGGGGCGCGTAAGGAAAGGTTCTCTTGCAGGTTCCTATTTCTGCACATGTGATGAAATATCCGTATCACAACATCTCACTACTGTAAGTCCTTGAGCTGGGTGTTGGTCCTTGCTGGAGTTGATAGTAGTTCTAAACATAGGGAATATTTTGGCATGTTGTTATGAGTGTCTCTGGACATCAGATCCAAAGTCTCACCTTGTTGCTAATCCTGCGTTCATTACTCGTCCTCCTGATGGACTACAAATAGACGGGAATGTTTACGGGACAGATTCCCCCGACTAGTACAATCTTTCATCTTTCCATACTTAGAATACACACATTTGGCTTGGGGGACTCAAGGTTTAAGAATGTGTCATCATGTTTTGCCCTTTGCAAATATAACATGGAACTTGAAAAAGCACATCATAGAAAATCAAGATCCACTTTGTATTTGTAATTTTCATTGTGGTTTGCACATATTTTTTTTTTTAAAGATTTGTGTGATCTATTTTGGTAATTTTAGAAAGCAATCTAATATATCTGACTTGGTAACATTTTGTATGTTTGTATTCTATTGAGCTAATGTTAATAACAAGCTTAGTTAGTTGTAATTGTAATTGAACCTGCCTGGGACTGAAGATGAAAAGTAGTTGTAGCTAAATCGTGTGCAAATCATCTTATATTTTGTAAAATTAATTTTACATGGTCCCTGACAAATAAAAACTAAACTAATCTAATAATAAAATAATGACATTATGGCCTCTCACACCCAGCACTGGCAGTTTATCTTACACAATGCATTTTGTTACCACATCTCCTTCTGTTTGATTCTTTTGGTGATTTTTTTAACTGTAGCAAACACACTAGTGCCAAAATGATCTGGAGTGGAGTGTCCGAACATCGCAAAATTGAACTTTAGAAACTAAAGGTTGATGTTACATATGAATAGTTATTACTCTTTGGAAATATGATGAGCATGTAAACAACAACCACATGTCTGCGCTGTCTACTGACAACAAAATTGCAGTTTTTATTTTGTGCCTCAGTAAAATGAATGTAATAAATGTAAGTACCAGACTCTGTGCGAACTGGTTCTAGACACATCACTCCTGGAAGGGTCGATCAGTATAAATTGTTAATCTAATCACAACTCTTCAGAAAAGGGCAATTTGATATTTTTCCCAAATCACCCAACAGTCCAAGCCATGTTAAAGGCAAAGCTGTCAAAGCACACACTTTATTTTCAAGCGTTCTTTGGATTTCCACTTCAAATATGTTTCAAAATGCAGCTCGCTGAGAAAACATTTTTGGACACCCCTGGTTTCTCCGTTAAGGTGAAAAGTAAAATTACAATTATTTGGCGCATAATTAAGATCACATTTATTTCAAAGGGATTCTTCTTTAGAACCCTTTTCGTTTGAGCTATGCACATTCGGTCAAAGAGCAACATACTTAAATACTACATACTACAGATTGTACTACATACATTCACATACTACTACATACTATACATTTTGCATAAATTGTATGTTGAGTGATGTTTGGGTTTCATATTGATGAAATAAAAAATATAATTAAAAATCTAGACAGGGTCACCATGACCCGAAGATAGCGCAAGGATTACTGTCAAAATGTACCTGTGGAGAAAGACCTAATATGGTTTATTTGAAATGTTAGCTGACACTTTCAAAGCCACTGTAGATTAGACACATCTTTATTCCAGGTGTTGCTGGGTAGAACGAGCACACATATTTTCTAATAGAGCATCAACTGAAAGCACAAAAAATATTTTATTGACCTTTGGATAATTTTTGTCTCTATTCATCAACTAGAAAAGCATTTGTTTGTTATCTCTGTGCCTGTGATAACCCTGCTCTCTCTTTCCTCTGAGGATGTATCTGGTTGAAGTGCAGATACCAGAGTCAAGTCTCTATGGAAACATGGAGAGGCAAAAGGAAATGACTGGATCTAACCTCTTTGTTTTGTCCCTGTCACTGATATACTCCGAGTGCAAAGTCACACAAACACACAGTGACAATCATGTGACTTTAAATCACGTTTCTATGTGCAGAGGGGACGCAGAAATGGCTTAAACACAACATTACACAATATGGACTGATGTCACATGTTTTGATCAATGTGGAATGCCTGAAATATGGTGACTTATATTTTCCATCTAGTATTTGTTGGCGTTGCACAGAGCAGAGGGAAAGCTTGACGAGTGGGTTGGTGGAGTTACTGTGTTCCTGTTATACTCAAAAGTCGAAAATCAGAGTGATGTCATCTTTGACTCAGTGCAACTTCTGGTGGGGGTTGACAAAAATTAATATCTTTATATTTTTTGGAGTCTCCTGATAACAATAGTCAGCCAATATTAAGTCAGTCCAATGGAAATGTGTCTTGAAAAGTATTAGTTGAGGTTTAATTTTCAGACAAATGTGGAATGTCTGTAAACTAAATCAAACAAAAGTGAAGAAATATCACCTTATAACTTTATTTGAAAGTTTACACCATCACAAGTATCAAACATATACTTGATATTATAATTTATCTTCAAAACAACGTTCATGATATTATCTAAATATCAATATATCACCCACCTCTATAATCAGATAATATTTTAGAAAATGTGCAATACACAAACCTGTAAATCGCTTTGTTGAGGTACAAATATTGGGGGAAAAAAGCAAAAGTGAAAGGACATAATTAACCAGCACAAATATGAAGAGATATCACTTTACTCTTGAAAGATAACTCTGCGAGTTTCTTTTATATTTAATTTAAGTAGTAGTAGTAATTAGTAGTTTTGCTGCTTTTTTATACTCAGTACTGATAATTAAAATAAAGATATTACTGCACACCTTTGCTTCTGGTTAAGTAAAAAAAAAGAAAGTTATGGTGAAATAACACTTCATTAATCTTCTGGCAAATATAATGATCAGATAAACAACACTTCCCCAATCCCTGGACTTAGTTGCGTTAAACAATTAACCGTCATGTTTTAAGAATGAGTATGTCATTATCTAAGCTGTTGTTACTAGTGATAAACTCTTTGAATAGACAAGCTAAACAAAGTGAGTGGTTAATGGCACGTTCTCCGGAGCTGCAGAGCCATGTACTCTGTGTGAACTCCTCTGTCAACACAACTGTCTCCCTGTTAATACAGCTGTCAGAGTGGAGTGTGGCAGCTGGTCTGCACTGCACCACAACAACAAGACAATAACACACAACAGGTATCGCCTCGTCAACATCAAACTGAAACTTAAAGGCAAACTCAGCACTTTCCTTTTTCTCGTGCGGTTACATTGGTGAAAGCGCTATGGAAAATGTGTGCTGTTAATTTTACTGTGGGTTTGGGCACGGCTCGTCTTGTAAAATTAATTTGAAGCAACAAATGAACAGTAGTTGTGTCACATGAGCGCACATTATAATGCTATTAAGTGTTTGTAGAATAAGACAGTAAAGGCACAGGTTTACACCGAGTCGTTTGCTAAATTCTCTGTGTTTCTTGGATTGGAGGTTTGTATTAATAGTTAGATAAAAAAAGTGGTCATTATTTTTAGTTTGGTGTGAATTTTGAATGTGGAAACAAGTAATTGGAAACTAGGGCTGCAACGATTAATTAACTAATCGTGAGAAGTTGACTGTATCATAATTAATAATCGTAATGTTAACTGGACTATACAGACTCAAAAACACACGTCAAAAGACAGTGACATTATCCAATAAAAATGTCAAAAAAAGAATAAACAATAGCTGATTTTCATCAATAATACACTTATTTTATAAATATTCTTGATATAGAAGCTCAATCACCATATTTCAACCTTTATTTGTTTATTAATGTATTTGAAGTCTAAATATACAATCTAAATACTGTAATCATTTGACTAGTCGAAAATTAAAATAATTGTTAGTGACAGCCCTATTGGAAACACACACTTTCTCACTTACTGTACACAACAGCATAGAATTAGGGATGTCAAAATTATTAGATTAATCAGTAATCGTAATTATGTATAATCGTAAGAACTAAAGTAAGAAATAATGAAAATTGTACGCAGCGACAATGAGTAATTTAATTTCAGTATATTCTCCAAAAAAGTCCACCGTATATGTAAAGTATGTTTTTATCTGGCTGTTTATGTGACTATCACAACTTTTTCATTCTCATAAAATAAAGCAAATTAAGGATTTCAGTGTTGTTTGGTCACAATGCCAACAATCATGGGTAATTGTAAAATCGTAATGTTTCCCTCACAATAACACAATACACAATCTGATTTGTCTCCTGGACCTTTAGTTCTCTTTGAGGCTGAGTGTGTTTTGAAATGAATGAGCTGGCTTTCCATCATCAGACCATAATTGTTTGACTTATATAACGGGGGCGAGGGGGCAATGACAAGGACTGGTCGGAGCTGTCACATTCATAAAGTTATTGCGGTGAAGGTGGTCAGCAGAAAACACACTTATGTAACTGTGCTGGCCAGGTCTCCTCGTCACTCCTGGGTTCACTTGAAGAAAAAGATTAGTGCTTGTCTTAACCTGCTTCTGCTGTGTGGTTGATGTGATAGTGAAGTGAGACTGCATAAAGAGTCTGGTAACAATGTGTCGTATTGGGTTGATTTAACAGATGAAAATGTAATATCTTTTAAACATATACAGCGTTTGGGATAGGCATATACGCTTTACAGATATTTACTTTTATTGATGATTGAGTCTGCTGCACAGGTGTATCCAAACGCCACTTACATCTAATACTATTTCATTATCAAAAGTATAGGGCTGCCAGTTGTCATGCACATTGAGGCTAACATTGGCCCCATGTGTTTTGTTCTGGACAGACGTGAGCGGACTGTTGACGCAGTCGGGTCAATGAAGGACAAACCGACCAGACACTGCCTCGTGTCTCCCCTCGAGGAAAAGTGAACGATCAGAGAAGGTGTATTCCAGTTGCAAAATATTTAGTGTAGATCAGGAAGGCGAGTTATTAGAATATGAAAAATGTGGCTTGGTTTGTCACTGGCTGTGGGAGAAAACTTGGATTACGCTGTTTTTGTTTCGCTTAAATTCGTTAGAGTTACTTCCCTCTTCTAATATTGAGAAACATTAACAGCATTAACAACATTAACAACATTTACAGGAGAAGTAAATTGGGCTGTAAATTACAGGGAATACAAGTACAAACATGTTACCATTGCATCACTTTATTTCAATAGACAAGTCTTATAAATGGCTGTGATTACAATTTGAGAAACTGCCCTTTTTTGTTTGGGATTCAAATTATAGAGTCCATAATGAGAGGCTTTGGGGCGTCATTGTTTGGAGTACTTTTCTGTGTTTTTCTTTTGCTAAGACTAAAGACATGCTTTTGAGTATGCTATGATGGGACTTTTCAAAGAACATATGTATATTAAAATCCTTACTCATTATTCACTGAAATGGTTCAAAGATCTGCTGGAATTACTGGATTCTTAGATAGAAAATAGTCAAATATGTTCACTAAAGTAGTCCTTGTTGTACCACCTGTCTAAGACTCAACAAAAAGCCCCTGTTGTCAAGTTGTTTTTTTTACAACTGAACAGTCTGAGCTCAGAGGAAGTGAAAATAAAATGTAAATGTAGTGAATGAAGTGTAAAGTTTGGGTGTGTTCCTGAAATGCCACCGCTGGTTCCTGTTGCTATAATAGTCATGTAACTCTGTACAGGAATCTTAATCAATTTTATTTTTTAAATGTTAATAGTGACCTGACTACTTCTATTTTCCAGAACAGTTTTCATGATTATTATGTACTTGATCATTACTGTCAACATTTTGAAGAACTCACATCATTTTTGGCCTGTTTTGTAACTCCCACTGACTCTCTCGTCAGTCTTTCCACTGCTCGGACATAATCTCTTTGTAGGTAAAGTTGCAGCACATGAGATTATATAGCAGCTTTAGCCTGGTAGCAATTAGCAAAACAAATCTTAATATTTAATCAATGGTGGTTCATTACCCCTGCGTCATCCTTGTGAGACACGTCCTACTTTGACACATCTGCCAAATCGTGTTTTTCATTCACTATTCTATAATGCATGCATGTATTTATAATCTATTAACATTTTAAAATGATGGGGATACTATTAATCTGTGATACTGATTACAGTTTTCGTAATATTGAAAATTATTATTAGATTAGATTTCAAGCAGTGTTTTGATGTGTTATGTTGTTGTAAAGTGTTGTCTAAACTCAAAATGAGACTATAAAAACAAACAGATGTTGCTGTAATCCCACATTGAATAATCATTTAATCTGACATGACAAAATCTCACCAAACATGGCCATCTTCTGCTGTGCTAATGAGCCTCGTGTCATTCCTCTGAACCAGTCTTATGTCACTAATGAGCAGAGCAGCGGGGAAAGCTGAACAGTTACTCAAAGTTACACTTCCAGTAATGAAGAATAATACAAACCTAATACAGAATGAGTTATACATTTTACATGGTATAATAAATGCTATCAGATCGGATGGCTGCTTGTTTGGGGCCTGTGTTTTGTTCTGGTTCAGTTGTCCTTTCTTATGTATCTTATTGTTCAAAGCCGACGTCTTCCTTCTCTTCTTTCACTTAACCTTCAGTAACACAAGCTTCACAGTGACCTAATCCAGATTCGTCAGCATTTCTTCTGCATTCAAAGTCACCTCACACTCATTAGCATCACTTGACATTCAGTCTTTTTCCTGTTCAGATCTTAACTGTCTATGTGTGTGTGTGTGTGTGTGTGTGTGTGTGTGTGTGTGTGTGTGTGTGTGTGTGTGTGTGTGTGTGTGTGTGTGTGTGTGTGTGTGTGTGTGTGTGTGTGTGTGTGTGTGAAATCTGACTGGCCAGCAGCACTTGCTGTCAATATTTTTCTAAATTCTAATAGTGTATAACTAATAAAGTGCATAAGACAAGTTAGACTACACATTTCACAAAAATGTACTGCACATGATTAGATTTAAGATTTTTCTTAAAAAAGCCTATTTTACCCCAGTTTTACAACTTTTTTGACATAACTGTTACCTAGCAACCATACCATAAACAAGGGCCGACTGTGTAAGTAGTGCCTGGATTTACATTTTATGATGGAAAGTCACTTATTAGTGACATAGTCAGAGGGATTCCTTTTTGGCACTCAGTGCTACTTTCTGTAAATTTCATCTTTTTATTTTTCTAAATTTCTTCACAAAGTGCCACTTGACAGATGTAAAATTATAATAAGATTATATAAAAATATATATTAATTCATATGTAACTTTTTCTGGTGGTGTTGAGGGTCTGCCACCTGCTTTTTTTCTTTGAGATATTGTTGCTTCGCCTGGAAAGTTCTGCAGTATCACAATAGGCACTGAACGTAATAGTATCCTGTATATATATATATATATATATATATATATATATATATATATATATATGTGTGTATATATATATATATATATATATAATTTTTTTTGTTTTTTTTGTTTTTATATATATATTTTGTTAACTGGTGTTTTATTTCTCAGAAATGCCATGAATGGGCTCTCCTCTCCACAGATTGGACCTGTAACTTGGCCTGGTGACTTGTTTGTCTTAGAATCAGAATAAGTATCAGAAGTGACTGTATTGTCCCAGAAGGGAATCTGTCTTGTGCTGGAGCACAAACAGCTGTACACACAACATAATAAACACAACACCTAAGGACAAACACGCAATAGTGACACAACACAGACAGTGACCCACTCCAAACAACACCACTGCTGTTACAGTTTGTTGTTGTTGTTACGGCTGACAGAACAAAATTCCATGGAGACAGATACGTTTACACAAAAGGTTACATAGTGTACCTTTAATGTTTACTTTTACTCATTCCTCAAAACTGTACTTTTTGCTGTGATGTGATTTGCATATTTCTCTGAGAGTTTATCCATCCCTTTTTATGGATTAATTAATGTAGGCTTCATGTTTAATTTCTGTCTCCAAAGCAACACTGTCAGCCTTTCATCCTTGACTGCACAATGCCCATTCATAAAATATAAAAGATAAGCCTTTCTGCCTTGAAAACAGGCCATTCCGATCTGAGTAGAACATTTACTGCAGAGGTGGACTGCAGGTGTTGGGGCAGTGTTACAGAGTCTGTGAAAGGCAGAGGGCACAGAGCCAGGCAGTGAATTTTGTGCAGGGTGTAACTGTAAAGAGTGCTCTACTTGGACGGGCTTTGGTGTAAATCATAAAGGCCTGAGCACATCTGACACTCCTCTGTATAAAGATGTTTAGCCCAGCCCTTCAGCGCTGCCACATCTGATACTGGGGTTTTCTTAATCCTCATCTGATGTAGTTTGTACTTTTGTTATTGATTTGTCAAATCCAGTGCAGGACGTCTTTTGGACAATCAATCTTTTCCTACAAGAGTTGTAAACTGTGGAACTTTGAGATGTTAGAGATGGTTTTTGAAAGAGCATTGTGTCTCAAACTTGAAGAATGTTTGACTCTGTTTCTGGGCACTGTGATGTTTTGTTGCAAATAGAGTCCTCTTGAGACTTGAAAACTGTGACTTACAGATCCACTATATAGAAAATTACCTACTAATAACCTACTATAAATTACCCTAACCTTGCTGTTCTTAAAATATGTCTTTTGCACTTTTTGTTGATGCTAAACTATAAGCAGGTGTTATTGCTTTGCTTTAGCATTTATTTACATGTGTTTTTATTGTTCAAAATGACTTGATAAGCAATAACATCAGCATGAAAATAAACAGGTTGCTGCCCCTCCACTAGAAAAGTTACGTAGTGCACCTATAAATACAAACTGTATATCTCCATGTGTTCCCTATTATCTATGTTTTTGTTTAAACATATGGTTTTAATTAGAGTCAAAATGGCTGTATCTCATGTAACTAACACTAATAACTGTGGTGTGTTTGCTTTTCATTTGGAATATGAATTGTCGGTCTGCTCTTGTGTGAAGTTTGAAAGATGATTTGTGCTGTATATCTTTAACACTTCACTCGTTTGTCCATGTGCCTTGGTTTTGTGGTTGCCTCACATCATGTGTCTTGTAATCATTAGGCACATCCCTCTAAAATGCATGTGGTCATGGCCCGACCGCATCAACAAATTGACACATGTGACATTGGAAGTATGCTGTAGCTCATTACCACTTTTAAGGCTTAATAACATTCTACAAATTGGACCTGTATAGTACAGTTTTATGTTTTAGAGCTGCTTTAAGCTTTGATAACCATGTTTATCAAATTGCCTAAGTGCATTATATAATCAATGAAGACCAAAGTGGGGCTAAGCTGTTTAAACATGATCTTTTACACATTTTCTAAAATATTTAGGCTCCAACACATTTAGACTCTGTCTTATTGATCTCTACATGGCGTTATTAGCTGTCATTGCTGTCATACAATCAGTTTCTTGCGTTATGGATACAGTCTGATCTAATATTGCAAAAACAATCATTTTGCGACATATGCAGCCTAACTCCCTGTAACTGAATCTAAGTCTGCCTTTTGTAGTGTAGGAGACCACAATTGTGCGCTTTGTGCTAAGTCTCTGGGAAAGCTCGCTCTCGGCCTCACACACATTCACTGTGGTGTCGCCCTCAATGAGCGATTCATTAGTGCCTCCTCCTGACACTGGAGCAGAGACACAGAGAAAGGAGGACAAGCTCCAGCTCAGCTGTGGGCCGACTCTGACTCGACCTGACAGTGGATGGGTCACTGTGTGCAGCAGCAGAGCTAAACAACAGATGACATGAGATTTGACATAAATATGAGAGAAATATATTATTATTGTTGTTAGAATGTTAGCACTGATGATAATGATGATAACAATGTTATCGTACTTTGATGATATTGTATTTTATATATTGCCACATCGTGGCTCTGTTTAATGCAGCTGTATGCTCCTAATTTAATTGCAATTTTTCTTACAAACATTGTGATTATGATTCGATTTTCGGTTTATGTCTGGATTCTGTTCAAATTTCAGATGTTGAGTAGCATCAACATCAACATTTGAGTTGAATGAAACTGAACTAATAAACTACAAGCATCATGCTCTTCAGAACATCGTGGTCTAAGGTGGTTATAGCAGGTTTTACACACATTTTGTTAATTGCGACCATTCTCATTGCCATTTTGATTAGATGTATATCTATCTCAGCCCTAGTGGTTGTCCACTTGTGTGTGAATAGAGTCATCTCACAGCCTGAGGATTTCCTCAGAGTTCACTTACTGATTTGATAATTTGTCAGAATAGCATAGCAAAGTACAGCATGGCTCATGTGAATGTCAACTCATCTACCAGCCTGCAGTTTATTACCCTTCAGTGTTCCCACTCCAGAGCCACTAAAACTACTAACTAAATGAATCCAATTTGCACTGTGGGACTTTTAAAGGTCATTTTTGTTTAATGTCATAATTACTGCAGCTGGCAGCTTGTGTTAGAAATGAGACAAAGAGCGAGTGAGGTTTAAGACTGGACCACTCCCTGTCAAAGTGACGCTGTAGAGCAGTGAAGATGCAAATTTTATGATGAGTGTATTTTTAATTAAATATTGGAATTGTTGAATGAAAACAGTATTTGCTTTAGAATATTTCTTCTTTGGTTATGAATGCATTGAGGCTGAGTGGTAAAAATATTTTTCTAATAGTCGAGATGTCTGGGGGGTGTGATGCCTGCTGTTGTCAGTTAAATGTGAGCTATGGGCACAGAATTGGTTCCATTGAGGAAGTTTTATCTACTGTGTCCATGTGGACATGGAAATAATATTAAATGTTGTATTAATCTGGTTTGACTGAACATCAGACATGCCCCACAGTGCACATTAATGGGCAGCTCCTGACCTGTGGCACATTTGGGCTCATTAGTTAAGTCTATGTTTACTTCTGTCGCACAGAGTTACTGTCAAAGACCCCAGACTCCTGATCTGCAGAGGGCGCCGCTGGACCCGAGTCACCCCAGGACACTCACAAAGCAGAACAAACATCTACGTAAGCATTTTTGGTTTAAAAAATGAATATTGTTTTCTCCCTTGTAGTTTTTATATATATATATGTATTATATTTATTTTTTTTTTTTTTTCTGGTCCAAAGGTTTTGTTGGACAGTAAAGTTATAGCGGGGAATTGTGCGTGGGTAGAGACATTCGGAACTCAAGCAAACCCACAATGTCAAGGTGGTAATAACCTCATGCGCAATAACTTAATCCACTACACTATTGATGAGCACACTTTTTTTTCATTTTTGATTTCTAAAAAGAAATCAAAGTCCCTTTCGAGCGGAGCTTTTATACATTAGTATTTCTGTTTCGGCATTGCTTTTGCACAAGATCCATCCATTTTAAAGAAGACATGATTGTTGATTCTCATGTTGTGTGTTTGAATAGTCACCTATAATTATCAAACCGATTAGACTTACAGTATATCCTTCTTAGAAACTTGCTCCATGGAGACCCTATAATTACCTGGGAACCATACATGCTTATCAACCCACAGTTATACAGACGTTCATTCATCTGTTTTAAAGCAGTCCAGAGAAACACTCACGTCTCATAAATAATCCACATACATCTTTTTTTAACCCACTCACCCACAGAGACGGGCCTCTGCACTTTGCACTGAAATATGTGCTAAAGTTAGCGCAGGCATGCACAGGCTCTGCACTGCTCCTCACTGGGACAGGTATGCACCCAGCAACTTTCATTCTTCTTATCAAAATACAGTGGCAACCATTTGTTTTCTATTACAACTTCTTTGAAACAGGTCATTGAAAAAAGTAGGTGTGTTATGAATGTGTTATCTCAGATATCGAGATAAGAATGTGCCTGTCCAGGTGGCATTTCACTCGGCATACAATACAATCCGGTTTGAAGGTTACAAATAACTGCATTATATTAATCTTATTGTTGCATCGTGTTCTGGTTTATAGCAACCAACCGATCATATATAAAATGGAAGAGAAGCATTTTTTCCACATTTTTATCTAAATATTTCAGTTTACTGTTTATGTTTGGTCTCTGAGCACTATCAGGTTTATCAGGTATATTCTGCAACACTGCTTCTTATTCACAGCTGGTCTGTGTTTCTGTAAACGTTGACTCCAAATATTTGTGAATCATTTAGCATACAATTTATATATTTTACACTTTGAACTATGTGATGCTTTTTATTAGGGATGTCAAAGTTAGCACGTTAACTCATACGATTAATCATAGAAAATTCATGCATTAATCACAAATTGACGCAGATTAATCACACAGGTTGATTTGACGAAACACTCTTTTAGATCACGCAGGAGGCTTTACCTGAGCGAAGGAGGAAGGTACAGGGAAAGTGCTGTAGTCACGCAGTTCATTTTACACAGATAATCCATAAATTCTCACCAGCTCCATCTGTCTCCATGAATGCCAGTTACCTCTGTAACTATAGTTCTGAGTGTATAAAGGGCCCTTAATCCATTAAACCTGTGTTTGGTCATGTAGCCTAGATTTACCTGAAACGTGTGCCACAGATTCAACATGAAATGTCTACACTGTATTTAAATCTAGACAGATTTAAATAATGTATCTAGATAATTATATATATATTATACAATTATTTAATTTTCAGAAGAAAAGATGCAAAAATACTTACTATACTATAATTATATTATAATAGACATGTAAACTATGACACCTGAAAAAGCGCGTGATGTGACACAGTTTCAAAGTGTGATTAATCAGATTAATTTTTTTAATCATTTGATAGCATTACTTTTTTTTTTTAATTGGGCTCATTTTTGCACATAGAGTTAAATGAAATAACAATAATGTTGACTAAAGCATTACAGTAAATAGTTTCCAGTGTAGGAGCATCTCTTCCCTCAGAGACGATGAAGGATTGATCCTGTTACGCAGAATCGGTTAAACAAATCTTCAGCCCTTCACCACAGACAGAGGAGTAAATCCCTGCACCCTGAGCCTGACAGCTGGAGGTACGGTCACATCTGCAGCACCCCTGTCTCCCACAATCCAACTTGAATAATTGATTGTGAATTGATCTGGGCTCAGCTGGACCACTTCCTGCAAATCTCTGACATAAGATGATGTATTTTGCCTCCTATAATTACTATGCATAGTAGAGTCAGCAATAAAGATGAGCAGACATCCTTTAATTGCAAGCTATAAAACAGATATTAATAGAGTTTAGACTGGCTCATTACTGTAAACAATAACCATTTATCATTGCTTTTCCATGTTAGCGGAACATAAAACACTAAAATAGCTTTAATAGATCACATACTAGGGAGCATAATTTATCAGTTTGGGCTCAAAGTTGTATGTATTTTTGTGGTGTGAAAAGCAACTTTCACACGCTAATCTAATGTCACCCCATGTCCTATTTTATATTGGGCTTAATTTACAAATTGACCTAACTGCAATGTAGTGACTAACAGGAGTTTTGTGATGTTTTATTTGGTGGAGAAAAAACAAGGTCAGTTCACCCACTATTTATTTAATACCTTTTTCATTATACAATTAAAGTTAGCGGTTACTTTCTGTAGAGCTGGAGCTAGTCGACAAAAGACTGGTTCTGTGCATTGATTAGTTGCCTAAAAGGGGGCGTGGTGCTGGCAAAAGTTCTCAAACCTATGAAGTATTTCTATGATTTGACCATGATGTATCTGTTCCCAAAGTGCACAAGACCACGAGATAACATGAAATCACAATTACAAATATTTACACAACTACTGACAGTGTATCATCTGTAAAAAGGCAGATTAAACAGTTCAAATCTCAAGATAGGTCTTATAAATGTATGCCACTTTCTCCTTTCTGCTGTTGTAAATATAAATCCTTTAAAATTCCCCCCAAATAATTTGTTGACTAAAAGACATTTGGTCGATCAAGACACCATCAACTAAATGACTTAAGGTCTGCTGCCATAACTTGCTGCCACATTTGATTTAAGCAATTTCAATCGTTTTTATCTATCCAAATTAGGGATTAACAAAAAGAACAGACAGTATCTTGTGGTGCCATTTGGATTATTTTGTCATAATACAAAGAATTTTTCATTGCAAGATGCAGAGTAGATCCCGAAAACTATCTCCTATCTCATATTTGTCTTAAAACAGTTTTTCTCATCAAGTTTGCCTATAATTTTTTGACTTGATGTGGCTAAAATAGTTTGTACTGGCATGAAAAGAAATGTTGCAATAGACACAGATTTGAGGAACATGATGAACTTCTGACTCCTTTTCAGTTTGACTCTCTCTTTCACACTTAACCCAGTGCGTGTGCTTCAGTCAACGTGCCAAAACACCCCTGCAGATCTCAGATGTTTTTCACAATAGCTCACTGGGGCACCCTGGGGGGCTAAGGCACCCTGTCAGTCCATGTGAATTCAAATTAGGGTGGCCCCTCCCCCTTTTCTGCTGCCACCTCCCCACAGCGGCAGCGGCACCACACTCTGCATACTTGTGAGCCACTGCAGCAGATAACTTAGCTCAGATAAGGCACAAGGACCTGGGAAGGAAGAGCAGTGTGGACGGTATCTTTGGAGGGAAAAGGCAAGTGGGCGGGGCTTCGGGAAGTGTGGAGCTACGAAGCAACAGTTTTTACAGCCACTATGGGAGAGGCGTGTTAGACGGACAGAGCTAAGCCGTGTACGAGTCTGGAGTGGCTGCAGTGCAGGTGCTGGAAACAAACGTCCAAAGGAAACTGCACTTCTCCATTCACTGATTCACAGGTTTGTCTTGACTTTTTATTTTTATGTTTTTGCAGTGTTCGACTCATATATCAACTGTGCTAGGAAGGCTGTCTCTTAAAGGCTAAACTAATTTCCATTCAATGTTGAAATACAGAGGTTTGGCACAGGAGGCTGCATTTGAAAGTAAGTAAATTAGGGAAGAAAACAAACAGTTCTTGGGCTGCTTCCAAGTGCGCAGTGACTAAGTTCCCTCCTTTTTTTTTAAATGGAGTGTTCTTTGACTGTGGAGAAGAATAGGAGCTGTGAATGGGCCTGAGATAGCATTCTGTGTGCGTAAGAGAGAGGTGCCACCCTCTCAAGTGTCAGCATGCTTCACAGAGTGGGGGTGCTGTTGGTAACGCGGGGAGCTTCATGCATTCTTGAGATCTCATGAATCTGAAGTTAGAAATAGAAAGTTTTGGCGGTGTGAGTAACAAGATTCCCTCTGTGCTTTCCTCATCTTTTGGAATAAGAAAAATGTGTGACTAATCGCTGCGTGATATGACAAAAGATGTATCCCATTTTATTTCCTCATATTGATGGATCACAGTTTAGGATTTGATCTCATTTTGCGCTGTTATAATCCAATACAAATGGCTTACGCTAGGCATTTCCTAAACATAAATAAGACTGGCATTTAATTATTGCCATTTAAAACCAAATATTGTCTCATTTCCTCTGCCAAAGTCTAAAATCTGCCCCAAACATCATGCTTTTACTGACATAGGACTGGCTGTGGACCTCTCAGTCAAAAAGACCTACGCATATACTGTACCATTGACGATTAGAAATGACTGAAGCTCAATCTCGATTAAAATTTGATTCATTGCACAGCCCTATGACCAAGTGCTTTGGTAGATGAGGAAAATGGTATATCTTGGAGCAAGGGGATTTCCTGGGATTTTTACTTTCCTTTCTTACTAAACAACATGTGCTTTGTGTCAAACTGCCAAAACACTCCAGGCAATTGTAGAGTTCACTACAGATTAATTCACCAGCCGGGTAACAATAAGAAAACAATGCTGGCATATTGTTGCAAAATCATAAATTTATGACGTTCCCATCCCATAGTTTCCAGACGTGATTAATTTTGACTAAGTATTTGATTTGAAATAACAAGTTTTGATGTTGAGTTAAGTCAGTTTATAAAGGACTCTTTCATAGACTGTAGTGTAACTAATAAAGAGTTGCGGTTAAGTTCAACTGATTTAGCTGCTTTTATTGCTTACGGTGTTGTGCATGACTGTGGTGAACATACCAGATCTCAAGGTTATGGGAGTGTGTTGTGGAGATAAGAATAGCTTTAAAATCCAATTCTGACCAGTCTCCTGTCTCTATACATTTTCACACACAGTTGCCATGAGGATCCCCTGTTGTGTATTGTGGCTCGCAGGCGTCTACAGGATTAGCAAGTGAAGAAAATCACCATGTCGGATCTTGTTGTAATGTTGTCTTTGAGGTGGAGAGCCAGACCTTAAACCAGGGTTTTTAATGATATAAAACCACCCACATTTGAGAATGATGAAGGTGAATATGTTAAAAAAGTTAAAAAGTGGCTAGTCTGAATTAGAGATGGACAATATATCGAATACAGGATTGAAACAAGGAATAAATCAGGACTAAATCAGGGACAAATCCAGGACTACAGCAAGACTAAACCAGGGACAATGCCAGGGCAAAAGAAAGACTAAAACAGGACTAAACCAGGGACAACACCAGAGCTAAAGTAAGATTAAAACAGGACTAAACCAGGGACAAATCCAGGACTACAGCAGGACTAAAACAGGCCGAAACCAGGGACAATGCCAGGGCAAAAGAAAGACTAAAACAGGACTAAACCAGGGGCTAAAGTAAGACTAAAACAGGACTAAACCAGGGACAAATTCAGGACTACAGCAGGACTAAAACAGGCCGAAACCAGGGACAATGCCAGGGCAAAAGAAAGACTAAAACAGGACTAAACCAGGGACAACACCAGAGCTAAAGTAAGATTAAATCAGGACTAAATCAGGGACAAATCCAGGACTACAGCAAGACTAAAGCAAGATTAAACCAAGGACAATGCCAGGGCAAAAGAAAGACTAAAACAGGACTAAACCAGGGGCTAAAGTAAGACTAAAACAGGACTAAACCAGGGACAAATCCAGGACTACAGCAGGACTAAAACAGGCCGAAACCAGGGACAACGCCAGAGCTAAAACAAGACTAAACTTGGGACAAAACCAGGACATATATCATAGCACATAATATTATATAATCTGAATATCATTATAGGGATACTCCAAAAATGTATCGATATTAATTTCAATAATGCCCCCTAGTGTGAATATATTTTAGATTTTGTCTCTTGTCTTGTTCCTTGTTGCAGTGTGAGCTTTTTGGCAATAAAAGTTGCATACACTTGGTGCTCCCATGGCACTGGCTGCCATGGTGATGAGTTCAGATCACCCCAAATATTTGCCGGAGGAGCAGAAATCTTTCTTATTGCGAAAGTCTTTGTTCGACTCGATTCTTTATCCATTTTCAGTGTTCTTTTTTATTGTTTTAAATGAAATTGTGGGGAAGAAAATGTTGGTGCTTCAGGCCGATGATTTGCTGTTCTCTTGAGACTTTTATATCACAATCCAATAGCACACGCTATTCCTAGTTCAGGGTTTCTTTCTCACATTTATATGTTTACAAATTAAAAGCAGACCCTTTTGTGTTCCTCTTGACTATTCAACTAGACACCAAATTTGTCCCACACTGAGCCCAGGACTGTGGAGTCTCTCAGTCAAATAACTCTCAAATCTTTCTCTGTCTGCTTCCACTTACGTCTGGTGGATAGTCTTTACACATGTGCACATATATGTATGTATTTATGTATGAGCGCTGATGACCCCTCTCGTTTACGCCTAGTGTACACTGAGTCCAGTCCGGTCGCGGTCCGGGACCCGCGCGGGTCTCTTGCAGACGCCTGTCACACCAGCTCCGGTTCACTGCGGTCCGTTTTTGACGAAAGCCACGTAAATTCACGTGGTTTCGCGCGAGAGCACTCGTCAAATGACATGAAAGCCGCACCAGACCGCTGCGGCGTCCGGCAAAAATAGACTTCTTATGCGGATTCTTTCCGAGACCCGCGCGGCTGCGGACCCGCGCGCAGAGCTCCGAGGTCGGTGTGACAGCAAGCATTGATTTTAAGCACTTTCTAAGTCTTGCGGGACCACGCACGGACCCGCCGCAGGACCCGCACGGGACCCGCGCGGGTCCCGAACCGGAGCCGGACCGGAGTCGGTGTGCATCAGGCGTTACTCTCTTACCACCATCACACAGTGGGCTTGGCGTGCATTTACTTTTAAAGTCTGGACTCATATGTGTCCGTGTCGTAGAGACTCGTCATTCTGTCTGATATTATGTATACATTGTGGTTTTGTCGGCATTTCATTTAGGCTTTGCAGTGTGATTAGAATGTTTTTGTTAAAGTTGAGTGGTTGTACCTGTACAGCAAACCTGAGCGTGAAAGTAGTATCAGTGCTGCCAGATTTACTGTATATTGTCTTCGGACTCATAAGGCCTGACCTTTTGGCCTGTCTTTGACCCTAAACTCTCAGGTGCATTGAACTCCATCTGCTTAGGTTCACAAGGCCAGAGCAATAAGATTTGAAAACTTCTCCCAAGAATATTTATAGACTTGTGCTTTGGCCCTGTCAAAGTTCATGGGAACACTGGACTCAGCTGTCTGTACTGGGGCTGTTGGTGTGACATGCTCCGCCTTTTTGTATCTTCAAGTCACGTGTGTAAAGTGCGTCCCCCCTTTTTGTCAATTACGTGAGCATAATTCAGCAAATGGTATATTTCTAGATGACATTTTACATAGGTCATAGGGGTGGGCGATATCAATAACATCAATCAATATCAATAACAATATTCAGACTATATTTTCACAATACGTCAGAAATGTGCTAAAATGTGCCTGTAAGATACATGTGATATTCTAATTTTGCATAGCCCTAAAACAATAATAGCAATATTATCCAAGGTAAATTAGTAATTGTAATTTTACAGGTCACAATGTATTACTAAAAATATAAATTAATAATCATGACACATATAGACGCATAAATCATTTAATTAAATATATTCTCTGAAAAAGTGTTTTTATCTTGCTGTTTATTCTTTCTCACCTTGGAAAGTTTGATTTCATAAAGTTGGTCATGTATTATACGTATGGTAAATGAAAAAAAACAAAACATAAACTGTTTCACCATTTTTGGTAATGGAGTCAGTAATTGTCAATTATCATTGAATTGTAATGTTTCTTCTCACAATTATCTAGGTTTAGACTATTTTTAGTTGATTGTGGATCATTTTATTAACAGATACCAAAATATTACAACGGGAGTGAGGGAAGGAACTTCCATATTCCCTCTTGAAATCTCCTCTATTTTATTTTAGCCTGTTGCACCGCACCCTTTTTTCCTCTGAATGTACAGCCTGGAAGTCATTTATAAAGTCTTGGGTTACTCTGTCCAGACCCTGATATGTGCAGCGCCTTGTTGAGTGTGGGCTGCTCTGTGACGTCTCCCGCCTCATATCAGGGGAATTACATCAGAGTTGAACATGAGGTCTTTGACATGGATCCAGCTGTAGTTTTAAGATTTGGTCCAACTAAGTCTAATCAAACTGTCTTCAAATCAATTTATCGCTTACCTTGGACATGCTTGTTTCTTTATTACTGTCATTATTACTGATTCCCTCAGGAGGAATAGACAAGAGAATGTCTTGTTGTACTTGAAAGTTTGCTCTTGTCTTGAACATAAAAAACAATTCTGGATTTGAGTTCTGCAGGGCATCATTTCCAATCCAACTGAAAACCAAAATTCCTTTGACATAGAATAGAGAGAAAGGAATGCAATAAACTAGGACTGTGCAGTTAATCGTGTACTGTTTAATTGTGGTTTCAAATATTACTCGATGTAACGTTGTAATCAAAAACACAGTCAATTGCCTTCTGTTCAGACTTTTGTCACAATTGTGTTGCTTGTTTAGAGAAAGGAAACGTATTCATACATTTGACATATTGATTGTTGTAATGATTAAAATTAGTATATTTAATTTTAAGTTTGCGCAGGTTGTGGTTTAACAAAGAAATGCTGCTGTTAAAATAGTGATACTTTGCAGAATATCATAAGCAACATATCAATCACATGCATCGCAGCATGATATTATTGTGATGTGAGTCATGTATCGTACTGAATTGTGAGGGACCCTGTGATTCCCAGCCCTAGGTAGAGCTGCGCAATTTAGGAAAAATATTTGAGTGCAATTTTTCTGACCATTGCGATTAGATTTGTGATTTGGGTTTTTTTAACACAACCAGGAGAATTGACAAAAAGACTGAAATATGAGAGTCAACGTTTTTGTCGCTTTTCATCACGTTTTTTCCACTTCTTGTTGCGTTTTTTGCCGTTTCTAGTTGCCTTTCTGTCTCTTGTATTGTTTTTGTCAATTTTGGTCACAATTTTGTCTTGTTTTTCTCGCTTGTTTCTCAACATGTTTTAACAAATCTAAACTGTGGAGGAAATTCTTACATTTCACAAGGTTTATGGACATGACATTTTGTTGTTTGAAGAGAAAAATAAATGACGTGAACTTAATTGCAGTGTTTGCAAGTTGTTAAACACGGCCATTGAAATTGTGATTTGGATTTGATTGTGATTAATCTTGCAGCCCGGTCATTGCACAAAAAGCACATGCAAAGAAATAAATCTGCTGCTCAAAGTAGGTGATACTGTTGAACACGTCTAACCTTTAATTAAATCTTTAGGTCATTGGTCATTAGCAAGGTGAAAGAACTGAGGTGTGCGCTGAGATGTAAGGTGGGAGGTCGGATAAGCTAAAGTATACAATTGGTTATAAAAGCAACATAAGGGGCGCTGTTATTAATCTCTGTTGTATTATTATAAACAATTGTCATTTCCTCCACAGCTGGTCCCAACTTTAGATGGAAAGAATAACATCAGAAAAGTGAAACAGCAGTCGTGCTCGTGGGCCGGGCGTTCCACTGCTGACACGTCTGTAATAAAACATATTGTGTGAGCTCATAATGAAGCTGAAGACAAAGCCAGACAGTCGCAGATGGTCTCGTGTGCTCTGTTACAGTGTGATGTATTTAAAGGTACACTGTGCCAACTGCTTGTCTCTATGGAGCGATTGCATTGTCTGGAATGTCCCACAATATGACATTAACTTCTTGCATACTGTGAGCGGACTGTCCTCTCCACAGATCTGACTTGTAACTTGGCCTCGTTGCATCAGATGTTAGCCTCCATGGAGAAAGATAAGTTTAATGCTATACTGGGGAACGTTTAAGCCAAGCAGTGAGATGGGGGCTCTTTTCATTTTATTATTATGACTTGTTTTTATTTTTGTTCATCTGCTCTGTAATGTAATTTGGAATGTCATAATACTCATCAAGTGCTCAATGACCTCGCAAATAATATAATTGAATTTCAATGAATTCAGTTCATCTTGAGTTTAGTGCTGTGTTTGATTCTCCATCCTCCTCAGCCTAACCTCCTCCTGTGAAAATAGTGCACAGATTTACAGCTTTGCTTCGGTCTTCAGCAGCTTCAGGTCAGGTCACTGGGGTGTACAGTCTGGCTGTCAGGGCCATGACCCCTGTAAAATACACCTAACATATTTGGACAGGCCTCATATTGACAGGAGGCTTCTTCTGGGACCTTACACCTGTCACTTCAAAGTATGTGTTCATTGGCTGTTTGACTCTACTCATCAAAAACATTTCTCATTTAGACTTTTGTTCAAAACCAAAAGCCCTCAAAAGGTTTTCCATTGGCACTAACTTAAAACACTTCTTACTCCTTTGATTGGTCATTCACTGTCCCCCGCATGGCTGTCAAAGTTCATAAATTGAGAAAAATGAATAATGGAAGTCATTAAAATTCCTGGGGAACATGTGGTCTCTTGTTTATTTTCCCGCCCAGACTGAGAGTGTGGAGCGCTGCCAGGACGCTGTTCTTCAGTCAGAGAGAGTGGACCGAGAAGAGGTGGAGATGACAGACACATGAGGACCATGAGTGAAGCAGAGGAGAGACGAGTGGAGGGAGGAGGATAAACTGACAATGTTTAGGAATGTGTTAAACTAAATAAACTGATTCAGTCATCTATACAGTAAAGACTTTCCTAGTTCCCCTACATCTAGACGATTATGCAATGCCTTTGCTTGTGTGATTCACTAACTGCTTTTACATCTGTCCAACTGACAGAATTGATTAGGAGTTCATTTGGAGATCAAACCTTTTTTCCATTTTATACGTCAAAAAATGGCAACGTATAATCTTTTTTTTCCAATCTGAGAGAAGCAATTCTTACGTTCAATGCAGTTTATCCACTCTATCCTCGCAGTTTATCCCTAATAACATAAGTATTTATCAGGAATCAACTTAATCTAACACTTAACATTAAAACGTTAAGTTTAGTGTGCAATTTGTATAAACACAGTAATTCAAAGAACTTTACAGAACAACAAAGAAAGACGAATTCAAGTTAAACCAAAAGTGCAGCATTTCTGTGCTCTGTTTCTTTGCACTATTTTAGTTCTAAAATGTGCCTGTAGCCATAACTTTCCCACTTTACTGTGAAACGTGGAATGATTTAATTTAATATTCGAGTGTGCTTGCTTCGATGGTGCTGCTTCCTGTGATAGTTTAAACAGACTTAAAAGGGATCATGGTGCAGCGTAATACCCACAGGACGTTTTGTGTAATATTGTCTCCGTGAGTGCGTTAGTCGTCTTTTTCTCCCTCCTTGATCTCTGTAAAAGTTTAACCAGACTTTAGTGAGGTCAACTGGTCCAATGTGACTCCCTTTCATTCAGCTCTTCAGCTCTTTTGTCTGTTTTGATCTGAAAGCAGCGGTAAAGGTTCAGGAGATCATAGGAACAAAAGGAGGAGGAGGAGAAGTGATGGTGATGCTGTCAAGTGACGACGTTCAAGTGAAAGAAAAGAGACGAGGAATTTTCTTGGTGCATAGCTGCAGTATCATCTTGCACAGCTGAAAAATGTATTAAATTGCTATTTTTCACAGTGTAAGTCCCACATTTTATTTGGGTTTGACTCCATTTCCTCCTGCTTGATCAGTCTAATTGGATTTAACACGCCACGATGTGTAGCCTGGGGTGGTTCCTCTGTGTCCACAACATATCAGACTAATTGAGATGTAACATTAGACGCCGCATGTTCACATCTTACTAAACTCTCATGCACACTTGCTTTTAATATAACTTTAGTTGTTGGTCAACTTTTAAAATGTTTGCATACTTGTTTGAGTATAGTTTGTTGTTGATTAAGGCTGGACAATATTCCTTATATTGATCAATCATGATTTTCAGATTTTATTTGTCAAATTTAAATAAATAAAAACTGATTTTTCATCTTGATTTCATCACTATAAACAATACAGACTTTAATCAGTGCCATTTATAGTAATATATATATTTTACTGATGGATGGCTGTAGACTTCTCGATCCCAATCCCATCTCGAGACCAAAGTTGACAGTTGTAAATTACTCAATACTCTATAAAATGAATTACAGCATTAGAAGCGGGCAATATTTTGTTTTGAAGATATGTCAAATTTGAATATTGAGTAAATCATTTATTGTTAAAAAAATGCCCCAAAAATATTCTGATTTTGTTTCAATATCGCTCAGCTCTAAGCACAAGTCGTATTTGTAGTATATATTAATGCAAGTACGTGTCAACCATTTTGACAAAACTTTAAATCACACTGTAGCGATCTTCACTGTTTGAAAACTGCACTGGATCAATCGCTCCCAAACGGTGAAGCGCCTCAGGCTCAGCAGGTTGATAATGCTTTCAATACAGTCTGTCCTCTTCCATTCTAAACTTACCCAAGCACATTCCTCCTCGTGTGTGCAGTGATTTGCATTTTGGCTTGGCAACGGTTTTATACCTGATTCTTTCTCTTTGCACAGCCTTTTATGTGACCTCCTTTGGCAGAATTATTGTTTGAATTTGAAACCATAAATCCATAAAATATACATATATTCAAAATAGCCACAACATTTCAGTTAATGGGCATCTTATGTTCTGTTCTTGCATAACGATGTACTATATTTGGAAAGTTCATTCTGTCTTGTAAATATTCATTTTTGATTTTCTTCTAATAAGACAGTTGTAATAGCTATAAGCCCATTTACCTTACATGATTTGGTGGGAGGACCTCTGCCTTCGTCAGAGTCCTCCCACCAAATCATGTAAGGTAAATGGGCTTATAGCTATTACAACTGTCTTATTAGAAGAAACTCAAAAATGAATAAAGGTGCACTGTGTAACATTTCTGCTTGTCTCAGTGGATATTCTATTAGATAGCCAAAAATGTTCCATTAAACTTATCTATCTCTATGGAGACAAGCAAAGTCAGGTTGACAGGTCAAATCTGTGGAGAGACGAGCCTGCATACTGTAAGACTGTATTTATTTATTTATTTATTTTTAGGTCTTTTTGAGTAATAAAGCACCTGTAAATAAAAAAAAAGCAATATAGGTTTCTCCAGTCTAGCAGGTGCCCCCCAAGAAAAGTCACATTGTGCACCTTTAAACATGCACAGAGAAATAATAACACGGATTTGAACTGAGTTGCACAATCTCCTCCTTTGACCTTCCTCAGAACCCTTCCTTCCTGGTGACATCACTCTTGAGTGTGCCTTGCGCCTCTGTTGGCATCAGAAACAATGAGTTGCCATATTGGTCGCCGCTTCCCATTGGAGCTCGTGCTCGTCTTCCTGTCCGGGAAAGATGACAGTTTGTTTGTGTTTGGGGTTGTGTTACAGTGTGCAAAGGGTGTGTGAGGAAACAGCTGAAGTTGAAGGGAAAACACCATCAGAGAAGTGTGTCGTAATTTATACAACTGTCCTGAAAAGAAAAATATACAAAAAGCATGTGAATCAGCCATACGGTGGAACAAGGAACATATTGTATTGTCCACTATGTATGAGTTGTTGAAGTTATATAATCTCAATCTCATGTTCCCGAGGCAAGTCCCAAGTTTGAGATTCTTTGGATACTATTTCTACAAAGGGGCCAGTTTGACACAGACATTAATTCACAAACAACATACACATTGTCTATTTTGGATGACGAAGATGTTCCCTTATTTTAGTTTAATATTTAATTTGTGATTCAACTCTTTTGAAATAGGCTGGTTGTTACATCAATCATTTATTTAGGAGGGAGGAAGGTAGAAGGATTCATGGACGTTATTAATGTTGGCTTGTCATGGGGAAAGCAGAAAAGATGAATGTAGAGATTATGGAAAAGCGCGGACAAAAGTGTGTAGACGCCTGGAACGTCCAGTTTGATGGATTCTACTTTGTCAAATATAGAATCAAGCTGAATGAAATGGTCCTTGAGTTGTGCTAAACAAAGGTTGAAGTTAGGTTTTTACTTTAGCTAACATAAAATTTTGCATAACTTCAAAACATTCACAATATCATGCTTCATCCACCTCTAGCTTAAGTTTGCTGGAAAAAACTCCTTAAGATCCCATCAGTGGTCGCTGGACATGGATAAATGCACACAAATTGATGCACTAAAAGATCACCAAAATCTCATGACTTCTGGCTCAGTGCCCTTTCACTCTCAGTGGAGCGTACATCCGTCAGGAAGCCTGTCCTTCCTTAAAGCGTGCGTGCTCACACACACAGTTTATCTGTCAGGAGTGCGGTGGGCCAAAGGGCAGTGGGCGACTCACACAAGAGATGGCATTAATTTCACTAACCACCAGTGGAGGAAGTGATGCCTGAATGTCACTGGGACTGTTCAAGTGTTCAAGTCACAACTGAGTCTTGATGGAGGTTGTTGACCTGGCTTTACTCAAAAGTAAACAGATTGTTCTGTAGATATTAAAATACAGCAGGCGCTAGCATCGCAATAGCATTTAGCCCTTCAGCTAACGATATAATAACTATACAAATTTGGGCCGTTCAGAAACTGTGAGTTAGTGAGAACTGTTAGGGCTGATGTTCACCAATTAAATTGCTTAGATATTTTCCTCGCTGACGTCTGTTAGTGGATGTTCTCTCGGATGTCAACTGTATCCGTTTGCTTGACAAGTTCTCATGCCTTTTCAAGCTGTGATCCCCTTTATATGATTTGATATTTAGGTTGGTTAATCAATTAATCAGTTATTGTTTTTATTAATTATCCAAGTCACAAACTAATCGTGAGAACTAAACAACACTAATAATAACAATGTGAGACACAAAAGTAAATAATTTCAGTTCAATATATACTTCAGGGTATGTTTTTTGTCTATTTTAATGTTTCTTCTCACAATAATTAGAAGACTAAAATTTGATATTGCGACTTGGTGTTCTATTATTGAATCTTTATTATGGGAGAGGAAAAGCACTCAAAGAAAACATTTCTCCTTTCATCTGCGTCCATCCTCTCCGAGTGAGGAAGTCCCATGTCACCCGGCAACAAGATGGCCGACCTTATGCAGAGATCATCAGCTTGTCTCGCTGCCACTTTCCGCTCCCTGATGGACGCTGGGTATTTGAAATGATGTCCTGGAGGTTTGGGAGATTTGCTGGGCCGGATGTGTTGTGCAGTGAGAGTCTTTTGGCCTTGAGTGTTGAAAGCATGTCACGGAGCGGTCAGATGGGACAGAGGAGGTCATTGCACAGTGTGGTGACAGAGACGAGCTCACACAAACTTTCCTGTTGTCGTAGTAACATGCTGGGATTTTCTATTACATTGAACAAAAGATCATCACAGGGGCCCGGCTGGATTCCCCTGCGACGAGGCCTCTTGTCTGATGTACAGTCCATGTGCCAGCCCGGGGCCTCTCTGATAGAAATCTCTCCATTGTCCGGCAGACGCATAAAGATTTGCAGCCTTTTTCCAGAATATTATGAATATGAACTAGTCTGTTGGGGTAATATGAAGATAATGCTTTTGATCTAAGATGAGCAGTTTGTCACTAAATTTAAAGGAGAGATATTATGCTTTTTTCCAGGTACTTTATTTTGAACTACAACATAAGTAGATCATCATTTTACACTTTGTTCTTTGTAAGCTACCATATTGATGTAAAATGGCTCATTAGAAACAGGTCTATTGACTTCCTCTTAAAAACTACACAACTGATAAGCCCCGTCTCTTTGTTGTGTCATTTCACTTTAACAAGCAGGGGACTGCCATTTACATGTTATTATTTGTGAAAAGTGGCTGCATGATATTCTAGAAGCATACATGTATCACTCATGTGTCTTAATTTTTCAAATAATTGCAACTAAGTGCTGGGATGTGGGCTGGAATAGGGGGTAGGTGAAAACAGGGGATTTCTAAGCACTCGAGCCTCAGTTACAGACAGACTTATTCAAATATGCAGGAATCAATAAAAATACAACTTTGAGTAAGATAAGGATGAGGAAACACAGTTGTAACAAGGTTAAAAGCTCATTAAAGTTGAGTTTGCATAATAAGGCCCCTTAAAAGGTTAATCTTTCTGATAAATCTGGAGATACAGTTCACTGTGGTCACCAATTGCTCCTCCATTTGCCCGAGCAGCATGGAAAGATGGCGCTAATGTAGAAAAAATATGGAGGACTTCACTTCATTCAGTTAACTTTGGAAATAGAGGAAAATCTTTCTATTTTTGAATCCTGTGTTTTAACTCAAATAGCTTTATTGTAGGGCTTTAAGATTAAGAGCAATAAAATCAAAATCGCAGCTTGAACGGACGCAATTAGCAAATCACAAAGTACAAAACATCTTTTTTATCCTGCATAAAAAGTGATGAATGTAGTTTATTTTTAATCTGTACAAAAATGTTCTGAAATGCATGTGATTGTTGTAGTTTGTCAGTTCACATTTCAGTATGTTTTACTGTACACTCTGGGCTTATTTTTAATCGCAATATTTGTCTGATAAATTGCATTTAGATATTTACCCAAATAATTCAGCCCTAATTTGTCATATTATCTTAATTAATGAGTCTATTGCAGCAGAAACTCTCCTACAACCTGAAAAGTGTAATAAAAAGTCCAACCATTTCAGGATTTAAAAGTGTTACGCAACTTTTGTTTGAACTCTGTTTGTTTACCTTAATGTTGACCAGATAATCGAGCACTGTGGACGTTCTAAAGTACAGGCACTTTAACTAAATTCTGCCTCATACATTTTAACTGGATTTCACCCTATAGAAAATGCAGGTGTTTCTTCACCAGTAAAAAAAATCTCTATAGGAGCTCACTGTTAATCTGCGGATGTGGGCGTCTTGGACTGTGGTGGACCTTGGAGGTTGTTCAGTCCTAGAAACTGCTTTTACTTCTATTCAAAGCAGTATTGTCCCTTGTTCTCAGGGTTGGCAGCTCTTAGATCTCTGAATAGACCTGGCCGGTGCTTGTGTGGTCGCTTGTGTTCAAAGTACATGTTCTGTGGCAGAGCTGTTCATAGAAGGCACAGGGGCACCGGGTGGGATATGGGTCATTCCTTATCTCAAGGACAAAAGTGTTGCACGTTATGGACACATTTTTAACTTTGATCATGCTCTTTTTTCCGTATCATTATTATTATTATTATTATTCATTTATTTTTTTAAAAACAAAACACATAAAAGAGTGAACATGACAGAGAGGGTGCAAACAGAATACAAGACCTCCAAAAATCATTACGGCACATTAAAAGTCGTATTTAGTCCAAGGTTTGTCAAATGAGTACATTTTCAACTTAAGTCCAGAGTTTTTATTTTTTTTTATTTTGCATTTTTCGAATGTCAGTTATGAAGTCGGTCAAGCCCTTGATTGTTGGTGCAGTTTGTGAGAATAATGGCTTTATTCTCAGCTGTCAAAAGTATGCTCTAAATGCATCCATGTATTGTGTCCATGGCAGGAGTTGTGAGACCTGAATTCATGATTCTGCAGTGGAATGCCAATTCTGAAAACGTCTGCTGTGCTTTGTTAATCTTAGTCCAATATTTATGAACAATAGGACTATCCCAAAACACATGATAATTGTATAACTGTTGTAGATAATGATCAGAAGATCAAGAAATGTGAAAGTAATTGGTAGAAAGTCAATTTAGAGACTGAGCATGAAAGCCGCTGATGCCGTAATAGTTTGATTCAGCCTGATTTTATCGTATCTTATCTTTGAGAAATGATAGCGGTTCCTGATCATTAAAGCGCAGCAAGAATTCTGGGAATGGTACACAACAAACCATCTGCCAAAGTCTGATTTGATGTACTGCTCGTTTCTACACTTTTTTATCAGACGCTATGTTTGTTTTCACTCCCCGGCCTCAGATCCTTCCTCTTTTTGGGGGCATGTTCATGGTGTTTGTTTGGCGTTGCTGTGGAGACCAGCGAAAGTTCTGTAAAAGTGATGGGCTGCAGCCTGGAAATGTGCACCATGACCTCATCAGACTTGGACATCGGATGTGTCTGCTTCACTGGGTTGCATAATTGGTCTGTCCCACTGGACCCGCCCACGCTGACGCCCCCTTTTCTGTCCCCAGTGCTTAGCCACACTTTGGCCTTGAGGTCCTTAACTATACAAGATGGACAATGTAATTTTTTATTGATCTTAAAAATAATTAGTGAAGAAGAAGTACTCAAATTTGTGACTTAGGTAAAAGTACAGATACAGGAAATTAAAATTTTACTTTTAGATTAAAAAGTAAAAGTATTTTGTACAGATTAACGGTGAAATGTCGTACTCTAGATCAAGAACTGTGCGGATTTTTTTGTGAAACAATTTCTCAATGTGTCTAGTCTATGCATATTTTTATTTACTCAAAGCGAAGACATGAACTCAAAACCTTTATGCAGGATTTCATCATAACGTGCTACAAATAATATTTTTATACCTGACAGGAGACAGTGCTTGTAGATTGTCCCAAGACAAATACATGGTTTTGCACGAAGAAGTTGTTGGATAATTTATGACTAATTACCCTGCTATATTTCATCTTCACTTCCACCTTATCTTCCTGGTCAAACACCTCTGCTGTGAATCAAAATGCAGGCCACAGACCGAGGTGTATTTATTACTCAATGTCTCAATAGGGCCGTTGTCGGCTCACTCTGGAAGATCTATTTGCCTCTGAAGAATTACTGTTCATGGTTATTAGAGAAGACAATTGATTTAACATGTGATTTGAGACATTCAACGGAGCCTTGTGTCTGTTGTTTTCATGCTTAACAGATGTTAACAATACCATATCAATAGTTCTTGGGAAAATAGTTACATTTAGATACAGTAGTTACATAATCATTTTAACACTGCAAGTTTAATTTGAAATGCTAATTTTCATTTTCCTCTGTTGTTTTTCTCCTCTGAGGCCACAACAGGGAAATTGTCCTGCTAATTTTTAAGAGGCTTTTAGGGCTATAGACCCTGTAGTTGTTTAGGCGATTAATCAATTTTTATTGTTCAACACATTTTTTGGGTTCGATTTTAAAGTATTTGTATTTACAACAGCTCAAGAACAATTTTCTCTGGAAATACAGTGGTTGACAACACTTACTTGTTCACTTCAGGAGCATTTTATCTGTAGTTCACCTCATTTCTGTTGCAGCAATAATAGATACTAATCTTTCTACGCCTTGTACATTTTGTTCAGGATTTGACTTGCTCAGGATAGGCCTTCTAACTGTACACTGAATATACAGGACCGTTTTTGCGGAAGTAGTGGATTTGCTGTCTTTTGTCCCGCTTTTGTCTGTAACTTGGGTGTGTGCTCTTGTTTCCATCCAGGGAGTGGGCAGGTGCACTGTACGTCTCTGTGTTATCTGATATGAGGGCAAACAGAAGCACTGCTCCAACAGATCATGTCTAGAATACAGTAAAGTATGAAGGTAAAATGTCTCCATGCACAGACATAATGAACATTTGTTAAGCAATATTAAGTCTAGAGATGCGGCTCTTCTGTGAACCGACCTAAATGTGCTTTTAATTTGAACAGAGGCTTGTCTCAGCTAATAAGGTCAAATGCCTCACCAGTCAGATAAGACAAGACAGCCTTTATTATCTACCAGACGCTCTGCACACTCCCAAAGCCCATTAAACCCCAAGATGATGATTTTGTGTTTGTTAAAGGGGCATTTGTACTGAACAACAAAACAGAAAACTAAAGGTTTAATCAGCAGTATTGAGGAGATGAGTTTATCACACAGTCTCATATTCTGTGGAGGAAATGAGCCGTCAAAGTGGAGTCGTTTTCTGTTGCGTCTCTTAACGCTGTACCTGCCTCTATGGTCACTGTCAAGGGCTAGCCCTGTGTCTTTCGTCTCTTTGCTAAGTTACCAGCTGCACAGACACAGACTTTATTGTTTCTTTGCAGCGCTCCAGGAAGTGAATTTGAACAAGCGCGTTAAACATTAGCCGCTCTAAATGACTCTTTAGCCCTCAAACACGGATTAGTGCCTACTTAGGATCACCGTCAGACAAGTGTAAAACTAGACAGGTCTATGAGCGCAGGACAACAGTGGAGTGACACATGTTTTTCAGCGTCACTTTGTGTTTAGTGCACACAACAGGCGTTTTGGCCTATAGAGCGTAAAGCTTACAGTCACATATATGCTTGAGTAACATTTTACTTACTATGTCATCATCAAGAGCTTTTCTATCAAGGTTGAAGTAAAATTGTGCTGATTTCATAAATTATCTTAATTTACAGATATAAACAAAGCATCTACAGCGATAATAAGATGAAACAAAAATGGCGGCTACTTTGCATAGAGTGACATTTTTCATTCAAATCCCAATTGTCATTATGCATTTGTGCCTATTTAAAAGTTCTGTGTTATTTGCGAATGGCTGAAAAATGTGATTCGGTATTTGGTCCCATGTTCCAAAATTCAAACATGTCTTGTGTTTGTTATTATTTCATCATTTTATCTTTGTGTCTTTGGGAAATCAGGTCATGAGTCTGCAGAGGTGGTTCTCTTTGTGTTTGTAAAATTGTACGTTGTTTATGTCGAGTATTATGAATCGCACCCATGTTAAAGACAGAGCATTCCTTGTTCCAAATCACCTTAGCATGCAGAGAAATATTGTTGTATATATAGTGACAGACTATTAACAAGAGTTATTTTAGACGTTTTAGAGCGTCGGTGCACTCCCCTCAGGGGTACCATTTCACCTTCCTGCTCTATGGACAAAAGTCATTACCAGTCAATGTAGTCAAAACAGAGCAAATGCTTTTCTCATGTCAGGAGGCTCCCTCACAACCATTAGCAGCCCGGGTTTTATTTTCTCAAGCTCCACCACATCTGACGTTTGTGCTCTTCTGGGACTATCTGGATGTCCATTTTTCTGTTCTTGGGGGTACAGAGCCTGAAACTGGTCTCTATGGTCTTAATAATTAGCTCATGTGTTGTGCATTCCTGAACAGCTAGCGTCATTACGGGCCTTTGGTGGGAACCTTTGAAAGTGGAGTTTAGGTGACAAAGTGATAGAGGTAGAGTCCTGCTTGATCGTGTATGTACTTCAATAAAGCTTATAGAAGAAAAATGCCTGTAAATGTTTGTTGTAAGTCAGTCAGTGGTGGTGGGCCAGGTCTCTGTAATGATAAGGTTAGATAACAGTAGTGTGGAGACAATTGCCAGGGGTTTGTAGCCTTGTCTGTAATGTGTCACATGAGGCAACGCCGAGCAACAACAGTCATTTAGGCTTCACACGCTCGTGATCAGCTGTCATTAGGACACAACACTATACTTTACTGACCATAGAGCGAGCTTGACACTCGTATTGTTTCCTAGTCTTAGGTTCTTCATTTAGAAATCCAGTCTTGACAGAAGGGACAAAATGTGAATACAAACATAAAGCAATTGTAAATGAGATACTCATTAAGAATTATTTTATGTTTAAAATGTCATCAATGTTTCATCAGTTTTGAAATCGGTATCTAGTCCTTTTCTTAGTATTGAAATCAAGTCCACAATAGACTCTTATCTTTCTTTTTGTAGACAACAATAATAAATGTGCTTACACTTGCAAAAATGTATGTTTTGCGGCCAACATTTCACACTGTCCAATGTTTTTATGGTCTGTTATGAACTAAAGATACAGCAATTGCTCTCAATTGTTGCTTGTCATGGAGGAGACACTGTAAATGTGTCTGATTGGTTAGTCACAGATACTAATACAAGACATCATATACATTTCAGTGTAGTCAGATAATGCCTGTCACCTTTGCGTTTCCCTTGTGTGGCAGCTGCGTGTTTTTGTGTGCAGTTTGGTGTGTAGTTGCTGTTACTTTGTTACATTGATATTGTGCAGAAGTCAGGCCTGTGCTGATTTCCTGAGTCAGACCTGGCGTCCTCTGTGTCCAGGGGATTGCACAGAAAACGCTGAGTGATGCAGCAGCCGAGTGGAGAGAGCAGTCGTATTACTGAGCCTCGTGCCTCTGCTGTGCTCGCTGCACTGCAGGTGAGTGTCGGTTTTATTGACCACAGATTTGTGGTGCTTGTGGTTCATAATCTTGACCATAATAAAATTTCATAGACCAGCAGCAGCTCATACACACTATTTCACTTGAGTGTGTCGGAGCGTGGTCATGTGGTGAAGAAAGGGAGATTTTACAAACAATTTTCTCGCTAAGAGCAAACATAGAGTTCTTCCACATGATTCTCTTAAAAAAAAAAAAAGGTTCTTTAAATCTACCTGACCGTATGCCCTCTGAAGATTTTTAAGTTAAAACTTAAATAGTTAAATAATAATGATAATGTGGCAAATGTTGTCTTGTCACTGGCATTACCTGGAGGCTCACTAAACATTGGTCTACTGTGTATTGATAGTATTGTTTATTGAGTCAGACTGTTACAGTTTCACTTTTAGTATGTTCTTGTGAGCTGTCATTCAAAATTATTTATTGGTTTATGTGAGCTGCCAAAAGACGTTGGTGATCATTATGCAACACTACACTTATACTTTTACAAGACCAGACTTTTACAACCTTACAGCTAATATTATCTTTATTGTGTTTCAGATAGACAGATAAACTGACAAACCTGTGTGTTACTTTTGAAAATTGCGTTGTGCATTCACTGATAATCATGGATTTTCCAACAGAAACTCTTTATATCCAGTTGGTTCTTCTGATTTTAAGTGGCTGCAAGCTTTGTGGCTCGCTGTTCCTTGGTCCAGTCTTTAATGGGCCGGTGTAGAGGTTCTTTTGGTGTGGGCTGTTTTGAATGAAAGACCTAAAGACTGGAGTGAGGAATGTGGGAGAGAAAAGTGAATGGATCAAAGAAAAAAACACTTCTATAGACAGAGAAAAAGAGAGGGAGAGAAAGAGAGAGAAATGTGGAATGGGAGGGGCTTCACCGTGGCTCTGCTCTCTGATTGGTCAGCGCACACACATTGGACGTGTGTGTGTGTGCGTGTGTATCTCTGAAGCCAGTGGGCGGGGGATTAAGCAGCGTCACATGGTTCCTTTAGCTTCTTTTCTACACCAACACACACAGATCGGCTGTTGCCCCTAACACACTCACAGCTGTTGATACTTCTCTGTCTGTACATCGCAGCAGAGCTCACTTGAATCTGGGGATCGCATTCTGCTGGTGCCACCTCTGCCTTACAAGGAGCTCACATGTAAAGCACCTGGACGGACTAGTTTTGTGACTTTCCCTTCTCTTTCGCTCCCTCTTTTCTCTCTTCTCTGGAATCGAAGCACCAACAGAACTGGAGAGCGACATGTGTTTTGCTATGGACGCCTGTTACTACTGCGTGTTGTCTCCCATTCACTGAGGAGGAAGTAATCTGAATAAGGTTAGTGGTGGTTTTGTGGCGTGATTGCATTGTCCGAGAGGGATTTTTGATTGTACACACTGTTCACCCACCAGCTGCTATAGGGCACGACACTAAAGATTACTGTACCGAAAAGTGATTTGTAATTTTAAGGGGGAATTCCAAGGTATTAGGCGTGCTTGCCTGGCTGCACGCACACACACAGATAGGCAGGGGCACTGATGGACACACTTGGCAGCAGCGGGGCAGCGAATGTGGGCTTTAGGAGAAGATTAGCTCAGGTTATCTTGAATGTAGACAACAAGAGGAACAGTATGTGAACAGAGATGGCTGTGTTGTTGCAAGAGTATGTGGTGTTTGAACAGACAAGGATTTGATAATTGGAACAGGATCTAATTGGTGCAGTGGTAACAGCATTTCTGATTTTTGGCACAGTGACATTACTGTACAAAGGTATTAGTGAAACTGCAAAAATAACAGCTGTGCTCGTTTTGATGATGAACGTTTTGCCTTAGGTCAGCAATAAAGCATGGATGAATTAATGATTTGATGTGGATGACTGTTTCAAGAAGTGTTTTAAAGGATTTATCCCTGAACTCTCTGGGTTTGAGTCTTGTTCTGAGTCAACAGTATCGAAAATTAGATACTAAAAGTAGTATCGAAACTAGCATTGATACTGAAAAAAACACATTAACAAGACAAAATTTGACCTTTCCTGAACCGTATAATTATAATTATATTAATCTATATGAAATCTACAAAACCACATTGTAACATTAACTAAACTATTATTATGTTCAAATTACAGTCCAATGTCTAAACTTTTTTTTTAAATTAATATTGTGGTATTGAGTATCAAACCTTTCCCTTTGTATTGAAATCAAGTTTGAAATGCTAGTATCATGACACTAGTTCTGAGCTCTCTATCGTGGAATATAATCAGTTCTTCTAAGTTGACTTTTGTTTTTCTACGTCAGGGTTGTGCAATTAATCGAAGTAGTGATTTGATGCTACAAAAATGCTGTAATCGAAAATACAATGAATTAACTTCTGTTCAGAGTTATATGTTGTGCACGTTCTCTCCTGCAAAAACTGGAGTAAAGCCACTTGTCTATCTACAGTGACTTTGAAAGTAAAAGTGTCACAAGACAGTACTAATTACATATCTATATCTGTCTATACTTCCTGTCATAATCCAGCAGCCTTATCATACATTGATCTAAATCCTCTCTTATAAACTAGCGTTTTCTGACTTCTGAACAGTTCTGCACACAGAGTTGGTCAAAACATTGTACTCCTACTATGATTCGTCCCCATTTGTTGTGGCTGCCTTTTACAGTGCTAGATAAACTTAGCCAATGTCCAGATTCTTTCCTGGCATTGTTGTCATTGTAGTGGTAACACAACCCCAAAGACGGACTATTTTTAGGGGTGGGAGCTCGAAGGGATATGAGCAGCCACACTTTAAAGCTGCCCCCGGGCCACGATAAAGATATTTGCATGTGTGAGTAGATGGTCAGTGAAAGCTTGTCCCGGCTTGTAGCATTCCCCTTTTTGGACAGCAGTAACTTCCATTTTGTTGTGTGAATTATGCTAGATGACAAGGAGATGGGATTTGAAATATAATCATCCGTGGGACAAGGCGAGATGAAGCGCGATATGAGGCAAGGCCAGACAGGAAGATGAGCAGCAGATATGGGGGTAGGCTTACATAAGAACTGCTTGTCCTTATAACGTTGGAGTTTGTCGTTGCTGCAGGGCCAGTGAGGCATTTTGTCTGACTGCTGTTGGGGATAACTGTAAACAACACTACAAACTGTCAAGCTGATGAAATATTGATCATAATCACAAAATAGCCCAACCTGAGTTTAAGTTTTAGGGAAATCTACAACCAGTCTTCTAAGTAATTGCTGAGATTTACATAGCTGTACAGCACATTGCAATTTCACCTTTAAAATCGATAGAAAACCTACAATATTCCCACAAGGCTAGCTACTTCTCACATTTTTTTGCACCATAAGTTTATAACCTTTTCTGGACACACGTTGACTTGTAAGGAACAACATAACTAATAGCTTTTAAATGGGTGTTTGTGGTTGGTGAAAGTTTTAATAGACTTCCCACAGATGGAGACAGCATGTGTGTGTTGGCAGTAATAGGAAAAGAACCAAAGGCCAGTAGCTCGCTAAAGGTCATGGGGTTAAAGGTCGTGTCCTGTCCACCTCAGGCTGCTACTAGTCTAGCACCGCTCGCCACTGCCAGTCTCTCCAAGGCTTACATCATTTACTCTGCAACTGTTACATCAATTACTCTGCAACTATTAGTCCTAGTCTAAAACTAATTAGGTTTTTAATTTATGATTCACAACAACAACAACAACAAAAACATTATAAACTGGAATTTATGGCTTCATCAAATCACAAAAATAAGAGAAAATGGCTATGTTTATAAACCATAGCATATCAAAGTAAAAACAGCACTAAACCAGGCCTACACCAGGAGCAAATTGTCAAAACTCTCAGTTAGGGCTGGGCAATATGGTAAAAAAAATAAAATTGTGATCTGATCTACAGTTATAATCAGCCTTTTTGGTTATGTTGTAATATTGCAAAGCAGAATTTGTGTATTTAATGCCACTTTCTGCTCAAACACAGACAGTTTTCTCCTCACACTTTTCAGATTGTTCAGCCTCTGTTTGGTGACAGGTGGATTTAACCAATCACAATGAAGTGTGAAGTAGATGACTTTATTTATCCAGTCCACTTTATTTCTATAGCACATTTTATAAACAAAAGTAATTTCCAAAGTGCTTCTTAGTACCTCCTAAAGGCAATAGAAAAATCAGCATACATGAACGAATGGCAATAAAATGGAAATGATGATCTGTCCTTAGGAAATTGTGATACATTTTTTGCCATATCGGCCACTCTAACTCTCAGTTTGAACTTTTGATTGTTAGGGCAATACACAATAATGCCATTTAATTTGAACATGGTATTTATCATTTGTAAGTGAAACTGCATCTAGAAATCACCACTTTCAACTCTCCGCTCTGCTGTGGATCTCTCTGGATTGGACCGGAGTGTTGAGGACAATGATTCCTTTACAAAGCCCCAGTTTGGGAGGGTGCTGCTGGTCTGGAGAGAGGCTGCGTGCTGGAAATAAAGCATGGCTCCAACACCCACTGAGAGTGTAACTTTATTTTGGTGAACTACAGCTGTACCAAATGCCACACATACATTGGATTTTTGCCACAAGCTGTCTTAACACGGATTCAAACAGATGAAATTATTCACTGTTATTTTGTTTTGGCAACCACCTCCTTTTTTTTCTCCAAATTCTGTCTGTATATTCATTGTGGTTTGAACTTTGAGTGGAGCAGAAAAGCACAGGATAAATTCAAAATTACATAACCCCACTCTGTCCAGCTGTTTTCAATTAAAGAGGATTTCGCTAAGATTTGATCCATTTTCCCAGTTTGAGCCATGCCGCTTGGAAAGGGGTGTCTCAGTGATCCTGTGTACGACGGAGTATAAGGGCCATTTGGGGGAAAAAAATAAAAATGCGGACATTACGAGAATAAACTCGTAAAATTTCGACATTAAACTCGTAATTGTATGACTTTTTCTGGATTCGACTTTATTCTCATACATTTACGAGAATAAAGTCGTAATATTACGAGAAAAAAAGTCGTAATATTACGAGAATAAAGTCGTAATATTACGAGATTAAAGTGTAATATTGCGAGAATAAAGTCGTAATATTACGAGATAAAATCGTAATATTACTGAGATTAAAAATTGTAATATTACGAGATTAAGAAAGTCGTAATATTACGAGAATACAGTCGAAAATGTGTATGAAGCCAGTACCTGTGTTATGGAGATATGGAGCATTTTGTGCGGTTATACTTTGAACTAGGGTTTACGCACGAAGAAATACTGTGTCTTTTAGCACAGCATCACCACATTATCATTAGTTTAAGGACTTTGAAGCGACAATGCAGACGTTTGGGTTTGTTTCGTCGGAAGAACCAAACAGATTTGGAAGAAATAGCTTCTTTTAAGTAATATTACGAGATTAAAGTAAGTAATATTACGACTTTTAATCTCGTAATATTACGACTTAATTCTCGTAATATTACGATTTTTAATCTCGTAATATTAAGAGATTAAAAGTCGTAATATTACGACTTTATTCTCGTAATATTACGACTTTTAATCTCGTAAATGTATGAGAATAAAATTGAAGCCAGAAAAAGTCATACAATTACGAGTTTAATGTCGAAATGTTACGAGTTTATTCTCGTAATGTCCGCATTTTTTTTTTTCAGTTGGCCCTTATACTCCGTCGTACCTGTGGACTTGGATGTTTGCTGATAAGGCAATGGAAAGTACCAGATTTGGGTTTCGTTCAACAGTTGATTTCTCCTGAAGCAATAACTTTTAAGGACATGCCCCCACTGGAGTATCCACCAGAACAGCTACACAATGAGAGTGCATTTCGAAAAAGGTTTGATACAGATTGCGCAATGGTAATAAAACAACAACAACAAATATTTTCAACAAAATATAATAGTAGTTTCTTATTTCTGATAAAGCTCAAGATCATTCTAGCACTGTTCAGGAAAGGTAGCATTCTGTCATTTTAATGTGATCTTCTAGTTTTCTAGTTTTGTCTTCTTTTTTTTCTTTCCAGTATCAATTACTGTTGACACTCACAATACTAAAATTTCAAGCTCTGTCTCGATACTAATAATGGGCTCAATTTTGATACCACAATTACAACCAAAAACTAACAAGCAAACATTCTTTTTAAGACAATAGACACAATTCAAAAACAAAAAACAAAACAAATTCATAATTCTTTAATTATGTTTTGAGCTTAAGATCATTATAAAACTGTTCAAGAATGTCACATTTTGAGTTTTTCTATCAATACTTGTTCAAATTATTATCTAGTTTTAGTATTGATTGGTATCAACTTTTCAATATTTTGACAATGCGAGTATCGATGCTTGTTATCAATGCTTGAGTATTTAGTCAATGCTACGTTTATTATCAATTAGTGTCTGGGTATCATTTGTTTTTATAGTCATTATCAGGATTAGGGTCTTTAAACCTTTTATTATTTGTGATTGAGGGGCTTCATGAAGTTTCTGGGCATTGTTTTTTTATCATTGCGTGACAGGGCCGGTTCATTTACTTCCATTATTGCACTCTCCATTGGGTTGCAGTTTAAATGAATTGAAGTTGTCCTGGTCGATCTCTCTTGAACCTGTCAGACTGACCTGTGCACTGCTCTGTAATCTCACCCATCTTTCGTGTGCCCTCTGACCCTCTTACCAGCGTGTGTCGGGCAGAATCACGTTTCCTCCGCCTCCTCCTGCGTTTCCCACCATAAAGAGTTAACTGTGGAGCGGGAGTCATTTTCTGGCAGCGGGACAATCGTTTGGTTTGGCCCCATGTCAGATGACCACTGAGCTTTTAATGATGGAAAGCAGGAGGATCCCTTTTGCCCGTAGGCCTCCTTGTTCACTCGCTAAAGCCAAGACGCCATCTGGAGCTGCCATAAGCCCCGCCCCTCCTTAATGTGACCCCAGCTTATCCTCAGACACTACACAAGACATGAACAGTGCTGCAATGCATTCTGGATGATGGAGTGTGTCTGCATTTTTTATAACGAGTTTAAAAATATTGCAGGGTTTGGTCTGGTTTTCTTACACTCATATCAGGGCAAGTAAAATGTATTGTTTTCCTCGTATTGATCAATCACAATTTTTATTTCAAAATGTGTTCTTAGTAAAAAGTAATTTAAATGGCTTTCAACATTTATTTATTTTTAATTATTGCAGTTTAACACAAGAAATAGCCAATATTTCAATCCCAAATCTGAATTGTGCTCCACCCCACGTGCTTTTGCTCACAGGGGATTGGATTTCGACTTCTCGATTAAAAAGATCCAAGTATTTCATTGATGATTTTAAAGGACTGAATCTCAATATCAATTAAAATTAAATTAAATGTACAGTTCTAATTCATATTGAGTGGAGGATGTGTTGCAGGTGTAATGTTGTCCTTTTACAGTAGTGATTGCAAGTGATTGAAGTCTCATGGATTAATTGAGTGGGTTGATAAAAAGAGCATGTACATTAAGTGTTTCTCAGTTGCTAATGTTTTGAAAATGTAAACCTGGATTCTAAGGCAACAGGTTACATTTTTCCCCAGAAAGGTAAACAAAAAAAGTAAGTAACAAAAACATTTTTACAGCGAAAACCCTAATATTTTGAATGGGAATATGACCCAGTTAAAAAGTAGATGAGATTTGTTTGGCTTAGAAAAAGTTCCTGTGTTCAGTGAAGCCTTGTAGTCTTTGATCTGAGAATAAACCTACAGAGTAAACTTTAATAAGTCACGGTCAAACAAATCTATCGTCCTTTTAAAACTTGTGGCTCCTCACAGTAGTTTTGTGTAACACCAGTCTTCATAGTGTGTGGTGTGTATGGAACAAAGCAGATATCTGCGTCACTGTCGAGATGAGGCCATCACAAAACTGTCCATTTCCTGTTTGACAAACACTGATCATCTGCCAATAATGAACTATCCATTATCCCATTAATCTTGTTTATTCAGCAATTTCCCCTTTCTGTTGCCTGTTTCTGAGTACATCATTTATTACCGTAATGGTGGCTTTGTTTCATTTTTCATACAGCAGTATAGTTTGTTCTTCTGTCAGCCAATCATGCATTTATTATCATTGTATGTTCACCAATGTTTGTTTCAATAATCTTCACTTAATGTACACCAAATTAAATGTTGTGTTAAATGTTAAGAAGAATTAGTCCAAGAGAAAGTTCAGATTTTGCCAACTTTGACAGTGTTTTTTCCATGGTATATAACAATGCTTGTCTGATAATATCTCTGTTTTGTGTTGTCTCTCTGCAGGTGATCTACAAAAGGCAACCATAGAGTGCGTCAGGCTGAAGCCAGTATGAGCAATAACAGCCACCAGGAGGTGGTCACGACCCCTCCACCCGCATCAGGCACCAAGGAGCGCTACTTTGACCGCATTGATGTCAATGACCCAGAGTACATCAGAGCCAGAAACATGTCTCCAGACCTACGGCAAGACTTCAACATCCTGGAGCAAAAGAAACGTGTGACACAGATACTGCAAAGCCCTGTGAGTTAAAACATTGCTGTTTGTTCGTGACATTAGGAACACTTAATGTGATGTGGAGGAACAAGACAGATACAGTTCATCATCAGTTAACCTTGTTACCTAGGATTATACAAGGCAGCAGGTGAACATTCTGCTCTAACAATTTTGAAAAGGGGAAATGGGTCTACATAATGATTTAACAAGGGCCAATATTGGGTGACGTTTATTCAGATTGTTAAAAACTGGCGCTCGACCTGGTGAGTATAGAACTGTCAAAGAAATAAGCCATTTTGATACATATATATATATATACCATCTAAATATATACATATATTAAAGCAATTCCAAAGCTCTGCATCTACTGCAGCTGATGTGACACTTGAGAGTCAAAACATTGTCCTCTCTCCCTTCTCTTCTCTCCTCTTCTCACCCTCTCTCCTCTTCTCACCCTCTCTCCTCTTCTCACCCTCTCTCCTCTTACTCTCTTCTCTCCTCTTCTCACCCTCTTTCCTCTTCTCTCCTCTTCTCTTTTCTCTCCTCTTCTCTCTTCTCTCCTCTTCTCTCTTCTCTCCTCTTCTCTCCTCTTCTCTCTTCTCTCCTCTTCTCACACTCTCTCCTCCTCTCACCCTCTCTCCTCTTCTCACCCTCTCTCCTCCTCTCACCCTCTCTCCTCTTCTCTTCTATGCCCTGTATCCTGTGGCCCTGCCGTGGGGTCAGGTTGTGCTGAAGCAAACACAAAGTCATGTTGTTTTATTAGTCCCCTGGAGCTCTGGATTCCCCAGTATTGCTTGTTTGTTTTGTTACCATTCGAATTTGAGCACTTGGTCTACTTGAGGACTCGGCCTGCCTCAGCGGTTCATGAAACGCACCATTGTTGCCACTGTCTTTTCTGCTGGTTCTGTGCCCTTTGAACACTTGCCTATTTTACAGCTAGTCCCTTGTCTTTCATAACTGCCCACTGGTCATATTTGCTCTTTTGTATTGACTTAAGGTTGTTCTCTAACTGAAGTGCTCTGATGTTGTTTGTGTTTCAGGTTGTTATGCACAGTCGCCATGTGTCTTATATTGTCTGAAACCTGGTACAAATAGATTTAAAGTCCAAAGATCAAGTTTAACGATACTTTTAAGCAATAAATGTCTAGAATGGTTGTCCCACAGTAGTAGATGGAGCCGTAAAAGTGTACAAGTGTGTGATTGATACTGGATAGTGCTGATAGTTTGGCCCTGGTCTTTTTTGGGCTTTAATGTGAGCTGCATTCTGCACATGCCCAGGGTAGTTAGCATGGCACGTTGCATTTAGTTATAGATGTCAAAGTAGAAGCTCCGATACCAGTTCACTCACTTGATACACCAGTGTGTCTTTGAAGAGCAAGAAAGAAGACATTAGCAAATCAGCTAAATTCCTTTCTACTAGTCTACTAACAGGAATGGCCAAAAATAAAGTAAAATGAAAAATGTGAGGCCGTTTGATTCAAAACAAGTTTGTATATTTCAAATAGAGGCATGTTGTTGAGGCAATATGTTTCAAATAAATGCAGTAATTTCAAATATGTGGTAAATCAATTAGTATAATAAGTAATTTCGCTCCAAACATTTCCCCAGTATTCAGCCCCAGTGTCTGTATGTTCCTTTATCATTCACTCCTCAGTGCAGAAGATTTGTCTTTTCAAACAGAGTCACGATGGAAATAGAAGAGCAATTAGGCTAAAAATGTGGTTTATGTGCACACAGTCTTGCAACAAATTATTTCATATCCCAGATAAATGCATTTTGTTGTTAGTTTTCCAAAAGTATAATGTTAATCAAACTGTACTGCAACTTAGCTTGAAATGTCTGGCCTTGCTGTAATTTTAAATATTAATATTGGTATCAGCAAGTAGGGGAAAAACATCTAATTACGATTGCGATTGTGATTGGGGTTAGATTTTCGATTAACTGAATCTTATTATTAAAAGTTTCACATTTTAAATGTTTTGTAAAATAGGCCACTGAACTGACAAACTAATAAAAGACTCCCATGTATTTCAGAACATGTTTGTACAGATATAAACTACATGTTTGACAGATTTTATGCAAATTAAGACAGAAATTTTTTGTCTTTTATGGAGGAAATAATTGTGCTTCAAAATGACTGTATTTGCGATTTACTAATCAATTGCGATTAATCTTGCAGCTCTCTCAGCAAGTACTGGACAAATCGACCACAGCAGCAAGACAAAAATCTGATATATGTATCAACTGGAGAATCCATATCAGACCACAGTTAACATAGCCACAGTGTTTTTGAACTATATTAGCTTAGATTTACTTTTTTATCACTGCTGTGGTCTGTATGAAAACACAAAGCAGCAGGATCTAAACGTTCAAGTACATTTTGTCACCGATGTCATCGTTTATCTTCAAAATCATTATCTTGTATTTCACAAGCGGCTGTTTTATGGCTATGCCCCTAAATTCTCCGCTATCTGACATGGACCGTTAGGCTCGTAGCATGCAGTTATTTGAGTTAATTGGTCACTGATGGCTCTTATTTACCGCTCTGTCAAAGCATGTGCGCCTGTGTGTACTCCAGTGGTATGCATTTTTCTCCTCGCTTGATGTGGGTTTTGAACGTTTGCCAAGCCTCGCTCCGCCGCCAGTAACAGGTGGCCCCGTGGAGGTCATAAAGGGTACATTATCCCTGCCCAAATTCAGCTACAACAACAGCAGAAACAAGCGTGCCCGCCTCTCCTGCCCTCTCTCTCAGCGCGGTTTGTTTTGGTTGCAGTGTCATGGCACTAGCCGCGGTGGAAGATTACATGTTTCTCAGATGGCAGCTTGTGTTTAAAGTTGGACCAGTTTAGACCAGGCGGGATGTCTGATTTTCTCATACAGCCGGCTCAAGTCATTTTCACCTCTGGAGTTGGCGCATTCTGAACCACCAATCGTCAAAATGAGATAATGCGCAAATAATGAGGGATTAGGTCACTTTAGTTATGCAATGTTTTTATTTGCTGGCAGTTTGTGTGACTTTGATCTGAGGGATTAAAACCATACCAACCCTGTGTATTCAAAGAAAAAGAAAAATAGAAAGTATATTGTTTATAAGATGAAAAGTTTATGAACTAAAAAAAGAAAAGAAGTTGCAGTATGTGGTGATTTTTTTTCTGTACTTTCATCAATAATTTTAGTAAGTAAGTAATGTTTATTTGTATAGCACCTTTCACAGACACAGATCACAAAGTGCTTCTCATTGACATTGATACTAGAATATATACAATCAGCAAAACACATTATTAATATAAACAGCATTAATTGTAACACATAAGTTATAGCAACACATTTGGTCAAAGTGGCCCTAAGCCTACGGGGGCAGGAATGCTTGCTCAAATAGGAAAGATTTCAGCTGTTTTTTAAAGCCATCTACGCTGTCTAGAGAATGCAAGTTGAAGGGCAGTTCATTCCAGAGTTTAGGAGAAACCGCTTTGAAGGATCTACCTCCTGGTGTTTTGAAGGATGTCCATTACTTGCAAAAAATATGCAGATTATCGTAGTTGTGGAAATCTAAAACAAATGTATATTATAATTTTTTCTCAGTTTTTCAATATTGCTCACCTATAATCCAAATAGTCTGCTACAAGTTGAGTTGAACACACTTTCCCATGTATTCTTTGAGCCCAGCCAAGGCCAAGGAGGTTGTGTAGTTGTGACCACAGTTTTGTCTGCCCTGAGTCAAGAAGATAATTATTGTAAACCAGAACATGATGTATTGTAATTGTGTAAGAGATTCCAGTGAACATTACTCAGCTTCACCACACCACATGTCCAGTTCCTGAATGTGATAAAGAAGGGAGGGATTTGTTTTCCAATGACAAGGCGAGTTTTACTTGAAACAGAAATTATTTCAAGGGCGACAACCGTAGCTCTGGAGGAGGAGGAGGAGGCTGTGACTGATAGTGGTAGTGCTAGCAATATTTATATTTGACAACCATTTATTTAAATGTCTTCTTGGTTGAGACAAAAGTGCAGAAATTATACCCTACTCACATTATATCGTTATTTTGAATATTACAATGTTTATTTTATGTTTAATCAGCTCTTTGAACTATATATTAATTTATTCTAAACAAATACACCCAATATTTTAATTGTCTATGTTGTTAATGGAACTATTAGTATTTGTAGTCCCAAAAAATGCATCATGACTGCATGAGTGATTGTATTAAGACTTGAAATATACACATATTGTATTTTATTGTCATGTATGCCATTTTTGACATGAACCTGTCCAGGGACTACAGGTGGAAATTGGAAACTTTGCTATAACCTGGCACAAGCCTCTTTCCACTTAGGTCGGTGTTTTTATGTGCATTGTCCTTGATAGCCAAACTAAACATCTAGGTAATGCATTTTTTCTGTCACTTTTTAAAGTGAAGTGAAGTTATTTTTATTAGGATAATGCAAGATATTTTAAAAAGAAGCAATGATTATTTGTTTTTAAAGAACAACAAGAAACAAAAATTATCAATCAACACCTCACTAGTATTTCTTTAAACATGACAGACATAATTCAGATAAAAAGAAAATGAGGATCTCGTATATATCCAAAGGCAATATCGGTCACAGAGAGATCATGAGAAATGTGCAAGGCATCAAAATAGAAGTGGCCTTCATTATAATGCAAAAAATAAGAGGTTTACATATTAAGTCAATTAATATCGATTGACTAAAAAAATTGAGATGAAAAATAGATCAACAGAAATTAATTAGGTGCATCACAGGACTGCATTGTCATTCAGAAAGTTGAATCTCATAAAGTTTGGTCCCAACTTGACGAATCGCTGCATGTTAGACAATGAGTATTAAAGAAAACATAAGATTTCCATCTTATTTGGTTATAGTCTTGTGAATAATTGTTAAATAAATAGTTGAATCATGTTGTTTTTCTCTCAAGCGATCTGCATTACTTAATTCTTTCCCTGAAGTTCCTCATAAAAAAATCTTTAGCCTGATTAGTGCAGATCAGAGCGCTCTAAGCACTAAAATCTATCATTGCTTACCAGAAAACATGTAGCTACAAGACACTGCAACAGCGTCTTGTGCCTGCCCTTTCATAAACTATTCAAATGACTTCTGCAACACTAATGTCTTGTTTATCGAGGCATTTGGTGTTCGAAGGCATGTTTTGTCAAGACACCCTTCGTCATCAATCATAGCTTATATTCCGCAAACGTATTGGGTCAGATGGTTTGTTTTCCTTGTCTCTCATTAACCCCGATGTATTAAATGTCATATGAGAAGAGCGGCGTGAATACAGGGGATAATTGAGCTTCTTTATGGTGGTGATGTCGACAGGAGATAAAGACTGTTTTGTGAAACTGGCCTGAAGGAGCTTTGAGCCGTAGCCTCTTGGTTTCTGTCTCATGATGTCACGGCTCCTCAAAGATACCATTAAACTGTCGAATGCTGTGGTTGAACATGCGCTGTGTTTGCTCCTCTCACACTATCCATACACTGGAACTGGTGTGCTGCTAATCAGGTTTCTGCACAAGAAGTCGAGAGGTCAGAAGAGGCACAAGATTGAATTTGGACTGAATTGAATTTGGCTGGTGCTGTTTTTGCTCAGATGTTCTTCTCACTGATTGCAGATCTGTTTATCATCTGACATGGTTCCTGTGGTTGCCGAAAAATCAATTAACTGGATTAGGGACGTTAAGATTATTTGGTTTACCGATAATCGAGAATGTTCAAGCCACAATGTAATTATAAGAACAAAAAACTCATAATTATGATGAAGCAAAATGAAATATTTTTACTTACTCTAAAAAAGTACACCATAACATGTATGCTTTATGGAGCTGTTTTGCATTCACGAAGTTTGATTTTACGAAGCCGGTCACACTATTGAAACTGTTCTAGAATGAAGGAAAATTTCACTTTTGTTTTGTGTCAATAATCATGAATAATTGTTATTTCGTGATGTTTCTTTTCACTATAATCGCAGCTCTAAAATGTGATATCGTGACATTACGTTCCTATATTCTAATCAACACAAAAACCAACATTAGATACTATTCTAAGGAAGTATTAGAACTAAGTATGTACAATCTATTAGAAGTAACAAGACCACATGGTAAGAAGAAGCTATTATTCTGTGTTGAAAATGATAGACTTTGAAGGAAGAGTACATCAGTGCATCTTATGTTCGTTAAAAAAGTTGGGTTTAATGATTGACTAATCGCGTCTTGTCAACCGGAAAAGAAGCATTTTGATAGTCGTTATCTGGGCTATAAAGACTCTAAAACATAAGACAGCACTTACAACAAAGACAGTGGCATTATTGCGTCAAAACTCAGATTTCCATCAACAATACACTGTGTTTGCAAATATTCTGTGTCCAGAAGCCTTCTGTCACCATAAATCTACCTTTATTTTGTTGTCAGTGTATTTAAAAAGTCTCAATATGCAAAAGAAAGAATCGTTTGACTAGTCGACTAATTAAAAAGTAATAGATGACTTGACGACTACTAATATTAGATGCAGTCCCATTAAAAGTGTGTTTCATGTCGGTATCAAAATTAGCATCCAATTTCAGTTTTTTCCTTTGTATAGAAATCAAAGTTGAAACGTTTGTATCGTGACAACAAAGTCCGCATTTATTACGCCCCATTTGTATTTGTTCATGAATACAAAGTGAGTCTACTGCAGAGATGAGTATCTGCTTCTTCCCTTAAATGTGGCTTCTTATCTGTGTATTCACTTTTCACTGTTAAACCTATGGAGGTCTCATTACACACATTAGTGGTTCAAATTGCTCCAGTGGGTCTTTTGAAAACCCAGTCGTTCCATCTCACAGCAGCTGGTTTTACACTTTGACATTTTCTTTCTTTCTGTCATAACGCAGTGAAAGCTCCTGCAGTGGAGAATGAGCCTCTGGAGTGAAGTATAACACTGTAAATGAAACATCAAATAACACGTTACATACTCCGATATTTTTTCTCTGACCACTTGCTTGTTGAAAAAACTTTAAAGTGTGTAAAATTCAATTGAGATGCCTTAGTTGGCCTGTTTTGGCTTTGAGGGTAGATTTACTTTTGCTTTGGCCCACAGCAATAAGAGCCTACTGAGAAAAGCTTGAAAAACTGAATTAGTTTCGCTACTATTCTTGTTTCTGCGTAAGTGGGTCAGTCGCTCTTGAGACAATAAAAAATAATCTGAAGATGTGCTACTTCTACTTAAACAGTTATAGTCATAATTAATAAAATACATTTGATTTGATTTCTTCAGAAGACAATTTTATATTATTTTTGTATTTCATGTTTAAGGAAGAATTGCAAGTGCATTCAAGCTTATCGTGGCCTGAAAGAGCAGTATTGTGCGCATATAACATCACGGTTGTCTCAAAGTAAGACTATAATTACAGCCTTGCCTATAGTCTGTTTATTTGCTTTAATTATCTTTCTGACAACTCAACCTCTGTGCTTCCCAAAATGCACTGCAGTTTAGTGTGAGTGTAATCCTAACCAGCCAGGGGATGTGACCCAAAACACAGCATTCACTCACACAAGAGAACCATGACATTTAATATGGAGCAGGTAGAGCTGCAGTTCTCAAACTGTAACACAGGTGATATGGAGCTCTGAAGGAGTTTGAGTACCATCATGCTGGTTTAGAAACAGATTTGTTTGCAAAACTTCAGATAATTCAATTTTCAATGGAGAAATAGCACTTAATCCCGGCTCAGTGTTTGTTATCTTGTTCTACGTCATCAGAGGTACAATACTCCCCACACCGGACACATTGGCAGAGCTTACTTGAATGGACAGTACTATTACAATCTCTTTGGATTTGTGTCTCCAGGTCCTGTCCCGGGTCCCACGCTGATAGTAAATAAACTTCTCCTGCGTCAGAACTGCAGCCTCATGCTCCAGCCTCTCTCGGGCTACTTTGATTTATTCTACAACAGTTGGTAATCAGTAAAATTTAGGAATGGAAGGAAAAAGCAATTTATACAGATTTAGTATCTGGTACACCATAATAAAGGAAGGAAATGGTGTCTGAAAACTTTCTGAAGCCACAATAACATGATTCATTAAAACATATTTGATATAGTCAATAACCTGACTAAACAGGTCATATTCATTTTACTGACCCTATTTTGAGGACTTTGAGGACTTTTCACTAAGATAGAAAAAAGACAAAAAGAGATTATTATTATATTTTGAGTTGTTAATTGACAACGGTGCCGAATTTTCATCACTCTGAAATAGGGTTGTCACATGCGTCTAAAAGTAGTACCAAAAGTAGATCCTCATTTGAGCAAGTATCAATACAGAAATCACATAAAAAGGGAAACATTGACCTTTTCGTAACAGTTTTAGAATTAACTTGAGTTTTATCAGAACTTGTATTGACCTTATTCTGCCCCGCCCACTTTTGCCTCTTTTTGCCACACTCCACTCCTGTAGTAAATGGACTTTTGGTTTGATGAAAACCCTGTTCACGCAAATGACGAACGAGGGAAAAGTCTCGCTGCTAAAACATTAGATTAGATTGATTTGTGTAAAATGTTTGTAAATGTGCACGAGCAACAACAAGTCAGCCATGCACCAATTTCCTGTGCAGCCCCAAAACGGCTTTTTAGTCTGAGTAGAACTTATTTTCTGTTGAGCTTGTCTGCCCTTTGTAAACGGAAACAAGATGGCGGCGCCCACGGCAACTTCCGGAATAAGGTGAATAAGCTCACATAGTACATAAATAAAGTAGGGATGCACAATATATCGCAAAAATGTTTATTTTGCAAAACTGACTAACGCGGTAATAGATATTGCAAAAAGATAAATACATCACACAGCATGTTCTTTATCTGAGAGAAATGCACATACACTTTACAAAATTCAGATTTTAGTCCAGATTTTTATCCTTGCTTTGATCTTAATCTGTGTTATTTTCTTGACACAGTTAGACTATTAAATTAAATCTTAATTAAACTGAACTGAACTTATTGTGTAAAAAAACAAAAAAATGTTATCAAATATTGAACATTTTTGAAAATGAAGGCCTTAAAGAAAGCACAGTTATTTTGTGTTGAAAACTTATTGTTTGAAAAAGAGCTTTTTTGTTTATTTTATGTTATTATCAAGACTACCGTATTCCCTATAGCATCAGTTTGTAAATTTAGTACTGTGACAACACTGCTCTGAAACTCAAGGATACAAGCTTTATTTGTGAATTATTGTGCGTTTTGCTGGTCATGGAATGACTAGTGATGTGAAGTGACGTTTCAGCTCAACGTCGATTCTGTTTTGAAGCCCATTAATCATTGTAACTAGTGATTATGAGAGAGATGAGGTAATGCAGATCCACAGACCGCTTTGATTCAAACTCAAGTTCAGGCCTGTCCTAACAGTCGTAAAAGGTCTCATCTGCCGCCCCTAAAGGGTGAGGTGCAACTGTTAATGTACAACAATAACAGCTTTAACAGGGTCAACGCAACAAAGAACGTTTCAGAGATTTACAAGAAGAGATTCAGACAACTTCCTGGTATTTGAAAACAACAACATCCCATATACACTGCTAATTAGTGTAAGAAGGAACCACAGACCAATAATGAAGTAGAGTGGCCTAAAACAGGACAAGATTTAGATAGAGCGGACAAGATTGAGAGAGATAGATATAGATAGATAGATAGATAGATAGATAGATAGATAGATAGATAGATAGATAGATAGATAGATAGATAGATAGATAGATAGTTAATACCATAGAAGTTAATACCATGAATAAATGTGCTATTTAGTCCATTATATTATATGTATAAAGTCTTTAAAGCGGTCTCATATTTCGCTCACTTTCCTAAACAATAATCACAATGAGTTGACAAGCATTTTTCACAAGTTTCTGAGTGAGTTTTGCCGTCGTGGTAAAGCTAACAAATATTAGCATGCTAATGACGCGCTTCCTGCTATTCATTGAATAAAATGCTCTGTAAATAAATGCAGAGAAAGCTCATTTTCACCCGAATAGATGTATTTACAATATATCTGTATTGGGTTGATTTGACTTTATTACATGCAAAAATCAGGAACATGGACTAGTTCTGTTTTTCCTGTTTCACAACAATAAAAATCAGGTACAGCCCCTTTAAAGGCCAATAACAACACAAATAATCACTGGTCAATGTTCAGTCAAAAGATGCCCATGAAGTGTTGAACCAGTGACTGTCTTAGCACATGAAGAGGTGAGCTCTTCAGTTTTGACAGCAGGATGCCATACAGTTATCTATAAGATAAGAAAACTTTATTTGTCCCTCAATGGGGAAATTTCAATGTTGCATCTGGCATGTCACGACGATATGTCACAAGTACAGATTATTGTGAAAAGAAACATGACAACATAACGTTTATTCATGACTGCTGCCATATAACAAAACAGCAAATCAGTAGGATAACAATGTATAAGATACTAGAATATTTATACTATAATATATACTAGAATATTTATGGAATATACCGGTAGTTAAGATACTAATTAGTGATAAAATCTAAGAGTAAACAAATGTGCATTAACATAACATAAATGCTTTTCTTGTTTGTGTGCATTAAACTTTAAAAGGCTGCCTGTTGTTTGTCAACCTAATTCTTTTGCTTCCATTTAAAAAAGATTAGCTCTTAGTGGTTTCTGAGCAGCCTTCGATAACATCATTTATGAGATAGGATCACATTTCTTCGTCCAGTAAATCACAAATGTGGTGAGGCAGTAATCTTGTTTCTGGATTAACGTGCTTTGTTTGTACAGCTATGATAAAAACCCTAATGATTTACCTGAACTAAAACAGTACACGACAACAGCAAAGCCAGTCTTTGATCAAATGTTTTTTGTGGCTGCAGCTGTGGAAGTTTTGAGAAAAATTCAAATGTTCCACTCAAGGTCTCTGGATTAATGTGTTGATGATGGGGATAAAATCTGTCATAATCTGCTTGGACACATGTGGAGCAGATGCCAACGTTTTTTTTTTGTTTTTTTATTAAATGCAGTGGGTCACTTTTCTTTTGGGTAATTTATTCCACAACTGCATTATGGTTTTGTTTCTGCTTAACTTCATGTGCAACATTTTTTAAATAATTATTTTGTCCAATGTCTGATGTGTCTTTCTTAAACAAAAGTAAAAGTTACTCAAAGAAGGATGGTTACTTTTACCACAGACTGCCTGCACCGCTGTTTGATTTGGCTACACTTTTCTGTTTAGTCTGAACGATATCTTTAAATCCTGGACTAAACAGGGTTGGTCTTTTGAAATCAGCCAGTGAAAAAAAAAAAAAAGCCACATAATTAAGCCATTTCACCACCTCACGAATGTCGCAATGTAAAATATTCATGTTACAATTATAGTGAGAAGAGACATCACAATTTAACAAATGTCCATGATTTTTGTCACCATGTCCAGGCAATGCTGAAATCCTGTATTTTCTTTCATGCACATGCTTTAATAGATTCTAGTTTTTGTCCAGCTTCATGAAAAGAAATGTTATTGTGACATAGACATCCAGACAAAAATAGGTTCCTTCTAAGACTCTCACAATTGTATTTTTTGGTCTTACTTGACCTCTTGACCGCCTAACCTCTCTTGTGAAAAGTTCTGTGTGTAGACTGTGTAGACTTGGTCTTGAGCAGAAAACTGTTCCTTCCAAAGTAAGGACTGCTCCAAAATATAATCTGATTTTAATTGATGCTATTTTTCATTTGTTGAAGCCATTGTATTAGTTTGACCAGTAGGGGAGTTCAGTAGTAGTTTATGTCGTTGATGTTGCAGTAGTAGTTTTATTTCATTTCACTTAAAGGTGCACAGTGTAATTTTTTCTGGTGGAGGGTCTGCCACTTGCTGGTTTCCATGGTGATGTTATTGCTTTGCCTGCAATATGGCTATAGACCTGGAGAACAGCAAATAATGCAACCAGGTCAAGTTACATTTCTGCTCACTGTAAGAATGCATGTTTTTCAAGGTATTTTTGTTGAATAAATATAGATACATTTAATACCATATTCAACATTCCAGACAAAGCAATACCATCTCCATGGAAACAAGCAGGTTGTGGAGACACTAAAACGTACATAATGCCCCTTTAAGAACTCCTTTGATGATGTTTAAACTCAGAACACTGCTGTCCAGAGTTTCCGAGGGCCACTTGAACACAGCACAAGCCCTTCAGTCTGAGGACGGTTGCACGGTGACCTCGCCATAGAAACAGGAATGTCTGGCTCCAGTTCAGAAACAGTGGTGAGTCCGGACGACATGTAACGAGCTCTTACAAAACACTCAATATGACATAAAGCCAATGGGCCAAAGATCCATTCAAATCTCAGTAATGGAGGGTCCCCAGAGGCACCAGAGGGGTACGGGGAAGTTGAGTTTGCACAAACAAAAGTCTATTGGGATCAGGCGGACTGCTGCATAAGCACTGGGATGAGAGAAATGCATGAATATTGAATGGTAAAGAGGAGAGATGGGGAAATGGTGTCACGGCCTATTTTCCCCCTCTCATTTTTACTCGTCAGACTTCAAACATCGATCTGTCTGACAACCATAACAGGACAGCGTGTGTATAAACCTATTAAAATGTAACGGGTTTGACTTTTTCCACTTTATTTATGAATACATACTTATTAATGAACATCAGCTTAACAAGAACTTAAAACCTTTCCTGTTACATTATGATGATTAATCAGAATCAGTTTTATTGCCATTGTCAGTGAACAAAATTCACAAATTAGGAACTTGCTTCAGCAATATGGTGCAACATGAAATAGAGTATTATAATTAATCATTTTGCATCAATCTACATAAAAAAGCATATCAAAGGTTTGTTTAGACTAGGGCTGTAAACCTGTAGTCATTTAGTCGATTGGTCGATGGTGTCTTAGTCGACCAACATTTTTTTTATTTAAAGGATTTATATGAAAAAAAAAACAGCAGAAACAAGAAGATATGGATGGAGTTAGTTTGCTGAAGATTTTGGAGTCCAACATATAAATACAGTTTCATTGTACTTATCTGTAAAAATTGTTGTTTTTGCATGAATTCCTGTGCATTTGTGGTGTTTTTAGTGCAGTTTGGGTTAGATGCATGGACATACTTCCTAGATTTGATCTATTTTGCCACACCCCCTTTTAGTCGATAAATCGGTCCATGGGGCAGGTCTTTAGTCCAGCAAGAATTTCTTTAGTCGACTACAGCCCTAGTTTAGACAATGACTTCTTATGGGTTTGGCTTAGTTTAAAGGTGCCATTTTGAATTTGTGAATAGTCTTGACAAAAGTTCAAGTTTTTAATCATTATTTTCTGTACACGTCCAACCCAGGGCTAGAGGGGTTTGAGGGTTAACCCTAACCCTGAGGCAACGGACCCTTCACTTTCACTGCTGATTTCCAATGGACAAACGCCTGTCTGAAATGTGTGTAAATTCCTGTTGTCTGCTTCCTGGATTCCATTTCCTTGTTGACTTTAATGACATTAGCCTGTAGGGAGAAACGAGAACACCCCCGGAGAGGTTAACAGCCTTGTAAAGATTATTTGAGCCATGTCTTCACTGGCCCCACAGTCCGTCTTGTGAATAGTCTTATTGTTAGTGTATGATGTATAATAGTGCCATGTCGTGTCTTGTGATAACTGTATGCATTTGATTCATGAGCTAAAACATTAACCACGAAAAAAGCATAAAATTGTATGGCGCATCATATGAGATAATCCCTAGTGCATATCTGGATTTACGTAACATCATTTTAGCTTGTCCTGTATTAAACTGGACCCAAGGATAAGCCATAAACTCAGTCACACTAGAGAAACCAATCAGAAAACAAGCCTCTGTCGACCAATCACAGCCTCTGATTTGCTGTAGTTAGACTGACAATGAGATTTTTGTTTGTGTACTTTGTTGCTCTCTGCAGTCAGCGTCAGCCCCAGGTTCAGTAAAATAGTACAACATAGTGGGTTCAGTAAAACATTTTTAACCGAAATGTACCTCAAATCACGAGTAGAAATTGTAGGTGCTCTATTATGTTGAATATTACTGTTATGAAAAAAGATTATTTTTGAACTATATTATTTTGTTCAATAATTATTTCAGAATTGTGTGTTTTTTCTGTTTGATTAGGCATTTGTTTAATATTATGTTCATGTATCAAATTATTGTGCTAGGTAATAGGTTGTGTTCACGTCCTAGATTTGATGTTGACAGAATTTCAGATCAGAGATTAATTGTTTTTTACTTTTTTGTTTGGGTTTGGTTCCACAAACGTTATTAATGAGGCTTTTCAACTGTTTTTCCCTTGAAACCTTTTCAACAATCACGTCTTTATTGTTCAATATTGACACAATTTTCTGAAGCTATTTAGAAAACATAATTTAACTTTAATTATGCTTACAGGGAAAATGGTGAACTTTGTGTCCGTTTTTGTTTCATGGCCCAGTAGTCACAGAAATATTAACCACAATCGAGGATAAAACATCTGCAATCTTCATGTTAAAACTCATGTCACGTTAACACACCTTGTTGTTGTTGTTGTTGTACATAAACTAGTCATTAAGATGCTGAGATTTCTTCTGTTATTCTTGTCTCATGACCGTTCTCTCTGTGTGGCAGGCGTTCAAAGAGGAGCTGGAGAGCCTGATCACGGAGCAGCAGAGGAAAGGCAGCGTCCCGTCTGGGCTGCTGGCTCTCAGACAGATCGCAGACTTCTTCATGACCAGCTCTGTGGCTGGGTTCAACACCTCTCCTCTCAGTGAGTACAACAAAACCACAACACTTTCAACCAAAAATGAGATGAACTTTTTTATTTGTACCATTATGGGGAAAACATTGAAAGTAACAAAACTCTGAGCATGAAATTTCAACCAATAGTTTCAAATTGATTGCATTTGTGTCTTGTCATTAGTGAGGCCTTTTAAAGATGCCTAATGTTTTTCTTACATATTAATTATTTAACAAATTGCCTGAGAGTAGAGCATTGATGATTAGAGTTAACACAAAACTAAAATTTCAAGCAATCGCTTGATTTTTGGTACCACAATGAATAAATAATACTTTTACACAAATTACTAATTATATTTACAACACATATTGAATTTTTTGTCATTATTGTGTGCAAACCTTATAGTTTTGATATAGATGCCGACCTTTCGTAAACCATTCAAGAGTTAGTATTGATACTTGTTCAAATCTTGTTTTGATAATAGTTTTAGTGATGATTAGTATTGTGGTATCAATACATCTGATAAACAATGCTGCACGTGGAGGAGAAGTGTGATTTGATTCAACATTAAAGCTACTGTTCATAGTAAAGTTTCAATACTGATAAACTACAGTTGGTTGCAATATAGGAAATCATCAAAAATATCTTGAATATTTTTGTTTTGTTGTGTGCAAAATTTTATAGTCCTACTAAAACAGCAAAATGGAAGAAGCTTACGTTGTAATCTTTCAAACACGGTTATAAAGTGATATTCTACTCTTGTCACATTTGCCGAAATATCCTTTGATTATTGTTATCAAAATACTTGCGCTTTAGTTGATTGTGGAGCTTTTAAACAGACATGTTGAGAATATTTAGTTGGGTTTAAGAATGAAATTGTTACAGAGTTCTTCAATAACTTTTATCAGACACAGACCATCAATATTTCATGAGACAATCCATTACCAACTTGAGACTTCTGTGCTTAAGGGCTTATATTCAGTGGGACAGCCCTGCCCCAGACTCCGGAAGAGCCGTGCATTTTTCCATGGTTTTGATCCTGTCGTCCAGTCCATGAATCCATATGTGGAGCTGGTTTTAATCACAGGGAAGGAATGCACAACTAATGCCCAATTACATGTCGAAAACTCCTATAGTGGTCCTGTCTGGTCCATGGTTAAAAATACGGCTGTAATGAGTATGTTCAAGACGGCATCAACAAACTGGAATGTTGTTGTGAGACAGATTGAGACACAGGTGTGGCTCAGTGGACCTCGACTTTAGGCTCAACCGCACATTTTAGTATTTTGTTTGTTTTCTTTTGAAAGGTTTGGGAATGGTGACACCCATCAATGACCTTTACGGAGTGGACGTGTCTGCGATGGTGAAGGGGGAGAAGCAGACGCGCTGTAAACTGGCCAGTGTTTACAGACTGATGGACCTGTTCAGCTGGGCACATCTCGCCAACTCCTACAGCACAGTAAGGCTTTCTGGCTCTTCTTCACGCCGCAAATGTGATCAAGTTAATTGTTTGTTGAGACCATATACAGTGTTCATGAGTTTACTTACATTTGGGATGTCAAGATATACATTTGTTGTGTTCCAGTTGTGTGAAGAATTACAGGATTCACAATTATTGACACATAACAACAAAACAAAGATGAAATCTGTAATTTTCTTTCATTCTAATACAGAACTGTTCCAGAAGCATTTGACCAGCTTTATGAAATTAAACTTTCTGAATGCAAAAGTAACATTATTGGGATATATACAGCCACATGCACTATACATAAAGATGTACTTTTTTGGAGGGCAGATTGAACTGAAATTACTTATTTTTGCTTCTAAATTAGTCACAATTATTCGTTTTTAGTTCTTAACGACTATATTGTGAGTAACCTGAATAATCACTGTTATTGATTAACCAAATAATCTTGACATCCCTCTTACACACAAGACAATATATTTGTTCACTTTTAGTAAAGCAATACATGCTTTCATGTACTGATCAATTGCTGTCACAAAGACTAAATCAAAGCTAATTCGGACTAAGGAAAATCATTAATAACGCAGCACGTTGTGATACTTGATTGATGTGTACAGTATTGCAGTACTGATACCTTTGCGATATATTGTGCAGTCATATTATGTAATATCTATCCTAATCTTCATGAATGTCTACTGAGAGGAAAGTGTCAATAGCAAAAAGCCCTGCAAAATGCACATTTGATAAAAGGGCAGTGCATGGCAGTGTACATTTTTGTGCAAATTTTCACAAGCTGAAAAGTCAAATATTATTTGTATTTGTTGTGGAATTCATAATGTATGTTTTTATCCTTTTCCACCAGGCTCGTGTCAGCAAAGAGCAGGACCACATCCTCATTATACCAAGAGGGCTTTCCTTTGCTGAAGCCTCTGCATCAAATCTGGTAAGAAGCTCAACAAGTCTTATTTTCTTAAAAAGTGCCAAAAACTAAAATTAGAGAAACCAGATTAATGTCCATTATGCTGCATGAAGTGAAACCTAAAACAGCAACAACCAGCTCAACTAGCCTTTTCTTTTATTTATTCTCATTGTTGAATAACTATTAGCTGGCAATAATTACTTTTCTGTGCACATACAATGTCTGAATACAAAGACTATGACTAACTTGGCAGGTGATTTATAATCTATGCTGAACCTGGCCTTATGATTTAGGAATAATGCAATTGTAGAGTATTTTCTTAAAAACCAGTTTCATTAAGAATAGCCTTGCTGTTAACCTCTGAACAAACAGACTGACTGAAGGTACGCTCTAATAGTGGAAACCGGTCTGTTAATAAAACAGAAAGAATGCAGTTATCTAAATGGCAACACAATATTACTAATAAATGGTCCAAACTCATAAAAACTTTTGAAATCCACCGTTGATTCATTGTATGACACCCTAACAGTCAGTGTCCTTTACATTTAGCTTACTCTGTTTTTTTGTTTTTGTTTTTTTTTCTTATACCGACGAGCTCATTAAAGTACAGTTGTGCAAGTCCTTAAGAAACCAAAGAGTGGTGAATATAAATTGTCCAAGGTCGAGCGAGGGTCAGCGGAGGCTTGTGTCAGACTGATTTGAGTTGGCTCTGGTCATTTTGCATCTGCTCCTCCCTCTTTGAGCTCGGGGTTACTCAAGTTCACAATTACACATGTATATATACTTCTTTAACAAACTGCAGACAATGTTTTAAGGCATTTAATTCCACATTTAATGGCTTTTCAGTGCTGTCAGCCAAAGACCTAGGGTGAACTTATGCTGGACTGAACCGGACACGCTGCATAACCTTGTCAATATTAAATCAATGTAGGCATGCATGGGCGCAGTTTTTTAGAGCTGAAGTTATTTTGTGTGTGTGCTGGGTACAATATCAATGCGCAGCTGTGCTCCACACATCAATATGTAACTCTGGAAAAGGCTTATAAAACGTCAGGATTTTAACTGAACCAAAAACAATCTGTTGCAGTAATCTTTTATAGTATTATGATTATTTAAAGCAGTTATACTTGAATGCAAGCTCGGAGTAAATTCCTCTACTTTGGTATTAAGGTTTTGCTTCAGATTAAAATGGCTGTTGTGAGCTGTTTACAGGGGGCAGTTGCAGTGAGACCTGGTTGTCATGTTATTTGACCACTGAACACAACACCTGCTCTTAGTCTCTTGGTTTCTTTTATTGTGATGTTGTTTCCTCCATCTAGTGTCCATTTAAGTCTTAAGTTACAAATCTGTTTCATCTGCACTTTTCCGTCCTATCCTTTTTGTCTGCCACAATGAATCTAATAAACCTGAACCAACTACGTGTTAGGCAGGCAGACAATGAATGTCTTATGTTTCATAATGTATGTAATTTTTCCTGGTCCAGTCCCAGGCACTTTGTTCAGGGCATTTATAGGATCGTTCTAAAGTGGTTTTGTCTTAACACTGTCTTATAAAAAGGTTCATGTCTAAAGGTGTGTCAAGAAGTCAATTTATACAGATCAGATACAAGTCCTATCTTAGGTATTTAATTAGAATGGCCTCTTCTCTGAACATCGTTCTTCTCTCCTTCAGGTCAAGGTGAACATCATTGGTAATGTAATCGAACAGGGGTCCACCAACTTAAGGATCGACCCGTCCGGCTTCAGCCCACACGCCGCCATCTACTCCATGCGACCAGACATCCGCTGTGTCGTGCACGTGCACAGTCCTGCCACCGCCGCCGTAAGATCGTGTTTTATACCTGCAGATTTCTTTTTTATCTCTTCTCCTCGCCTTGAGATAATACATAGCTGAATTTGAAGAAGTATGTTTTAAAGTCAGTTTTTATTTTTTAAAGTTTATATTTTATTGTTTGCCTGACACAATATAAAAAAATATAAGCATTATGTCAAAAAGAGCAGCAGCAGTATATTATCTTTTCTTTCTTTTCAATCTTAAGGTGTCATCTATGAAGTGTGGGCTCCTGCCTATTTCCCAAGAGGCTTTGATCCTGGGGGACATTGCTTACTACAACTACAACGGCAGCATTGATGAGCAGGAGGAGCGCATAGAGCTTCAGAAGGCCCTGGGGCCAACAGCAAAGGTACAAACAACTATTTTTACCATCACGATATTCCAGAGTTATTTTAGATAAAGGAAGTAGTATTTTTATAGGCCTTCCTCGAGGTCAAGAAGAGGAAATGAGCTAATTATCAGGGCGTGGTGTGTTCCTAATAGGAAATTGTAGACCTGACATCCTGCTGTAATCGAGTTCACAGTATAAATGTTACTTCACGTGTGTGTTGCAGGTGCTGGTTCTGAGAAATCATGGAGTCCTTACTCTCGGAGAGACTATCGAAGAGGCCTTTAATAACATGTACAACGCTCAGTTTGCCTGTGAAATCCAGGTACACACTAAACCAAACCATCATCTGCCAAAACATTTTAGCATTGTAATCAAGGAAAAATACATTCTTTCTCATAAAAGAATAATAATAAAAATAATAATACCTAGGGGTGGCAGATATTGACAAAAGTGAAAATCTCAATATTTTTTGGACTATCCCGACAATAATATTCAGACTATCAATCCAACAGAAATGTGTTACATTAGAAAAATGCCTGTAAAATGAATCAGAAATATCACCTCATACTCTTATTTGAAAGTTTACTATTAGAACTATTTTTCAATGCTTTTTTTTTTTGTTTGTTCTATAAACAATATTCTGGATATACCAATTTTCGCTTCTTCAAGACAACATTTAAAATAATTGTGTACCATACATTGCCCACCTTTAATCTGACCTTGTATCATTGACATACTGTAACATTTCCTGCACTGGAGATACAGTGTGATGGAGCAACAAATGCCTGGAGTTACAGTAAGGAGGGTGTTCTGCTCATCTTTGTAAGCATGGCAGGATTTTGAGATCGTCCCCTCTCTGTCCCTGGTCAGGCAAATCTGATTGGCAAAAGGAAACATTAATCCATAATGCAAAGCCCAGCTTAAATTCTATGAATAATTTCACAACCAATGTCTGCTGTAATCTCTGCAATACATTTGTTTGCATTTTAGCATTGGTTATAGCTTTTAAAGTGTATTGTAAAAGCATTTTACTTGTAGGTCAAGGCGATTTCATGTGCTGGAAGTGTTGACAACCTAATCGTGCTGGACCAGGAGACGTACAAGTCCCGTGTTCATGATGTGGGGACAGCTGCTGATGTCAACCACGGCGCGACCTACAAGTGGAAGACTGGAGAGCTGGAGTTTGAGGCCCTCATGAGGATGCTCGACAACATGGTGAGCGCAATATACATTTAACAAGTCAATGTATGTGTTCAGTTTGGAGATAATAAAATATGCATGCAGAATATTTGTTGAACATAAACATAAAGTGCCCTCATGTAAAGAGGAAGCACATCATAGAGAACACAGTGTCCTGCTTGGATGCAGGCGCAGCTTTGGCGGTGCCATGAAGACAAAGGACAAACAGAAAGGAAGAAAAACGCCAAACTGTGAGGAAACTAGGGACACAGCAAGTCTTTGTTCAGAGCCATAAAATCTGTGAACGTAGGATAAAAGAGACAAATGAAAGGGAGAATTAAATAGAAACTCTGTGATGCTCAAAGCACTACTTGTGTTTACTGAATTGACTTAGAAAAAGCATGTTTTATATAATATGCTGTGATGTATGTATTGACTCTAATTTTTGAAAACTAAGAAAAACTGCTCCTGTTTTTGCTGCAGGGTTACAGGACCGGTTATGCCTATCGCCAGCCCGTTATCCGGGACAAACCAAGGCACAAGAGCGAAGTGGAGATCCCTGCTACCGTCACGTCTTTCATGTTCGAGGAGGACGGGGACATGGCCACCAGACTTCCCTTTAAGTTCCTTCAGCAGCGGCAGCAGCGAGAGAAGACGCGCTGGCTCAACTCGCCCAACAGTTACACTAAAGTCAATGTGGAGAACAATGAAGACCGCTACAACAGTCGGACAACCACGGTATTTACAGCACACCTGGGTGGGAGGCTGAAATGTTAGGAACTAATGTGGCATTTTTCCCCAAATGCTGTTTTACTGATTTAGTCTTTTGGAATATTTTTTTATACCCAAATCCTTTGAGTTCTTGTTGCTACTGAGTCTGACCTGATCGTTTATACCAGAACGCCCTCTGTTGGTCACTCAGTGTATTGCATTGCTCCATACTAGCACACTGTACTAGTATTTAAAGTAGGCTGTAGTCTTTTCGATTAATCAGTAGATGATGTTTTAGTTGAGGTTTTTTTTGTCGACTAATTTTTTTTTTTTTAATTAAAAGGATTTATATGACAAAAATAGCACAAAAATGAGTTAGCTAAAGATTTTGAAGTGACTCATGATTGTAATCTATATCTAACATAAATGCACTGCTTCCTGGTACTTTTCTGTATGAATTGTTATTTTTAACTTGAATTCCAGTGCAGTTGTGTTTGTTTTGTTTTTTTTGCAGTTTAGTTCAGATACAGAGAGATTCTTAATAGTTTTGCCACACCCCTTTTTAGTTAATTAATCGGTCGGTCTTTAGTTCTTTAGTCAACTACAGCCCTAATTTAAAGGTTTAAATGAGTATGTAGGATTTATATTTAACATTTCATAAACGTGACCTATTTGTGTCCCCAGTTATGAGGTAAATATTTTAAAATGAAATGTTACTTTAACTAAATAACAATTGCAATGCTGATTTATTCTTAATTACAAAACCATTGGACAGTTGAAGTTCTTGATGTTATGGTTTTCTGGACAATTATGCAATCAGAAAGCTGTGGAATGTAGTTTTCAAGTTTCTTTAATATTACCATGTGATCTCATAGTTAGTTGCTGATATAGTTCAAGACCAATTCAAGCCTTTTTCATATTATTAATTTTAATACTAGTTTTAGTGTTGATTATTATCTGAGTTCTTTTGATGACCTTAATTTTGCTCTCACAGTGGATGAAGGCCGATGAGATGGGCACACCAATCAGAATTGAAGATCCCAATCAGTTTGTCCCACTCAACACAGACCCCAGTGAGGTGCTCGAAAAGAGGAACAAAGTAAGTCAGTTGATAATAATAGAAATAACTCAGTAGGATACTCGTGTGTTGGAGAAAATTGTACCATAAGCCTATTGTGTGATATTATATGAAAAAATAGTATTAGGTACATGTCAATTAATTTATAAAACTGAATGTTACTCAATTTCATGTCAAAATAAAAAAAAATATACTGTAATGTAACTTTATCTAAAAGTGTTTATATTTAGTTGTTAATTGTGGCGTTTGTCTCTAGATAAGGGAGCAGAACAGATATGACATGAAGACGTCTGGGCCCCGCTCTCAGCACCTCGCAGGAATCCCAGTGGACCCCCCGCGAAAGGTACATCCAACTTAGACCGACACAAAATGTACAATTTGTTACAGAAAAGTTACTTGCCGAATTAGTTCTTTTAGACATGTTGACATCTTTTATGCTAATCTTCCACCTTTATCAGTTGTGTTGTAACAGGTGCATGTAAATAAAAAGGTAAATGTTAAAGTTAAACTGTAGTCTGGCAGAAACAAAAAATACGGATTTAAGCGAGAACAGATGAGGACTGAATGTGCTAAATGCTCTTTGACCGCTAGGGGGAGACAGCTGCTCAAATTTAAATGAAAAAGTAATGTTTCTTAGTGGATTAATTTTGATTACTCCTTTTTGGTTGATGTCTTGTCTTAAAGGACACAGTGCAGATCAATGTCCTGGTAACTATGCACAGTGAAATGCAGTGGTGTTTTCATTGTTGGGTCTTAGTTATTTTGAACACATTTGAAGTTAAATGATGCATGTCATTATAATATTAAAGGTGCACTATGTAACTTTTCTGTTGAGGGGTCCGCCGCCTTCTTGTCTCGATAGAGATGTTATTGCTTTGCCAGGAATGTTCCACAGTATGACATTAAATATAGCTATCTTGCATACATCTACTCAATTATAGTTGTTTCTGTTGCTCAAAACTCACTTGAAAAACATGCATTCTTATTGTGAGCGAGGACGTGTCTCCACAGATTTGAGCTATAATTTGTATCCATGGCAACAGATACATTTAATGCCATACAGCGGAACTTTCCAGGCAAAGCAATAACATCTCAAGCCTTAAACGAGAAAAAGTTGCAGTGTGCTTTTAAGTCTCATGTCACTCAAATTCGTCACTTTTTAAGTTACTTTCAATATTTCTTGAAGCATGACAGTCTTAAGATTTCCACATATCATTCTTCAACCATTCAAAGCCGACATATATCATGTGTGTGCCATGTGTGCATGTTTGAAGCTTGTTTAGTGGATGCAGTGGTTTCACTATTGTAACTTGCATTAGTCTTTGATAGTTCCCACAGTCTGAACACGTTATGGTTTGCAGACTAATTACTTGAGAAGAGAGGAGGGGAGTGGATTCTTAGTCCCCAGCATGTGATGTGGTTTATCATTTCAAATTCGCTCCAGATCTATCACAGAGCATTATTATCCAGTGTTTTGTAGCATGTGAGTGTGATTTGCTTTCATTTGACTTTATTGTGTTACCAAACTCAGCCGTGTTTCTGTGTCGTCCTCCTCCACAGCCGTACGTACCCACAGAGGAGGACCAGATGGCGCCCCTGCCTCCCAACCCTTTCAGTGAACTGTCGGAGAAAGAGCTGGAAGAATACCGCAAGAATGTGGAGAGAAGACATTTGGGCCTCAGCGGTAAGATGGTCACTATAGCACATTTTTAGAGGTCCTGACAAAAGATCTGCAAATATTTACATTTTCTTGTCACAACAACAAAAGTGGCACAATGTCTTTATCATATTATAAATTGCTCTATAAACAGTTTATTTGCGGTGATGGAACACAGTGTGAAACATTGTAGGAGTGAGTTGTCTGCCTCTTGATGATAATAATGACTTTATAGACATTTCAGTCATTTTGCGGATATGTTAACTAGTCTGTCACAATAATTACATATCAGCTTGTCATTCAGTAAATGATGGATGGAGCAATATTTTTGGGGCACAGTATTTATTGTGTGCACATTTTCTTTGCACTAGCGGGGACATCTTACGGATTTTTTGGGTTATGATAAGATTTGAGCTCTAAAGAATCGAATAAGTAACTAGGCTGCTTTACAGTTGTTCTATCAGTGGCACAAAGTAGTTTCAGTATTATTATTTATTGTGATATTTTCCGTAAAAATATATCACACTTAAAAATGTGTTGCATTGAATTGTGACAGGCTTAACTTCTTCTTCATTTCAACAAAACTGCTTAAATTGGCCCATGTGTCTTTTATCTGGTGTTGGAGTTCATCATGGTTTGTTCATGCTTAATCAAAGGAGCTCAAACTGCACAAAAGCCAAGTCTCACTGTGAGACATATGGCCCCGGCACATGCACGGACTCACACAGAGGCAGAACCTGTCTACTCCACCATCATTATTTCACTACGGAACAACATATTAAACATTTACAAAGCTTTGTAGCCTTAAAAAATAAATGAAACAATCGCGAGAGGAACAGTCCCATTTCAATTACCTAGAATAGGTTTAAACATTTGTGGTATTGATTTAATTTAAAGCTTATATGGTCAAAGGGTCAATTTAAATTACCTTCAAATCCCACAAATTACATACTATTAATAAATTACTTTTTATCTTTGTTAAGAACAGCTTTAGGTGAGAAACAGCAAGTAAAAAAATATTAAATTTAAATATATTTATTTGAAACAACTTCTGTAGTTTACTTACATAAAAATGGTATTGCAGGTTTTTCATTGTGTAATGTTTTCATGTTTATTTAAGGTATTTTAGGAGTAAAAAAAAAAGCCAAATTGCACACATTTGGGACATAAGAATCTGTCAGGTTAAAATGTTGGCGAAAATTGGCGATAATTTGCACAATTTTTAAGTTAACCCTTGAATAAATCAGGCTTGGATCAAGCTGCAGATTGAACAATGTTGTTTCCAGGTAATGCTTTTATGATGACAGAAATCAGTGAAAAAAGACAAATGTTTTGCCTACAGTGTCTCACCTTAACTATGGTGTTATGACATAACACTTTTCTTTGTGTAGCTTGTTGCCTGAGCTCATCCCGAAGGGTAAAGCTGAAAACCTTGGATACACATTTGGTGCTCAGGTCTTTAAACATAAGCACTCTGGTCTCCAAAGGCTCCTCGCTCTTTATCTGTCCACACTGCCACGCAGTCGAGTCAATGCTGTAATCATATTGGTCCTCTGCCTTTACCGCAGGCAAGGGTCAAATCAATAACGAACAGACTGGATCTTCATGTCTCCTAATTTATTTCACCAGTTTGAAAGAAGACGTCATTTTGATGTTTTAATACATAAGCTGTTGTCTGCGTATGAAAATGCTTGGTATCACCGGCGTACATATGTATGTGAGGGATGAGTAAGATGGCAGACTGATCAAACAGAAGGTCTTCACACCCGCCACACGAGTGCAGCCCGTTGCTATGACACTGTTGCCCCCACAGCCCCATGACTCCCAGGAGGCCAATCTGGAAACAAGCTGGAGATGGTCTGGATCCGCCTGATACCAGCCTATGGGCACAAATAGTACATTCACTGTTTAACTGTCATTCAGACACTACAATTGTACTATTAATCTCTTTAAACTGAAATGAATAGGAAGAAAGAGAAATGTGTCTGAACTCTTTACAGGCAGCATTAAATAATTGAGTGGCTGCGTGGCTGGCATATTCACATGAATCAGTGGTATGTACAGTATCTGATGTGAAAACTATTTCCTTATTCTGGGCCAAGTCTCTTCGCCGAAAACAAAATGCAATGAATTGAGGCTGGGTTCACACTTGCACACGCTCCACATCAAAATGGAAACTAAACTACTACTAAACCAGGAACTAAACGTCGATTAGAACAGGACCAAACCAAATCTACTTTGGGCCTAAATGTATATTAAAGGTGCACCGTGCACTATGTAACTTTTCCGGTTTACGGGTATAGCACCTCCTTGGCCCATCGAGGCAACTGTTGTTGTGATTTTGGGCATTATAAAAATAAATTGATTTGATTTGATTTGATTTGTCTCCATGAAGATGTTATTAATTTGCCTTGAATGTTAGTCAGTATAGCATTAAATCTATATTGTGCATGTATTCAGTTACAGGTGTTTTTATTGCTCAAAAAGACATCGAAAAACATACATTCTTACTGTGAATGGGCTCGCCTCTACACAGATCTGACCTGTAACTTGGGCAGAACAGTCATCACTCGCTTGTCTTCATGGGAGATAGATGAGTTTAAAGCCATACTGTGGAATGTTCAAGGCAAAGTTATCACATCTAGATGGAGACAACCACCAGAAAAGTCACATAGTTCACCTTCACATATACTCATTATTCTGTAACTTTACTTTGACCTTAAACTGAACTACGGCCTTTTGCAGAAAACTTCGCCTCACTTTGGCGCGTCTAAACCGTGTTGCATGAATGAACTGTCAACGGCACCTCGGCCAAGTGAATGTGCTAATGTATGTGTTAATAAAGTAATATGGGAATGACACTGCTCCTCTAATCAGCATTTCAGTCTAATGACGCCTGTAATACTCACTTTATCTTCTGTTTCTAAACTATACATTAACACGTGTTCTGAACTTAACAATTTGTGCAGTTTGACAGAAATAGATAATTTTGTTATTAGACAAGTAAATATTAAACTACTATGGTTGATCTAAATGTAAAAAAAATATTGCAATGCCATACAAATGTAAAAGGTATGTGAGCCCGTGTATTTGTTTTGGCATTTCAAATCCCAGACTGTGGAAAGAACTTTGTTTAAAACACTTTCTAAATTCAGTACAAAAGAAGAGTTTCCCACACTGAAAAGGCAAGGGATTTGATGTGATGACCAACACACAGAAAAGAACTTGCTCTGTTGGATCTGTGTCAGCTACATAACAAAATGATGGCGACACTTTGACCCTCTCATTTGCAGCAGTAGAGGATTTTGTGAGTTGTGTGCGGAAGCAGCTGTGCATGGCCTGATTCTAACATGTCTATGTTACTGCTAATCTCTCCCACTCCCTCACCCCCTTCCACCCTTCATCCCAAATCTCCTCAACCGCCCCCTTTACCCGGACCTCTCATCCACTCACCCCTGCTGCTGTACAATCCTCTCCCCCCTCCGCACCCCTCCCTCCCTGCAGATGGCGAGCACGAGCTAACCTCTGACGATGGCTCTACTCTGTCTCAGTCTCTGTCTGTAACCCAGTCTGCACAAAGCACTCCGGCGAAAGAAGGTATCGCTCACAACAACTTAACTCCATGTACATTGATGCTGAATATTATATGTCTAACTTTTATGCATAATTAACATGTGTTTGAGTCTGAACCAAAAATCTGATCAAACATTGTGGCCTAATATAACAATATCTTATTCACATGTACCCAAAGTGAACTAGTCTTCACTCCTTCATCCCATCCCATAAGCAAATTTTTTAAAACTGTAAAAGCAGCATTTAATGACAAAATTAGACCACTGTACATTATCTGTGATTAATAATACAATATTTAATTTCTCTTCAACCTGGAAGTTAGGGCCAAAAGCAGCACTCCCCGTGTTTCACTATTGCACCCTAAAATGATTGCATGTGAATATTAATATATATTATTACCAAAAGGTATGTCAGAGCGAGGAACTAGTTGGACAGATTTAAATACCCACTTCCGTTTTTTGTAGTGTGAAAATCAGGTACCACGACTTTAACTGTCAACTGGTTTACCAAAATTCCTTCTTTGGGTCAAAGAAGTTGTTGGATAGCTATAGACGCCTACAGACTAGACTTGTGTCATGATTTTAATACCGGGGAAAAGGCTTGATACCATTTTTGATACTAAAATGCACTAGTTTGTGTTTCTGTGACACTACAATATTGTGGAAGTTTAAAATGGAGCTGCAGAACAGGTCAGACTTCTATGGTAGAATTGTTGACCGGGTTTATGGTTCATATCTATGTCATTACCTATTGACACAAAGTTCAATGTACAGTATTATCTGCAAGCATAAGCAACAAAATACAACAAAAGTGAAATTAATTTTAGCTGCAGACCCTGAAGACTGTCAGTTGAGGACTTTAAGTCATAAGATTCATACGAGAAGTTTGTGGACCCAATCCCAAACATATAATAATGATATGGTTTAAAATGAGTGGATCGTAAACTTGGATTATTATCTTTTTTTTGTGTGTGTGTAAAAATGTGTAAATGTAAATCTTCCTTCCTTTTTATAGACCCTGCCGTCCATCTGAAGTCATATCATCAAATACCAAGACATAAAACCTATTCCTAAACTTTGATGATAAAATGAAAAAAAAATAAAAATAAAAATAGACAAATAAATAATTGTTCACATCACCTTTCAGTGGTGCTAGTGCTCTGCCTGAAGGTGAAGAGTCTGTGTCAAGCCAATTAAAAGTCCTCAGCCATTTGTGGAAACAACTTGAAATGCCACAAACCCACTTGTGTAGTAAAATCCCTATCATTTGAAGTGGGCTGGCCTCCATGTAGGACAAAAGATAATAGCAGTGACTTTACAAGTGTGACACAGAGGCATTGACTTCCTGTGTGCTCTTCCAGCTCAAACCATGCACAATAAGTAACAATTAACCCATGACAGCATACTGGCACTGGGGACCCATATTTTTCCTGACGCCACTGCTGTGAGGTCACCCAGTTGTTATGTTGAAAAACCAGGTCAGATGTTGTACAAGTGTCTACAGCTAACGTGGCCATGCTTTGTGTTCAGGTAAAATGAATCCAGGATGAAGATACCCCTGTTTTTTACGGTGTAGAGTAGTAATTTGAGAGGGCTGCCCTGCATTCCCCTAATCTGTTGGTTACAACAGGGAAAGGGCCACGACTTGCCTGTTACGTGAACGCTCATTAAGGGAATGGGTAGCAGCAGCGGTTTAAAGGCCCATTTTGGAGGTGAATGGAGGACACACTCTCTAGGCCAGCGGGTCACTCAGGTTTTATGACAGGATATTATGGAGTATGTAGAACACGGGGACAATAGGTCTCTTAACGCTCAAATGTGTGTCATTTTCTGTAGTGGAAGGAGGTCTTGAATTTCTTTAAGAATAACGATGTACATTAGAAAACAGAAAAAAATAGAAACCACAGATGGCTGTCCTATTTGGGGAAAGATTGATGCAATTAATAAATACACAAATAGTTTTACCCTAGAAGAGGCTGTTTATTTGGCTAAGTAACGCAAAAAGACTTTACATTCCATTGTAAGGTGATCAATGTGTGTTCCAAGTAAGGCTTGGCTAAACGCAACAGAAAGCTAATAAGACATGTTTGTGCTGCAGTAAACAGTAATATAGTTATTGCTTTAACTAGAAAACTACACAGTATGGAAAAACGTGTCTCCATGGAAACAAGCAGGTGACACCACCAGGCCGAGTAAAAAGTCAGAATAAGAAAGCAAGCTTTAAAGGTATTTTTGAACCGTAAACAAACAGATAATTGAATAAATACAAGATAAATAAGTTGAACGTCTTACTGTGGAACATTTTAGTGAAAACAATGACATTTCCATGGAGACAAACAGATGGCAGACTCCTTACCAGAAAGTTTACATGATGCACCGTTTAAGGGCATATATTAAGCAAAAATAATTTTGAAGAGCTCTTAACGACTCAGACTCATGCGTGTTTGAGTCATTTTTGTTCTCCTGCATTCAAGCTGTCATTGCACCGACAATCTCAGTTTTTGGCACAGATGAAACTATTAATCCGCTGCTCACTGCTGTGAACTGTAGCTGCCCATAGACCGGCAATCAGTATGGTCGGCAGAGTGACAGTTTGTTGTGAAGACATTTACATGACATAACTTAAAAGGTTGGGCAGAAATTGGCGTCATAGTTTTTAACCAGAAATAACCAGACTGGTCTCAAGATAGTTTTAAATCAATACTGTGATTTTAAAATACACAAATGATGAATAATCATGGGTGTCATAGATTAGTGTCTGTCTCCTCCAGTCTACCTTATCCTCACCTGTCCCTCTGCCTCTGTTAGACAACCACACGGGCCTCATGAACGGCAAAGACAACCACAGTCTGGACGAGGAGCTGTCGAAGCGCGTGAGCCAGCTGAACACCAGTGTGGAGAGCGTCGAGATCCTGGTGCGTCCTGGAGACAAGATCGAGGAGTTGCTGTCTCAGGAGAGCTCGCCCTCCAAGTCGCCCAACACCAAGAAGAAGAAGAAGTTCCGCACCCCGTCCTTCCTCAAGAAAAACAAGAAGAAAGAGAAGACGGAGGCATAAAAGCAGATCCCGAGCTGGAGTCGCCTTTTCTGTTAATGTCCGTGTAATTCTGTCTGCGCTTTTATTGTTTTTTTGTTTTTAATGTTATATGACTTTTTTAACAAAAGATATTATGTGCAAAAAGAAAGGATTACATACAAATATTTTTATGTTACGACTTGTCCTAAAGACTTTGGGAAATGATCTGGTGGGGTCACACAAGTTGCAGTAGATGTTGTGCAACTGAGTGGGTGGGTGTTGGGTGTCGCGCACCTGATTACTTATGCAGTACTCCAATAGGGCTCATTGTATATAGCCAAAACGTGTCACTTGAGGCCATTTAAATCCTGAATAACATGTTCTTCCCAGGCTGAACATCCATCTCAAAACAACACTTTGGAAAATTATTGCACAACTGCAACTAAACCTCCCTTATTTTTGTATTATTTTGTTGAAAATGAAACCTACATATTAAATAATCACACTGGAAACTGCTTTAACAAAACTATTGCTTCATAGTCATATAGTGTCTATTGTCTTTGCTTCATCGTCCAAGACTTGAAGCTTCTATGAGCATTTACAAACATCTCTTTCATTTATGTAGCATTTCATTTGTCTTTCTTCATCTCAATGTTTTGTTTTTTGCCACAAAAAAAAGAAAAAACTGGAAGAAAGAACAAAACAATCTCATTGTGCTGTCTCTGCCTTTGTTTGAAAATGAATTTAATTTGAATTGATTGAAACTTTCTGTATTAGTCATCTCCCTTTGTATATTACATTTGTTTAGCTTCTCTGTTTCCAAGAAAGGAATGGCTGACTATTTTTTGCTAGCATCATGTACACAGAGTTACTATATAACACAGAATTATAAAAACTGGATATTTTGGCTATAAATTTTAACTATATTATATTTTTATTGTGCTGCACTTTTCTTGTGGTAGATGACATTAACATTTTAGCAACAGGTGTTTTCATCGGTGAAGTAGATGTGAAGTGTTTGGTTGTGCCAGTATGTAAGCGAAGCAAAGGTCCACTCATCAGGGGCAGAAAGTTAGATGTAGAAGTACACATGTAACAAATAATCCCTTTTCTCAATGAAAAAGGTCCAGATACAGTCATCTTTTAAAATGGGTCGATATGGTTGAAGCCTTTAGTTTGTTTTGAGTGTATTTTAAAGCCATATTGTAGTTTTATGCTTTTATTTTGACGACAAAGGTTAAGTTTCTGCCTGCTTTGGACGTCAAATACGACCCCAGTGACTGCATAGACACATCTCAGGCTTCCAACAACTATACAAATTATATTTTAAATGACATTATACTTTTGATAAACATACACTGATTAGGCGCGACATTATGACCACTAACGAGTCAGGTTAATAACAGATTATCTCTTCATTAAGGCTATAAATCTGCTAGTAGGTGGACTATTGAGCTGGGTAGATGTATTTTCAAAACAGCAGCTCGTGGGGTGTTTTTTGCCTGCAGTGGTCACGATCTATCATGAAAAATCTATAAAAAGAAACTGTGGATTAAAGTGCGTATGACAGATTCTCATGTATTTGTATATTACTTAATTTGTTGCTATAGACCCTGTGGTAAATATTTATCATAGTTTTACTTCAGTCAAGTTGCAGTTTGTTAAGAAAACATAAATAAGACAATTCAAACGCAACTGACAATATTTTCTGACAGTTTAAACAGTTTAACAGTTTAATCATTTAACAAAATAATCTTAACTATTGTGACATTTATATAGATTTTGGCCCTTGTTTATAATATGGTTGCTAGGTAACAGGTGTGTGTCTGCTGCCCATGTCCAACCAGGAAGAACAATTATAAACGTCACAAAAGTTGTCAAAAATAAAAATAGGCAAAATGAAGATAAAAGATTTTAGTGAAATGTGTATCTAGTCTGTCATATGCACTTTAACTTAAATTGCTGAAGAGTTTAATGCTGGTTCTGATAGAAATGTGTCAGGATTGTTCATGCATTGAAGTTAATTGTGTGCAGTATCGGGCTACTTGGGTTTAGTGAAGTAGTAATAACAGATTAAATGAAAACCGCCGATATCATGCAGAGTCTACAATGTTCGGCGTTGTTGGCGACAATGCTACAGTCAGTAGTTTTGCTCTTAGCACCCCTCCGGGCAGTTAATTCACAATCATTGCTGTAATAGTCGGCTGACCCACGATTGAACTCTGTAAACCAAAGTGAGATGGGTTGCCACATCTCCCCCTTAGCAACCCCTGCCGCGTAACCAGATGTACCAATATCCCAGCAAGCAATGTGAACTATTGGATTTAAAGGAAGGAAGGGAGGGGCAGTTGGTCCCTGAACTAAACAAGAGTAAATGAGCTTATGAGTGTACAGTCTGACACTAGTAGCACACCACGTTAAATAATTCTGTTTGCTTTCAAAGTTTCTATCGTCATCCATTTGTTTCATTTTTCTTAGTTCTCAGAAAGCAGGATTTTTTATTAACTGTTTGATTCGTGCTGAAACGCTCCCAGATGAACTGAATGTGCATCCTTTTTATTTCTCTCTTCGGTTTCCTGCTGTTTGCACCATGCTTTTAGTAATGCCTCGTCCGTTTCCTCCCATTTTTTTCTCTTTTTTTTTTTTTGCTTTGGCATGCCAGAATGAGCCAAGCTTCATTGTGACCTGTGAAAATCCTACATAAATGGTTATTCTAATGGAGTTGCTTTAGTTGTATTGCTAATCAGTGTAAATTCATAAATAAATCAGTATTTTAAGAAACTTTATTTTTCATTTTCTTATTCTCACCGCCATCCTTACACCTTTTAATTTGACATAACCCATATTATTGTGTGTAATCCATCATCACTACATAGAAATGAATATCTCCAATTTACAAAATGTTCAATCGTGTAATGCTAAAGCACTTAATTTTGAAACGCGAAGATGATATATTTTTTATATTTGGTGCCTTCTGTTACTAAGGTGCGTGTTACTAAAATGGCATATTATCCTTATGCTGCTGCACATTAGAGAATTTAAAGTTTTGTTTGGAAAGTCGCAAGCACATTTAGAACTCAAAAATTGATTTCTCGCTGTCAGCAAACTATTTTTTAACAAAGCAGTTCTAGATATTTATAAAAAAGCCCACACACTCTTGCAGAATAAGTACAGAGGACTGACAAATAGTAGGAGCTGAGAGACAGGAGAGGGGTCATAGATGAAGACCAAAAAGGAGATGAAGACGTACGGAGTGCAGAGGAGTTCAAGTGGAGGCAGATGATCCTAGTGTGAAAATGACTGACTCACGTTCCTGGTCATCAAACTAAATCATGGCGTCTTCATGGCAACTAACCAGGCAACTGTCTCAGCAGCCGACGTGCCTTGACTCAGATGCAAAACAACCACAATATGCAAAACATTTACTGTGATGGAGTCTATGACATTACTGCACGTCCCACTCACTGGCCATCAACACAAATACATCACAATTTCCTACAATATCAGGTTAACTCATGGGTAGTCGAGCTTCAAAGTGCTGCAAGAGACCAATCAGGAATAGTCTGCACTGTTAAAAACCCCAAAGACAATCTCTAGATGTCAGATGTAATTGCTTCCTGTTTTATAATGTTTCTACAATGCTGCTTATCCCGCACCAAAAAGGCCAACTTTGTAAATCGCACATTCCAAGTGATTAATAAATGTTTTGAACCTCAATGTTTACAAAAAGTGTGCATTTTAAGGTCAATTTATTGGTACACCCCAACCAGACAACAGTAGAGGGATATTTCTGAGAGTGCATGAAAACAAGGACAACTTCTTTAGTTAAAGACGTGATTGTTTGTCTTCTATGTATGTGCATTTATAGTACATACTGCATCCAGTCAATTATGCTCCGTTGTGTCAATACAAAGCATTTTATTTCTTGATGGATAGTACGAAATGAATGACAAGTTGCATTGTGTTGTATCGTATATATTTTAAGCATTTCAGAAAATAAACAATATACTGTATGCATCAATTTGATTCAAGTGGGTTCTCATTGTGTGGCAATTTGATCAGTTTGTGTTCATTCACTAAATATGCCGTATGCAACAAGACAAATAATGCAAGAGATGAGGTTATTGATTGCTCGGGAGGAAATTACATTTGGGATCAATAAAGCTTCAGCTCCCATTATGGATAACTCTTCCAAACATCCTAATACACCGCACAAAAACATGCACTTGCACAAAGCGGACGCAAGTTGTCTTTGTTTGTGTGAAAAGGCATGTTGTTTAATAAAGCTATGGGTCGTATTTAAGAGGTGACGAAGGCCCGCTGCTGTTCGCCCGCTTCAGACAACCCCACGCTGGGAGTGTCAAAACAATGAGTGCACTTGTGTCCAGATGGATGGTCCACACAGGGAGGACATGGGCTGCGATAGGTCTTTTTTTTTTTTTAGGACAGACCCCACCCAAAGCGCTCCCACCCCTGTCCCTTGATCCATCCCGGGACACGGCCGCTCTCATGAGGAGGGCAGAGATGACCAGACGCCAACAGAGCGAATTATGCCTTGATAAACAACAGAGGGGTCGCTCAGGTCTGACCCATCCGCAGGACCACCCACACGAGCAGTTGACATTGTCCATTGTGATCCAGGACTAATCATAATTTATAGTGTCCAGATGTGGCTTGATTTGTTATGCATGTTTCATAAAAGCTCAAATTGAAACCGTTTGACGTGAAAAGAGATCAACGTGTCACCAGGACGTAAATCATGAGCGAACACAAAGAAAAATCACGCAGAGTCTAAATACTTTGGTTTAATTTATCTCTCTTTACAAGACAGACCCACTGAAACCATTTTCGCATCAAGTAATAGTTTACATTTATGACTCAGAATATATACAGAATACTTTTTATTCTTCGGAGTATTGTTGTGTACGCCTAAAAGAGGATCCAGATGCATTTGGACGTTCATTCCTGTGGCATTTACTGTTTGTCAGAGAGAATACCTGTCTCTGAGCAAAGGACACTGAGGGCGACGAGGGGGTTTTGGACAAAAACAGCACTTATTTTATACTTGAGCATGATATTTTTAAAAATGCTGTTGTCTTTAAGCGGTACAATGTTTAGTTTAGCCTTTATTTGAAGGGACAATGTAGAGACTTTAAGCTTATAGAGATGTGCTTCACCAGATAATTGTAAAGTTTCTGAGGGAGACCCGATAAGAGACAAGCAGGTTGCGGACACTCCTTGAGAAATGTTACATAGAGCCGCTTTAAGCCAAACAGCCACATAGGCAAGTTACAAGTCAGATCTGTGGAGAGATGACCCTGCACACAGTAAGAACAGATGTTTTTCAAGGTATCATTTTTACCAATAAAACATCTGTAATTTAATAAATGCAAGATAGATTTGTTTAAAGGAAACATGTTTTATAAAGTAGTAAGTATAGTATTTGGACAATAACATAAGTAGATAATTATTTCACATTTTATTCATTATAAAACGCAATATTGAAAAAGCCCTGCATCTTCATAGAGACATTTCACTGTAACTAGCAGCGAATTGTCATTTATATGTTGTTTTTATTTTTGATGATTTCTTAAACATGCAGGAATCAATAAAAATACAACTCTGAATAAACTAATGATGAGGAAACACGGGTGATTTTGCAAGAAACCCCTTTAATGCCATATTTTGGGACATTCCAGACAAAGCAGACCCCTCATAAGTTACATAGTTATATGCACCTCAAAAGTTTCCAAATAAAAGACTAAATGCCTTGACCGTAATATTCTGACTAATGAAACTTGACTGTATTGAGGCAGTTTAGTCCCTGCCAACGCTGTCTACCATCTGTTCAGACTTTTGGAAATAAAGTGGACATCAATGTTTATCGGAAAATCCTCAGCGGGTAGATTTTCCCTGAAGTGTAAGTTTGTGATTAAGCTGCCGTTCAAAACATACTATCCACGTGACCATTGATATGTAGCTACAATCACCCAACAGTAAAGGTCATGGTCCGTACAAGGCAAGTCAATCAAACCAAAGCCCTTCACCTCAGTCCAGCCACGTGTCAATCAGGGTTATGCTTTGCTGGTCCAAATACCTAGAAGTAATTGCAGTATGCCATCGTGAGGAGTCACAATGTTTAGTTTTTACTGTCATTTTAAAACTTGATGAAAGATTTGCTTTCAAGCATTTGATGTAAAAATGTTTCCAACACAAGCAACAACAGCATCATAAAAGAAGGGAGGAATAGAAAGCTAAAGATAGTGAAAAAAGTTCTCCAGATGACACCAGAGCATTCTGAATTTTAGCAGTGAGTGGCAAAAGCAAATGAAAGTGATGAATGGTGATTAATGACATTTTCCCCTGTAAGAGCTAATAACACAAGTGAAATGTGACAGAGCTGTTACAGTCTGATAACAAATATAAAGGTCTACAGCTCTGCTAAATATTTAGCTTGTATCTGACATGAGAAAAATAAAATCAAGTTGTAGAAAAGCAGATAAGTGATAGACCACTGCAGTCTACACTCACATTTATCACTGACGCACTTTAGGATCACACAGTTGAACTCATTATCTTTCTGTCCTTAAATAAGACATCTTTGAGTCCAGGTGTTAAGGAAAATACTGTGGGTCGAGTTGAAGTGCCCTAAATCTGCAAATGGCGTTAGCAAACAAGCTAGCTAAGCTCTGCACAGTCAGAGTAACAACGAAGAAACTACTTTCATTTTCCATTTTGCCCATAAAGTCAATTTGAGTGAAACAATAACTCTTCAAACAAATAATATCCAAACCAAAAAAACAAACAAATTATAAGCACATTTTATCACTTGTGCTGCCCAATGAGTTACAGGCCGATTTTAACTATTTATATCAAATCAAGTAAAACTGTATTTATAAAGCGCTTTTCATACATAAAATGTGACACAAAGTGCTTTACAGTGCATTAAAAACATTCCCATATTCCCATTTCCCACCCAACCTACCCCACCCAGCCAAGCAACCCACCCACAGTAACATATACACATCTATACACATATACACACACACACACACACACATGCACACGTCTACGCGATTACGCACACATACGCACGCATACACACACCCACACACAGACTCTAAGATACATGAGGCTGAGTACAGATACACCAGTTGCAGAAGCTCCATCAGAGGAGCCGTCTGCACCAGGAGCAGAGAGTCATCCGCAGCCACAGGACACAGACTCAGGGCCCAGAAGAGAGACGAGGCCCCACACCCAAAGTCCATGAACAAGGGCCCAGCAGCCACAGCCGACCACTGCTCCTGGTACAGAGGGCCCCTCAGAGGAAACACTGGAGAGCCTAAAATGGATAAAGGAATAGATAAATAAATATGGGGAAATAAAGAAAGAAATGTGTATCATGTAATCAAATGATGTAATCAAACTGCCCGGGTTCATAAAATAACTTAATCAGAGCCATATTTTTGCTGATTTGACCTTCTTGGGTTTTGATGTTTGATTTGAGAAGTTACAGTCCATGCACTGTAATGTACAGCTGTATAGTATATGTACAGTTTTGACCACTGGAACACATAAACTTGGAGAAAACGGCTCTCCAAAGTCCAAGTTCAAAACTCCGAAGATGACTGGAACGCAGCATTAATGACATTCACTAGGCTGTGGACATCACCATAGCAACGGGTAAACAAATGAGCTGCTGTTAAAAGGGACTAGCTTCATCTAAAATAGAGATAAGTGATTCACAGCAAACCAATCGGTTCATGCCAACGTGCGTCACGTTTCAAGAATAGAATGAAATTGCGGCTGGTCAGAGACATATTTTTGAGAGCGATGAGTGTTTACTTTTTGTACTTAGCCTCAGTTTTTGAAAACTAATGTCTCACTGGGTAGTCAGTGCAGACATTGGGGCTTTTAACAGCTTTTTCACAACTTCACAAGAACTTTTCACTGCCAAATACCTTCATCAAAGTATCACTCAAAACTTGATTGATACTTAGTGTGGCACTATTACCACACACACAGAAGGTATCAAACACCTACAAGCCATATTTCCATTGTTGCAAGATTTATTCAACACCATTATATCTGACCTGTATGCTAATGACCAATGCTAATCGTTTACTAGCATTCGCTGCAACAAAGCCACATTTTACAATGCAGATATACATTTGTGAAGTGTAATTTATTGCTGTATAATTGTTAGAACCACAGTTGACAGTAAAGATCAGGCTTGTTCTGATATATGAGCAGTTTATGCAGATTTACTTTGGAGTTTAAATGCGTTTACATTAGCGACCAGAGTCAGGATGGCTGCAGTTGGCGTACAGGTCACGTGTCTGGCAGGAACCGATTGGTTAAAGTTTGTGGGATCAGGGTGAAAGCGGATTAAACAACTCTGAGCAGTGCGTTACCGTTGTTGTTGTTTTTTCAACTCATTGCTGATGCCCATAATTCTGCCACTCAGTCAGAATGTTGAGAAACATTTTTCAAATAAAAGAATGTCAGATCATGGCCTTTATTATTATGTTGTGAATGATTTAGCTCTAATGGACATCAAGTCACGCTGGACCTCCCATCAGCTGCATATCTCTGTGTGCCATCTTACAATTAAGTTCTCCATGTGACAAGCTAGAGAGACTGCTGAGAGCTACAGTGAGCACAAATCGCCTTCAGCCACAGTATCATTTCTTCTTGTGGCTATTGACTCCCTGCTATGGGATATATATAGGGCACTCTGTCACATACTCCTCCCATTGTACAACGAGACCTGGATCCTATTTGCTATCGGAAATCTAATCCTGCATGTGAGATCAATAGCATCCAATTTCCCCTTTGCTCGTCAAGTGTTCAATAGCATGAATCAGACAATTAAAAAACTAATTTATTCTAAAATTTTTATATTGATGATTATCTTTCTTTTTTTTTTTGCCCTCATAGATATCAGAGTGATGTTCTTGTATTGCTTTTTAACATCTCCAGTTGTAAAGGTGGGATCGGGAGTGATAGACTGCTGTTTTTGTACATCCTCAGCTGAAACAAGGAAAGGTTATGGTCACTCAGGGGTGATCTATAGCCCCCCGTCAGGCCCTTCACACGAGCCGCACCCTTTGACCTCCTTATCACCACAGCGCAGGGATCCAGGAAGGAAGACGCAAGGAAGCCACCGACATGCACTGACTACAGCTTTGTGAAACATCTAAAGCTCACGACTGACAGATGTGGTACATGATGAAGTGTGATCAAGGTGTAGTGAGGGATGGGCGCGTTTGGAGACAAGAAACTATTATACAGCATAAACAGAAGAGGCAAACAACGAATATTTTACATTCTGAATACCGTACGCAATGGTTTGGAAATCTGTCACACAATGCCATAACAAAACCAAAACTAAACTACTATACAACAACAAAACAGATCATGTCATGTAAACTAGTGATGCAACAATACTCAAGATCATAAAGGATATATATGTATAGATATATATATATGAGCCAAGGGCTCAGAGAAGAGCTGGAGAAGGCCTGGAAGGTGAAGGCCAAGGTGGTGCCCGTGGTGATCGGAGCACTTGGGGCAGTGACCCCCAAACTGGAGGAGTGGTTACAACAGATCCCTGGAGGAACATCAGACATCTCAGTCCAGAAGAGCGCAGTGCTAGGAACAGCTAAGATACTGCGCCGAACCCTCAAGCTCCCTGGCCTCTGGTAGAGGACCCGAGCTCAGAGATGGATGTGACCACCCACGGAGGGTGAGCAGGGAATTTTAAGGTATATGGCTCAATACACACATGTCACTCCTCCAGCGCTATTTGGCACAGCACAGGGTAAACATGTTCTCCATTCACATTAACAAGAAAATGACTCAACAGAGGTTTAACTCAGCTACATTTTATTAGAAGGGTTTTGACATTTTTATTAACCTAAAAATTTAAAGATTTAAAAAATGATTTATGGTTGTGTGTTAAGTACACATTAAGTACACAGTAAATGTTTTGTTTATAGATAACAGCAAAAACAAAACAAAATAAACCTATAGTGAAACTGTTAAAGTCCACAACTTTTGGTACGGAACAGAAATCGTCAAAGATATTTTATGAATAGTATGTTAATAAGGCACCGAGCATAAGATACAGTATGATGCTACACATTTATTTATCCAATACCTACAGTGAAGCATGTCAGTCGGCTGCTGTGATTGGCTTCAACTCACCCGAGAGTCCCTTCTCTTTGGGAACAATATTGATAGAAGCCATTCCATCCAGACTGATACAAGGTAGAACTCAATTAAAAGTGCTACACGTATCAACCAGGCGTGTTAAGTCCAACATGTTAAACATATACAGCAAATACAGTATGAAAACGTTAATATTGTGATTCAAGTATCTAGATAAGAATCACATCATGACGAAACTGTAGCGCTGCAGCCCAAGTGAAGCTACAATATGCTGCAAAGATAATCAAAACAAAGAAAGGCAATGGCATGTGTACCACAGTTTGAGAACCACAGCATTCATTCATTTGATGTCTCTAATTTCACCATCAGCCAAACACAAACCCACACAAAATCTGTTATTTAGTTATTGCTATAATGTCCATAATGATTTTACACATAGCAAAGTTAATCATTTAAATAGTCTCTTCCTCTAAAATGCACTCTGGATTTTTAGTTTATGGCACACAGTAGATGACATCAACACCAACCACCTATATGTTAAGTAAATTCCACAACAATTAAATAGTAATGTTGGCCATAATACAACATAATGTATGTGGGTTGGCATGGATTTTGGGTGCTTTAGCCAGTTCTGTTTTTCTATTGTATTATTCACACTCTTCCCACATGTTGTTTTAATTGAGCAGACACTTCCCCCTTGTGTTATTACCACATCAGTTTGAATGTCTGCCCTGCACATTTTAACACACTCCTCCGCCCGCTGCTGCACTATCCTCAAAATGAACTCTTAATGGCAAACATGAAAAATTAATGGTGGGATTACGTGCAGGCAGCATAATGTTGCGTTTATTTCCATGTGGCCTTACGTGAACCCATCCTCCATGGTAATGTAATTTGGTGATTTTAAGAATTATCAATTTATATTTTATAAGCTGCATGTCACTTGTGTCTTTGTTACTGGCTTCTGTGTTGTGGTAATATGGCAGTTAGGAGAAATGGCATTATTTTTCAGCTTTTGATCATGTTATTGTTCTGTTCGTGGAAGCAAAACATTGGTTATTTCCCCCTGTTGGAATATAAAAGATCATTATATAAGCCTATACATAAGTGAATTAAATCTCCACTTTTGTTTACTTATTTCGCACAGGGCAACTTAAGACAAATGACAAATGCCCAACTAGGGATGTCAAGAATCATAAATCCTGATTATTAGGTCAGGTACCAACAAAAGAAACATAACTGTGACAATTTTTGAAATAATTTCAATACAATATGACTGTATGCCAAAAAAGTAAACAGAAATGTAAAAAAAAAAATCAAAAAACATATATGTTTACGTCACATTAATTGCACTTTTTCATTCAGAGTGTGGAAAGGGTGAAAATGTGAATGAAGGAGCCTAAATAAAGAATCATGGTGCCAATAATCGTAAATAGGGATATTTCTTTCCACAATAATCATAACACTAAAATTTTATTGTAACATCCCTTTGCACGAGTCAACTTATTAGGTTTAGAGGGCATTTTACAGAGGATACTTTTTACTTTTATTTCACTACAATTGAGAGCAGGTATCACTTACTAAGCCACAACATTTTTAACTGAACTGAAAAGTTTTTCTTTTTATGATTTTAGACCTGTTAAATTGGCTATTTTTAGCTCTTTCATGTTGACATTTGCCCTAAAGCTTATGAATTCATGTCTCAGCTTTTTATAAACAAATGTATATCTAGAAAAATTATCAAATCAAGATAAGGCTTAATTTTAACGGTTACAATATGTTTACTTAAACTTGGGGTACCTAACTTTCTCCCCATAAGTAGTAAATTATATTCCTCCCCAGAAAGTGTATGGAAGCAAAACTTACCAAATCCGACCTCCACAGTCTTACTCTAATTACTATTATTATTTTTTTCAAACCATGTGAGTCATCATTCACCTTATTCCAGAAGTTGCCATGTGTGCCGGCATCCTTTTTTGGCTGTATTAGTTTACATGGGGCAGGCAAGCTCAACAGCAAATAAGTTTTACACGGACCAAAAAAAGACGTTTTCAGGCCGCCCAAGAAATCGGTGCATTGCTGACTCACGCCATTACGTGTGGATTTGTGGCAAAAAGAGGCAAAAATGGACAGAATAAGATAAATAAAGCTTTGGGATGAGAGCGAGAGCTGACAATTGAGTTAGAAAGGTTAAAATACTTCCTTATTTCACTGTTTGAAAATTATGCATTCCAGCCTAAGTGTATCTTTTATGTTAGACTTTTACTTTTACTTCTGTATTTCCCTGGCTCCTGTATCTGTACTTTTACTTCAGTAACAAAAGTGAGTATTTCTTCCACCACTGATGAATAGACAACATGTAATGATGTAATTTTGTGCCGGTCAGGTTTAGTTTTGGTAACAATGAGTCATGTGGCTTCTGGGTGCAGATATGTGACCCGCTCTTCTCCTCGCCTTGACCTCCCGCCACAGCAGCAGTTCTGACCCTCGCTAGATAAATAACGCACATGTGTGGTTTGTGCTGCACGGTCATATATCTCCCCAGCGCTAAATACCAGGGTCAGGGGGCGCCAGAGAGAGAGTGAAATACATGCTCGTCGGACAATACCTTATAGAGACTGCGCTTCCTCTTTGCTCTTCTTGAGCCATGCCCTGCTCCTCACCACACCCTGCAGTGGCCCGAGCTGCGAAGGGGGAGGAGGGGGTGAGACAGACGCCTATCTGCTTTATGAAAAGAGTGCCTCAGCCATAAAGCGGGTCAATAAGGTACAACCGAGCTACTGGGAGGAGAGTCTCGTGGGCCTGTCCTGCTCTTTGTGTCAGGCCCTGTTTCTACAATGGGACACTAATGTGAGGCCATTCTCCGGCTAAGTGACACTGATAAATGTCCGGGAGTCAGCGCTCATCCTCCCGTCTCTTATCTATGAGAGCTTTAAAGGCTGCTATTCACTGTCCCCGAGTTTCAGTTTCAAGGTGCAACAATTTGGACACTGGCTAAAAGGACTTTACAGTATAACAATCATATTTTTTGTCATATAATGTAATCCGATGTAATCCATCTAAGGGTGCAGTCATTCACGCTTGTCATTAAAATTGAATTGAGTTTCAGTCTTGCTGTAGACTTGATCTGTCCAGGTTTAGTTTCAGGTTTCATTTTTGATGTTGTGAATGTGCAAGCGCAAACACATCCTGAGTTTTCATGTGTAAAATATATCAAGTGTTTAAGTAAATCAGTGTTTCTCATCAATATCAGTCTTTGGCACTTTTCAATTATAGTATTTAAAACAAATTTGAGCGAAAAATGTCACTAATTTCTTCTACTTATTCTGTCTTTTGCTTGTTTCCATTCAGATTGTATTGCTTTGCCTTGTATGATTCAAAGTATAGCAAACATGCCATCTTTGGGAGCTCGCCTCTCCACAGATCTGGGGTCTCATTTATAAAACTTAACATGGAATTCTTACTAAAAGTATATGTATGGACAAAACACAAATGTCTAAAAACTTCCTCTAACATGTTCATTTCTCTCTCTTTGAGCTTGTCTTGTCTTTTGCCTCATCTTTGAAAGCCCAGACCCAGCCCAGTTTTTGGGCCCAATTGTTCATTTTCTCGTCAAGTTGTCTTTTCATAGATCACAAACTTAACACTGAAATATTCCAGGCAACGCAATAACATCATGAAGACAAACAGGTGGCACATGGCAGTTTATGATGGTACAAAAAACGAAATTAAAACAAGCTACACCGTAACTAATGACATCTATTTTTAAATACCAACCATAAACATTCAGTCCAAATCCAATCCCAATCCAGTATATTGTAATAAATAAATGTTACTCTTGTGGAAGGAAACAGTGTATTCCTAAGATAGCATTCAATTTACAAGAAATCAAAAGCGAAACATGAGCTCACTGTCAAGAGTCAAACAGCTGATTACAACCAGCTCCAGCCAGTTTCAGCTGCTATTGTCTCCTTAACTTTACAACCAAAACATACACGCCTTCAAATGACACTCAGAGCCTCGTGTTACAGTACTCTTGGATTAACTTGTTCATTTTTTGAAAGAGAAAGTCAAAGTGTGTTTTTTAACTTGGGTGGCTGGCTTTACAACAAGGATATTAGACAAACTATTCATCTCCTGCACTTGAGCCGTGTGATATGTACACACAGACACAGTATCGTACCCCCGGGAGCCGCCAATCGTTTTGTCTGGCCCCAAACCCTCTTTTGTCTCTCCCTCTCTCCTTCCAACTCCTTCACTCGCTCCTGCCTCCTGATCCCTCTCCTTTACCCACTCGCTCCAAACCTGATATTAAAAACGGATTACTGAAAAACAACATGGGCAATTTCCTGCTGTCTCGAAAAGTGTGCCCCATGTTGAGAATGCTTCCCCTGTTATCGGCCCTATCTGTCCAGTCCAGGTTTAAAGGTGTACAGGTGGAAGTGGTGGGGTTTCTGCTGGCTTTCCTGTTTGCTCTTGGCCCGCAGAGATTTTGGAAAGCGACAACAACAACAGAATCTCTGGAGTGGTGAGACTAGTGTGACTCCCCCGTGACGGCCCTTCTGCTAAAGACACAGGGAGAGAGAGGGTGAGGGGCACGAGGAGAGACAGAGGACTAAAATTGGATCAACATGCAGCTTTTCACAGCTTTGTGTTTTTAAAAAGTCCACATGGAACAAAACAAATGTGTTTGCGCAGCTTTAATCAGTGTAATCTTCTCATTTTCAAATCCTTTTAAATTACGGTATATAGTATAGTATAGTATAGTATATGTTTATATTTATTACAGTATTTTATGTTAAGGTATATTATTTGTAATCATCTGTCTTGTTTTGATCATACATTTACTGTGGATTTAATTTAAGCGATATGTTGGTACTTGTTGTATTTTTTTGTGCTTATAATGCTGAATTTTTAGGGCAATTTTCAGTCAGATCTATTTTATTTAAAAACTAAATAAGAATCTAAATAAGATCCCCTCTGTATGTAACTAATATGTGAAATGAACCAAGACATTTAAACCTGGTTCTGTCCATTATTCAGATTTAAATGTATTTTGGGCCATTTTTACACATAAAATGCCTTATTTCTACATGAAAACATTACATGATGAAAAACGTATAATATATTTTTTCTTACATTTATGTGAGTAAACTACAGGACAAGTTTCAAATACAATTTTTTTCCTATTCACCTTTAGTGTCTCACTCTAAATGGCTCAATCGTCAAATAATAGTGAGCCTGGGGTTCTCAAACTTTGTAAGGGCCACCTGTTATTTGGCTTTCCAAATCCTACCAGATCCAAACCAGGCCTGAAATGAGAGTATGCCAAGGATAGGGACAGTTCATGATGTGTGCTGAAAGAAGAGGTTTAATGAGACAAATCAGTTTTACACCAAAACTACATATGAAAATGTGTAAATTTACTGTTTTTGATAAAAAAGCCATGTTTTGTCTGTAAATGTACTATATCAAGATGTCCTCAAGCAGCACTAAAGCTAAATCTGGGTCAAATTTAGTAAAAGTGTCATATTTACAGGGCAGGCACAATCTAACAACTAATCGTATGTTCCAAACAAGACAATAATAATGTGAAAATTATGAAAAATGTGCATTAATTTAGTTAGTTTAGACAAGACTGGCATAAGGGACTATATTCTTTATGGTCCCTCAAATGAGCCTCTTCACACCCCTGAGGCCATGTACTGTATAATGCATGCAACTTATACTATTTATGATGCACAACCCTCTGCACATTATTCTTTCGTACTACTTTCTGTTGCTACACGTTGCTAGGGCAAATAAACACTAATTACTTTAAAGCCATAAGCAAGATAAGCAAGTTAACTTCTTAGCTAAATTAATGGCGGATTAGTTGAAATTTGTTGTTTGCTCATTTTGATCAATTTGCTAAATTACGTCTGGACACAGAATGTTACCTCCCTGCAACCTTTGAACATAGTCTATCTGCATGTTTAGATGTTTAAAGGGGCCCTATGTATGTTTATGGTGGAGGATATGAAACATTCTATTCACCACTGAGATGGAATAAACCAAGGAATCTCCTGGAGAAAAGCAGCAAAAAAAGTACTTTTGGGGCAATAAAACTACTTGAACTGGATAAATGAAAGATATGTAAGTTTATATCATGCTGTGGAACCTTCCAGGCAATGCAAAAACAATTTTAGGAAAAAGTCAGGTGACGGACCCTCAACTAGAAAACCTACATCGTGTACATTTAATATATTTGTTTTAAATATTGATTTGTATTTTGCTTTGAAATACTACGTTATGTGACTTTTAACTTAGTGATCATGGGACAAGTGTTCATAGATGACACTGGAGCATGTATTTATTTGAGTTGGTGGGTATTTATCACATTGTGGGGACTCAAATCTGTATATCACTAGCATTATGGGAACTGCCTTCTTTATGGGAACAAAAATCTGGTTCCTATGGCGCAAAATAGATTGGTATGGTTAGGGTTTAGATTAAGTTTAGTCATATAGTTGGTGACTATGGTTCAGGTTATGATCAGTTTCCAGAAAATGAATGTACTGTAATGTCCTTGAGAAGCATGCAAACCCAGCATAAACGTGGTGCATGTATGTGTGTGTGTGGAAGGAGGAGCTCATCCTCTGTCATGTCCTGCTTTTACTTTTTAGGAGTCACACTGACCTCCATTCACTCACGGGACACTAACAAGCGGCCCGCCCACTGCCCACTGTATAACGCCACTATCCACTCTGAAGCCTACAACTGCAAAACACAAAACACTTTCTTGTGCACTCCCCGCACACTAATTACATGCAATGTTTTCAAGCACACTGGCTGAAAACAAGCCGTCCTTTATCCCTCGAACTCCACAAAGACTGGACACTATACTGTAGACACACAAATGCATTTACTGTGGTGACGTTTAGGCGTGCAGCGAGTGACACAGTTGGCATCTTGACGCTATATGCATTAAAGTTTCATATGTCTTCTGGACCGTGCAGAAACTGGTTCAACTAACTATCGAATGCACAATAACCAGACACTTAAAGTTTATGGTGTAAATACCAGTGTGGATTCAAAACACAATAAACTACAAAAGTACAATTTACTTTCCTCTAGTGTACGCAATATATCACCATTGCAATTTGAAGTGTTGCAATGATCTAAGTAAAAGGATGTCCTATAAACAACAAAAATTTGCAAAATGAGATTCAAGATTCAAGATATTTATTGTCATTGTCAGGGAAAGCAGCTACATTTTGTTTAGAGTATCAAACGAGAGACCTCTACAAATGTGTTCTGTATCGTATGGCATTGCTAAACGCAATTGCAGTGCAGAGCGATTACACTTTCTTCCAAAATAGTCCAGCCCTACTTTTGGCAACAACTTATACAAATCGACTAATTGCTACTAATTCTATTATCACTGCTGCTGTCTACAACTACTGCACCTGCACTTTACCTTCAAATGCTAATGTATCTCATGTTACCAATTCTTGATTTTATATGAGTTTTACACGTTATTCTTTGTGTATTTAGTTTACTTTCGACCACTGGCTCATTGCACACACACAACACATGTCCTCTTTTGCCAAACAAACCACATTATCTGCCTTTATTGCACACACTTACAGACTACCCCCCCTTTCTTTTCTTCTCCATACTATTTTCTGTACAGTGCATGGGACAGCTGCCAGCGAGCCCACGTCCATCCCACTCCCCACTCCCTATTATAAAGCTCACATTGTGGTCCAATCCCCTGGATCAGGAGTGGACTGACAAGCGCCTCACTGTGCCTCAGGTCCCTCCACATAAGCCATTGTAAGCCTTTCAGTATCACAGTATACACTCCCCCATCTACAAGACTGGATGTGGGTCATTGGGTCACATGGACTAAGTGCTGTGTATTACATAGGAATTATGAATGTGGCGCGCTGTCTCTGCCTCCTATCTCGCACAGATAATCACCCGCAGATTATCCCTCATCGAACACTGGCCTTAATCAAACTGCGCTTAGGGAAAGTCCGCCTCATGTTGTGGTGCTGAGCCAAAACATGGACTCCCAGCTAATCACAGGCACCTTGACCTTATTATTCAACAGCACCGACTGTATCTTCCTGAAATGAGAACATGCAATCAGGAACGGATGAGAAGCAAAGCACCATGGTCATGTTTAAGAGCTGGGGAGATAACAGCCAAGATGGTCAGACTCCTTGCAGTCTGTGGAGATGACCAACCAACTTTTTCCCCCTTGCTGTTGCACGCTTACATTGCTGCTCTCTGCATTTATCAATCTACTTTGTAGTTTCACAGAGAACTCTTCATCAGGAAGGTCATGCAGAATAAACCTACACAAAAAATCACACAACATGACATGCCAGGTTTTTATTGGGGCAAAGATTAAAGGGAAAAAACAAAACTACTTAATCTCAACATAATTACCATAGTGTTTTCACAATACGATTAGATTTAGGGCTCGTATTTACTTTATATTGGATATGATATGCTGAATGTAGTTAACTTTGAAGAAACTCAAGGTTAATTCAACTGTATACATTTTGTAACAGTTCTAAAGTATAATAAATGAAGAAACTTGCACCAATATAGGCCCCAGAGTGACACTTCTGCCAAATCAAACATGTAAACCACCACTGCACATGAGCCAAACATTCGCTCTGAAACATACTGCTGAAATTATAAACGTGTGTGTTGACAACAAGCTTGACGTGTCCTAAGTTGTGCTGTTGTTCCCTCTGTGCTGGAGCTGCGTTGGCATTCCTCCCACCTCTGTAGCCGTGCATGTGACCTGCAGCGGAGCAGGGGTCATGGGGCAGTCCTGAGGAGGCGTTGGGCTGTTTCGGGGGGAGACTCTAAGCTCTTCTTATTATAAGCAGGGCCCCCTGTCTGTCGTTTCTGCAGCAGGGAACTGAAATGAACTCTGTGGGGGGGAAGGCGCTCCGCTCACAGACGTCTGCTTATGGGACCCCACCCCAAAAACCCAAGGAGGGCCCAGCCATCTGCGTCTTTTGTCTACTGAGAGGGTGAGCGCTGCTTTTTGGATTGGACAAACAGAGGAAGGGGGACACACTGAAATTAGATCTTTAAATTCTGAACAAGACGATTCAACACAACTAAATCTGTTTCTAAGCTCACCTCAACTGTCTAACTATCTTGAAATGGTTACTTTGCCAACAGAGTAAACAAGGCCTATGTGCTTTTCACAATACACATAGATTCACGTTGGCACTGTTTCTACATGCACAATTTACATTTTTGTCCTTTTAAACTTTCTTCATAGCAGCCAACATTCAGCAATCAATTCAAGCTTGCTATTTTTGAGAATGGTTTAAAATTGGCTTAATTGTTAGGACTTTTGTATTATACCTGAAATACAAAAGGCTATTCGGATCACAGTTTTTCCCCTAATATTTCCCATTAGAGGAAACTGGCGTATATGTAAAGTTTTCAGAAATACTAACGTCCTCTGTTCCCGCCTGTTGGTTCACAAAAGGAGGCTGGGCTTCACTGGGAGTTGCCAATTGACTTGGCCAAATTGTTCGCATAGCTCATTGTCTCTGCCCAGACATTTTGGACTATAATAAAAACACCAGCCTCCCCCTTTCAAGATGCATGTCTGAACAGTTCAACAACTGAACAAGAACTTCTCATTCCCACCAAACAGTATGAATTTGTACTTAAACAACACCTAGACATCCATAAATACTATTTTGCAGATTATACGTCTTTAAAATCCTGCGCAAATATCAGAGAGAGCAGGGTTCACGACCAGAAGGCCAAACAATACACATCAAATCACCATTCAAAGCCTATGAGAGCGGGGATGAATAAGAGCACAGGGCTTTTGATACAACACAGATGTTCCATGGGGACACGCACGTGGACCATGAAGAACCGAGCTGGGATGGAAAGACCAATCCAATTCTGCACACCAGCAAAAGTGTTACAGTAATTAAAAGTGTAGGATTTGGCTTAAACAAAGGTGTTCGCAACAAGTGAGGAGTCAGTGAACTCTGGATAAATGACAACGCTTCAAAAAGAAATATTATACCAAGTCTCAACAAACAAATCCCTACAGGAGAAATTTTGTTGAGTTGAAGACCATATTATCTCCAAAATAGAAGTCATCCAAATACAAATGAGTTGTTGGTCCCTGTGTGCGATTATTAGTTTGTTTGGTACCATCTTATGCCCCTCACCCCCAGTACTTCGCCCCATTCGCCCCCACAGCACCCCTTTGTCCCAGGGGCTGAATGGAAGACCTACTTTTGAGAGTGGAGGTTGTGGGCTCGAGGACTAGCCCTGGATCTTACCCAGACACAAGAAACACAAAGAAAAAAGACTCACACACAGAGGAGTCGCTCTGTCCCTCTACAATCTACTAGTAAAAATTGAATTTTTGAACAAGATTTAGGCAGCCTGTATGTAAACCATCTACATTGAAATCAAAGTGTGCATTAGTCATTATGTTAATAGTAACTGCTTGGAAATTATTGTGCTTTACACCCAGCTTAAGGAAACAAAAATGCCTGTTCTCATATTTCTCATGTTTTGACCACAACCAATCACTCATACATCCTTTTACACATGCAAAGTGCATGCAGTGTTTTGCTCAAGGACACAACATTGTGCTCGGATGGGAAATGATGATGATGACCAACTCTGTCACCATCTTGTAATGGATAGTTATTGCTCGTAGGTTACAAGGAGACATTACAGGGTTGGGCAATGTTTCATTTTTTATGAACAAAAAACTGTAACTTTAAACTGTATATCTTGGCCACCAGTAGCGATTTAGACAAGCACAAATAAGATGTTTTCCTAGAATGTCCCTTCATGTGTGTTTATTGTTGATATTCTGTTTAAACATGATACTTAATTGATCTTGCAGTTCGGTATGTTTCTGTGTTACAGGAACACTGTATATGCACAGTTTAATGCAGATAGTGCCTTTTGCTGACTGCACTGTAGAAGGATTAAGCTTATAGGCATTTAGCAGCTATACATTTAGAGAGGAGGGGTCTGTTTATGTAAAGAGAGGCAGAACACATATTAACCAGATTATAGTTCCTACAATGTACTTAAAGTTGTTTATATGTTTTAAATTGACCTATTCAAGTTTTTACCATAAGGGAAACAAAATGGCACAAAATGTCATAAAGTTTCAGCAGTTGATGAAACATGAAAACCTCCAGGGTCTTATATAAAAGCCCTCTTTTAATAAACTTGTTTGAGACTTAGCCTTTACAGGACAAATGCTTTGCCCCTGTTTATCCAAGATAATTGGATTAGACAGCGACCTTTTAACATACATTCAGACCCCAATAATTCTCAATCAGCAGGCGCCACAGACTGTCCCAGAGTGAAGAGAAGTATACAAGCATGTCTTTCATCTAATTAGTCTCAATTCCCCTCTCCGCCCAAGCACTTTGCTTTCTGTCACCTGATTTAAGGCCTTGTGAAATATCATACTTGCAAAATAAGTGTCCTGTCAACAAAAAGTAGTTTAATTCTCATCTTCTGTGGTCCCTACAGGCAAACACAACAGTTTAAATATAGTTACTGCATAACTTACTGCAGGTATTCATGGCTATCTTCTAATGAGGGTGTATAAACCCTGTATAGTGAAAACAGATGCGCCAGCATGGTTAAGTATGAGCTATAAAGTTTTATTTAGTCTGTATAAAGTAGAGACATTAATTCAGTCTAAATAATCATTGGGCAGGAAAAAGGGTAGGAATATTCTTGTGATGAATGGTATTTAAGTTGTACAACAGGAGAATGTTCCACGACCAGGATGAAAATCACACTGCTCCTCCTGAATCCGAGGCCCTTTGCTAAGGGCTGTCCGGTCCCTGTACGACCGGTGCAGGAGCTGTGTTTGCATTGCCAGCAGTAAATCAGACCTGATCCCAGAGCATGTTGGGGCTGCTCTTTGTCACCGGTTCTGTTCATAATTTTTATGGACAGCATTTATAGGTGCAGTCAGAGGGTGCCCAGTTTAGGGACCACAGGATCTCTTCTCTGCTGTTTGCAGATGATGTTGTCCTGTGAGGAGCTCGGGAGGTGTTTTGGGCATGTCCCACCGGGAAGCGGCCCCGGGGAAGACCCAGGACATGCTGGAGGGACTATGTCTCTCGGCTGGCCTGGGTACACCACGGGATCCCCTGGAGGAGCTGGAGGAAGTGTCTGGGGTGAGGGAAGTCTGGGAGTCCCTGCTCAGACCGCTTCCCTGCAACCCGGATAAGCGGAGAAGACGAACAGGAGAATGTAACAGTACAGATAATCTATGCAATCAATAAGTACAATGCAAGCAAAACACAGACACAATGTTAAGTGCAGATACCAAACAGATGTATGCACTTTACACAGACAAAGTCATTTTATCACATTTCAAAATATATGCCCAAACAATTAAGTTAAATGATGCCCTTTATCCCTGCGTACGCTTACACACTCGCACACAGCCACACTCTGCAGGCGGCACACCCTCTCCTGCTGGGCCCAGTCTTACTCTAATGGGATTGCCACGGAGGAAGTCTCCCAATAATACAAATAATGAAATCAAGCAAGGGTCTAAAGAAAAAGGTGCCCCACTTGCAAGCAGGGCAGCCAGACGCCCATGATGCCGGGTTTACACTCCCGACAGAAGACAGGAAGAGATAAGTCAGAGCCAGGGGAGGAATTACAATCAAAACAGCTCTCCAGCTTAGACGTTATGCAATTTAGTGCTTAGAGTAAACAACATTTGAATGCAAGGTGTATTTTTGCAATGATGAACTTTAAATATCATCATATAGAATCGTTTGTGCCAAAAATCAATTTACTTTCTCTATATGTACTTTATAACACCTGCCACTTTACTAATGTAAATACTACTTCTCTGCAAGTTCGTTGTCGTCATATATATATATATATATATATATATATATATATATATATATATATATATATATATATATATATATATATATATACATACATATATATATTGAACTTATATTCTACATATATTTTATTTTGCATGTCCTTGCTATCAGTTACACCTTACCATTGAGGCAAGTTTCAAGTTTGTGAATGTTGTCCACTGACGATGGCAATAGAAACTTTTCTGATTCTGATTCGAATTTGGCTTTGCAATGTATTGGGTTAAACAACAAGGTTATATGTTTAAGCAAAACACTCTTGGGACACTTGCTGATACAGTGCACCTGACTGAAACATCCAATTGTATAAACAAATCTGGTTAAGCCGCTCTTGTTGATGTGTTTGATGTGATCTGATACATATCTAAATACAGCATTGTAAACTGCAATTACCAAATATACACTTTTTCCCACACAACCAGCTACATTTGTGTTTTAAAGGTTTTCTAGGTCTTACTAAAAGAAACAATATTTCTTTTGACAGCCTGCTTTCTGTAATGAAACTGTGAAACAAACAAAACAAAAGTTGTGAATTGGTTGCAGCAAAGAAGAAAGGCGTTCCTCAAGAGACAGGAAATAGGAGCGGTGACAACAGGAAGTCAGCATGAAAGTGGCACACAGGCAGAGGATTCCCACAGTCCCTCCTGTCTTCTCCTCTTCCTCCCTCTCTCCTGCCTCCCCCCCTCCCTTCAGCGGCTGCTCTGTGCACACGGCCGTCACGCTGCGGAGTCTCCTGAGGTCTAAGACTGCTCATATGCAGCTGAACCAGAGACAAGAGCACACTGCATGGAGCTAATGCTGGCAGAGAAATAAAAACTCAACATAGGGTCTGTCTGTCTGGGATGAGACATTTCAACTAGATTTAACCTACCTACTAAAGTTGAACATTTTTGTACAAAAGGTGAACAATTCAAAGCATTTATATTTGAGAGGAGAGGCCACTGAAATACTCACTGCAAATCTAATGTTTGCAAAGGTTTAAACTACAAGTTGTTTTACTACATAATAAGGAGCCCATGAGGATACCTCATGCTCTACAAACAGTATTATACTAGCTAAATAACTGAAACATATAAAGTGCATTTGACAGGTAGAGTTATATGGTTCACTAAAATGTTAAAAAATGATTGTTTAAATCCAAATGAATTACACAATAGTTTTAGATAACACAATTATTTTTGCTGAATGATTGTTGAAACTGTCAAATCAAATCAAATCAAATCAATTTATTTTTATAATGCCCAAAATCACAACAACAGTTGCCTCGATGGGCCACAGGTAAAAGCAGTTCAGATAACTGTCCCAGAATGCCCCTGTCCTTTGACCCTCCTTCGCGGCGAGGAAAAACTACAAAAAACCCCATGGGAAAAAGTAGAAACCTCGGGGAGAACCACAGTGAAGGAGAGATCCTACTCCCACGGACGGACAGGCTGCAGATTAACTAGGAATGACGCATCCACTTGGACTGTGGAGCCAGAACCACTCAAGAGGGAGGTGGCTTTAAAGAGTTCCTCCAGGCGGACGAGGAGCAGTCCACCAGTGTAGAGAGATCCTCCAGCAGGAGATGAGGAACAGTTCATCTAAAGTAGAAGGAGTTCGTCCAGGCAGACGAGGTGTGGCTAATCCAGCTGTCCAGGCGGGTGGCGCATAGATCGTCCAGACAGGTGGGGTGGGGGGTGCGTCACTGGAGCAGCTTGCCGCAGTGTGTCTGAAACAGTCTCCACTCCCCGGGGGAAGTGGAGAGAAAGAGAAACATGTGAACAGCAATGAACAGACTACAGTTGAAGTAATATTAAATATTGTTGATAGATAAAGTAGGAAGAACCAGAGGATAGTGTTCAAGCTGCCATACTTCCCAGCAGAATTGCTCCAAAGGGCAGCGTAGCTAAAACTGTAGGTTCTTATTTCTGTTCCTAACTGGCCTGACCATAAGCTATTTCAAGAGGAACGATTTGAGCCTGGTCTTAAATGTAGAGACTGTGTCGGCCTCTTTTACATGAACAGGGAGCTGGTTCCATAACATAGAGCTTGGTAGCTAAATGCTCGACCTCCTACTGTGCTTTTAGAGACTCTGGGGACTAACAATAGTCCAGCATTTTGAGAACTAAGAGCTCTGTTTGGATGGTACGCTACTATTGCATCTTTGAAAGGTAGGATGGGGCCATATTGTTTAAAGCTTTATAAGTCAGGAGGAGGATTTTAAATTTGATTCTAAACTCAACAGGAAGCCAGTGAAGAGACTCCAACACTGGTGAAATATGATCTCTTTTTCTAGTACCTGTTAATAATCTTGCTGCTGCATTTTGAACCAGTTGAAAGCTTCTTATAGAGCTTTTAGGACACGCTGTAAGCAGACCGTTACAATAGTCTAATCTGGATGTGACAAATGCATGGATGAGTTTTTCGGCATCGTCTCTGGGCAGGATTTTTCTAATTTTGGCTATGTTACGCAAATGAAAGTAGGCTGTTTTACAGGCTTGATTTATATGAGCTTTGAACGAGAGATCTTGGTCAAATAGGACCCCAAGGTTTCTTACAGTAGAGCTGGGGGCTACAGTGATATTGTCCAGAGAAACTATCTGGTCAGATAAGGAGTCTACTTGAGGTGCTTAGGGCCCAGCAGAATGACCTCGGTTTTCAGGGTTAAGGAGCAGATAATTAAGAGTCATCCAAGTTTTATGTCTTTCACGCAGGCACTAAGTCTGTCTACTTGATGGGTCTGATCAGGTTTCATTGATAAATAAAGCTGAGTGTCATCTGCATAGCAGTGGAAGTTAATGCCATGCTTTCTGATGATCATACCTAAGGGCAGCATATAAAGAGTGAACAGAATTGGACCGAGTACTGAACCCTGTGGCACACCGTAGGTTACTTTAGAACATGGGGAAGATCTCTGGTTTACATTAACAAACTGGTACCTATCAGATAGATAGGATTTAAACCACTGACACCTACATCACATTCTAACCTCTGCAGTAGAATGTTGTGGTCGATGGTGTCAAACGCTGCGCTGAGGTCCAACAGAACCAGGATTGAGACCTGTCCATCATCGGCAGCTAATAACAGATCATTTGTGACTTTAACTAGTGCAGTTTCAGTGCTGTGGTATGCACGGAACCCTGACTGAAAAACTTCAAATAAATTATTGTCCTGCAGGTGGCGACAAAGCTGTTTAATCACAATTCTTTCAAGGATTTTAGAGACAAAGGGCAGATTAGAAATAGGTCTATAGTTTGCCAGTATGTCGGGGTCTAGATTAGGCTTTTTCAAAAGTGGTTTAACCACTGCATATTTGAAGGACTGAGGGACATAACCGCTTTCTAGTGAAGTATTTATTATATTAAGAATGGGATTTATAATTAGGGGGAGAATTTCTTTGAGGAGTCTACTTGGGATTGGGTCTAAAATACAAGTTGATGTTTTGGAGGACATAATGACTGAAGTTATCTCTGCCTGATCAACAGCAGTGAACCTATCTAGTATTACTGAAGGATTTGTATGGGACACTAGCTGTCAGAAAATTGTATCAGTTGCTGTAAATTGTCACTGCATTTTTGATGGATTCTGTTTTAGAACTCTGCTCTACTTCCATGTATTTTTTTTTTCTTAAGAAACTGTAACTTGACTGAGGCAAAATTATAATAAATATTTACAATGTATATCCCACCAAACAACATAATAATTAGAAAAAATGAAAACCATTCATATGCACTTTAAGATTTTCTAATTGTGACCATTCAAATTGCAATTTACATGTGATTCTCTCCTTTAGCCACAGAGCTACAAGCATACCGTATGATTTATGCCACATTTGCGTCTTTGGTGACAGTTTTATATATATTTCTAACACGGTAATCTAGTTGAACAAAAACCCACATAGATCCTCTGTATTCCAGCTTGTCATTGCTCACAGAAATTGTATATGTGGTTATGCTTCTTGTTAGAATATCAAAAGAAATCATTATCTCTGTGAACCTGCAGGGCCTGTCTGTCTGCCCCTGTCCCATCGACACCCACTCCTCTTCACTCTTCTCTGTTTTCTTTCCCTCTAATTTGGAGAGGAGACAGAGAGTACCCTGAGGCCCTCCTGGCTAATTTGGCAGGGTCCCACATTAGACACACTCTTCAAATAAGAGTTCATTTAGACATATAGGGAAGCCAGTGCCACGCCTTCTCATGGAGACTCAGAGACAGCAGTCTGTGACCCCTGTGGTGAAATGATGGGCTTCTATAAGTAAACAGACAGTGTGTCCAATGTAGCAAACATGGGATGAAACGAATAGGTAATGTCTTAATGACAAGAAGCACTTGGAGAATGTGGACATTAATCACTAGTGTTATTTCACAAAAAATAAATATTATCTGAACTCAAGGGCTCTTGAAGTTCTGGTGATAATGAATCTGTCAATGATAAAGAATCCCACTAATTACTGGATCCAATATGATCATTTTCAGTCTTTAATTTTAGTTGAAAGTGCACAATGTATCTTTCCTGGTGACTGGTTATTGCTTTCATTTCACACAATATGGGATTAAATTTACAGTATATCTCTATGGTGACGAGCAGGTGAGGCCACTAGGCCAAGTTCCATGTCAGATCTGTGGACAGGCGAAGCTTGAACATGAGTAATGTAGGCTTTGTTTTTCAAGATTTTGTTGGCAGTAAAGAACTTGTATAAATGCAAGATATAAAAGAGGAATGCCATACTGTGGAATATTCCAGGCAAAGCAATAAAACACCTTTATACTATTTAAGTTCACCAACATTAGGAAACCTAACTCATTGTTTTTATGTCCAACTACCACCATCAGGCTTTTCTTTACCCAACCCTGGACACGTGGGGCTGAGTACATGTGTTGCTTGAAGGCTCTTTCCTCTCTCCCATCGTGTCAATTGTCAACAGATGACAATGCATGGGAACAGAGGCAAACAATGGTCAGAGAGAGCCAGGGGTTTGGGGAGGGGACTGTTCAACCACAGCTTTGGCCCACCCTTCATCCTATCAGTACATGTGTTCTATCTAAATCAAGAAGAGAAAGTATTTCTGTGAGAGCTGGAACAGAATGTGAGAAGGCAGTAGAAGAAGTAGTAGTAGTCGCAGGGGTGATTTGAGGAACAAGGTGTGGTCAAGCTTCATAATGTGTTGTTTTGATACCATATCACAAGGAAGGGCTGAGAATATCCTGCAGTGAAGATAATTCTCAGGAAGTCCAGAGTGGCTGCAAAGTTAGAGCCAAACATAGGGAAACCTGGACCATAATCTCCATGTGAGGCAAATTTCTATCTTCCTTAAAAATCTCTGACGCAGCACAAAGACCAAAGCTTAGGGTCCTTGGGAAAACACGCAAACTCAACACATGCATAGAGTCAACCTGAGGTCAGCAACTGAAACTTAGAAACATCACTCTCACCCTGCAATTATGCACCAACACCTGTACAAGCTCGCCACTGCTTTGCAATGACATCAAAACACACTAAAAGAATTTGTTTTGGTGATGGACGGTTAATCCCTGGATTTGCAAATCTGTAAAACACCAGAGCTGGCTCACATGCTAACTATATAGGAATTGATCTGCAGAGGGGAATTACAGCAGGCAGGCCACGCATTCAGCGTTTGTGTGGTTAGCTCTGACCTCCCACAGAGAACAAATAGCTATTGTTGGCAATGAGGACAGGACATAGAGGTTAAGATGAGTTGCTTTTTCATAGGCCTTGTTAGCGCAGCAGTGGACAGCAGCAAAGACAAAAGACGAGAGCCTGATTTATTAGAGAGGATGGCGCCCACATGCTCTACTTCAGTGTCATTTATGCATGTTGTAATTTCAAATACTTACAGTAATTCCCCTATTGCATCTGAAGTGGAGACACATAGACTTTGGCAAGGTCAAAAGGACAGCTGTTGCAAGGTTTTTAGTTGTTGCACACTATATAACAAAAAGTGAAAAGCGACAAGTGACACCAAATCAAAAGGCCACGTAGACAGCTTATCGTCAATATAACATAAATAAAATCAGTTTCTGTAGTCTACTGCGGGAATGATCAGCGCCAGCACCCATGGATGTTTGGGTCCTGAGATAAAGACCTACACAGTCCCTTGAGACTGTGTAGGTCAGAGGGGGGCAAAAAAAATGGTGAACCGGCCCGCAAAGCATTTAATAATATCTTTATCTATAAGTATGGCACATTTGTCATTTTATAGTTGTCTAAGACTGCAGTTGCTTGTATCATTCCTTTCCTCCTGGACACTTAAAATCAGTTTTGAGAATAGCCACCACTAGAATAACACCACACTTTGATGCACTGGCTAAAAAGAGTGACCAACGGCACTGTAAAATTAAAAAGGTAATTATTTTTGCTATTCTGTTGTAGTTTTTTTGTGTATTTTAGGCATTAAGTCTACATGTAATAGTATGTGTGTAATATACTGTAGTTAACAACATTCAAACTTTAAATGGTCTGGCCCCGGGCAAGTGTAAAAATCCAATGTGGCCCTTGAGTCTGTTTGCCCATACCTGGTGTGGGTCTTTATCGTTCATTCACTCATTTGTTCACAAGCTGCATTTCTGACCAGGGCTGAGTGATATGACGATAAAAACCAAATTGTGATCTGAGCCCCGTTACAATCTGCTATTTTGGTGGTATCATTATATTGTAATTCAATGCTTTTCTGTTTAATGCAGCTCTATGCTTGACCACAGACACTTTTCGCTATCATTATCTGTTGGTCAGATTCTATCATGTTCTGATCTTTAACTTGACCTGATGGCATGACCTACTTGTCTTCATGGAAATAGAGAAGTTTAATGCCATACTTTGGTGTATGGCTTTTGGTCTATGGAGTGACCTCAAGACAGTATGCTATTGTCGAAATCATGATATAGGCTTTAGAAATTTTAATTTAAAATAGTAATGGCATATTGCTCACCTTACCAATTGCTTTAATGTGACCAGAGTATGCATACACTTCCCACATTAAAATGGCAGCATAGTGAATGGCAGCTACTGTGCACTCACTGTTTTACTCTTACTGTTTGGCAATGGTGCCTGACTGGTTCCCGTTGAAAATGGCTACAAAACAAAAAAGTTACTGGAAGTGTTTGAAATTGTCATTTGTAATGAAGCAATGTTTCCTCACTAAAATATTAGTTTCAAAGCCAGCTGGTTATTACTTTCCTCTCTCATCAAGAGTAGCTGTGCACACAGAGCATAGTGTAATTACCAATGAACACACCACCAGTTGAGTCCTCAGAGAGTGACGTAAATCGCTGGCATTTACAAAAATGTCAGTGGGCCTTCAATGAAAGCAATAACCCAAGAAAAAGACCCCATTATAACAGAGAGCTTTTATTGAATCCATGTATCTCCAGTTTGTACGGCAGGGCCAACAGAAGATTTGAGAGTTTCATTTAGGCTTTTTTAATATATTTCCAGTACACAAAAGCTGAATAGTGGGTGTTGACTCAGGCTCTTGCAAAATGTCTCAGGCAAAGAGCCTCTGCAATTTCTCCCAGGCCAGATGTAATTTTGAAAATGGTTAATATTGTACAAAATGTTAAGATGCATAAGGGGGTACTTGTTATGTTTTCCAATATAGGCAGCAAGGAAAATATCTGTATTTTGCAGATAAGGATGGAATCACATCTAGATATGTTATACCTCAGTTGCTGAATCATTATTACAGACAGACAACATGAACATGATATATTTATTATCCTGCACCATATAGTACAATTAGTACTTGCTAGAGCTATCTGAAGATGTCTGCTTTTTTGATTGCACATTAGTGATATATGTTTGACTTTTATCAAAGAACGTATGAAGTAAAGCTGTTCTGCCACAGTCTTTATCTTTTCTGTCTTGAGACAGGCACAATCACATGTTTACCATACAAAACTGTGAACAAACAAATGCACATATATATTTCCTTTCATTTTGCCCTCTGAGTTCTTTAACCTCTCTAAACACAATATTTCTGTTTTTACCAGTTTTTACATTATGCAAAAAAAAAAATAATAATGGAATTTAAAGAAAATAAGAATTGTTTGTTGATAATTAATGTTTGACACAGCTTAGATCTATTTCTAATGTATTCTCCACTTTTCAATAAATAAATAATATACAGTATAAGAAAGTGAGCTTGTCTCTGAAATGGTTTTAATCTTGTGCACCTCTCATCCAGAGGTTTGAGCTATTGCTAAGAATAGTCTTCTTGTTTGGGGTGTTGGCTTAAATTAAAAGGCCATAGAGGCTCCTTAGACACAATGATAGTGTAAAACATCACTGTTTGTTTTTGAGGGGAGGTGACTCACAATGAGCCTGCAGGACATCAATACCTAGGGTTAAGACCAGTCTTACAACCTACTAGTGCACTCGACTCCTGAGCTTTAACCTCTCCAAAGGCCATACCTTCATAAAGTTGCCCACTGGGACCCGAGCTGTCCTCTCTTTGATGCATTCCTCTGTCCCCCCTCCACAGCATGTGACTGGAATGGTCCAACTTGTGTCGGTTTAGGTACTTCATTGTCTCCTCCTGCCCAAGAAATGACAAAAGAGGATTACATGAATGAACCCAAATGGAGGTGAGTTTAACAATATTGATGAGCAGAAAAACCATCAGCCCCATGAAAATCACAGACAGCATCAAATACATTTCCTTCCTTCCACAGACTGCATGGAGAGGTGGAGCAGAGGCGGGAAGGACCTTCAACAGTCCCCCTGTGTAGAACTTTAAAGTTTGTGTCCCTGTGAACTTTACATCAAACAGGCCTGGACTGCTGCTGGCTCTTTGAAGTGGCAAAGAGGCGAATCACAGCAGCCGAGTGCAGGCCTCTACTCTGACATGTTCCGGTTCAAAACGGACTTTGGTGATGTTTAAAAACAGCCCAGCTAAAGTCTACTGAGAATAAGATAAATCAAGTACCACTTCAGCCTTCCTCAGTGAAGAGGGCAGGTAGTTTCAAATGTGCATTTCTGTTGAAGCAAAAGCTGTTTCACTACAGTTAAGAGAAACACAAATAATATGCCATATCAGATTTCACATCTAACTGTAAGCTTGTGCTTTTTGAACATTTGGACCGTCAATGTTTTCTTTTTTTATGTATTTATTTTTATAACACTGTATTATATTTTATGATGTCCAACAACACGATCAGATGAGTTTATAATCTCTTTATAAAGCCTTACTGGGTCGGCTTTGGGACCATGCGGAGCTCCTCACGCGGAGAGGGGCCGGACCTTTTCCCATGCACCAGCACCATCTATACTGACATTGGCCAGCGCTCCACATTAAGCACTCCGCATTCATAAAAAAGAAACGGGGACCCCTCTCTGTGACAAGACAAGAGCAGCGCACACTGGCATTAGCTGCACGGCTGTTTACTGAGCTCTGCGCTGCGCCTTTGCCACAAACTGAAAGCAAAAAATGGCCAAAAGCGAAAGGCAAAGGAGAAGTTTGAAGAGCGAGGACTTCTTTTTTGATTCCGACGCGTCTCTCTTGGACCAGCAGGATTTTGAGATGTCCAATTATCCTTTCGATGACGTATTCAACTCCAAAGACTCCCACATGGAGCAGATCAACACTTTTCTGAAAAACGTACAAGTTTTATTGGAGGCTGCGCGGTATCTGGAAAGCGCCGAGAGGAAGGACGGAAGTGAGTTTATTGTACTGCGTTGCTTTCATTGCCTCTGAAATGCAAGAAAACAACCCTTCACTGTGATCTGACTCCAACTGCAAATGGTTGACTTTATTCTAATAAATCACTAGGCTACATCAATAGTTCTACTACAAAACAATAATAAGGTTGATGCAGTGCAAAATGTGCTTTGAGCTGCCTGCGTGAATGCGATAACAACCAAGCTGCAAGTTGATGTGGACAGGGCACTTTAAAACAAAATGCTTTATTTAATTTTTGTTTTTGCAACATTTACTGTACAGTGTAACTAAATTGAAATGGTACGATTAAATGTGGGTGTGCATGCTATGTATGCCCAGTCTGAGAGAATTTTGCTCGTATTGCAGCGCCCTCCAACTCCGCGTTTAGGATGATGTCATTGTGCTCGTGCAGGATTGAAGGGGAAAAAATGAAACTTGATATGCTTTGTGAATAGGCTACATATCTAAGAAGGTGTCTTTAAATATGATAGATTTTGAAACTGGAAGGCGAGACGTTATCATTAAATGCGCGTTAAGGCTGCGGGGCACTGGAAGAACAGGCAAAAAAAAACTTGCATCACTGTCAATACTGCTTTTTCTTACTGGGAAGTGTCCTTAAAACTGTTTCCTCCGTGTTTGTTATTAGTGATATTTTTAAATCCTATGAAAGTTTATACTCTTTATCATGAGTCTAAAAGCGCATGGCGCTAACGCTTGGCCTACATTGCTGCTGTATTTGAGTCGTGCTTTCCAAATCAAAGTGGCCAAGAAACGGGGCGTACAGTGCACGTTTCTACCAGCTATTGAAACGATCACCTTTTATAGTTCAACGAGGTATGCACAGCTGCACGTCGCATCGCCTGGTCTCTCCTCTTCTCGATTGTTTGCTTCCTGCTCTTTGTGGGCGTGAGGCGCTGGTGTCCACATGGCGTATTTCTCCCCGCTGATTGGCCAGTGCTCATCCCTGCCCCAATGTCTGTCAAATGCATTAGCCAATCGAATACGAGTATAGGTGCTACGTCACGTGTTGCTGGGCCTGGCTTGGCCCGGATTGCACGCCCCACATTTGCAAGGAATCATGGGAATTGTAGGACTATCCTCATACTCGATATCAGAACCCTACAAAATCAGTTTTTTCACTTGAACGTAATATGATTAGTAATATAATAATAACAATAATAATAATTATTGTTATTGTTATTTTTATTATTTTACCTTTGAAATATTGCAATATTAGGGTTAATAGGGTTAATATAAAATATTATAAGATTTTAAATGAAGATAGATGTTGTTGCCTTATCTTAAAACATGTCTGTGAAAAGGCAAACGTTAGGGTTGTCAAGTCAATGTGTAAGTTTAACTAAAAGTTAGCCTAAATATTAGCTTGTATGTTTTTATTGCAGTGTTTCAGGAATTTTGTTATTTCTCTTTTAATAACTTTCTCTGCAATCATAATAGAATGGTGATTTTAGCGTCATTCCCATCTCCAGTCTTTTATAGGCTATTACACATGAGGGTCTGTGTTATTAGAGTGAGATATATTCAGTCACAAACGTTAATAAAACATCAACAGCCATTGAACACATGAACTATATTTCCCACAGTGCAGTTGGTTTAAATCTCCTCCCCCCGGTCACGCCCCGCCCATCAGCTGTGAAGCTAGGTAAACAAACTCGTGAGGAGAGGAAAGGAGAGGAGGCTCTGATGACTGGAGGATTCCTCTGACCATTTTATAATTTTATACCATATTTTGTATATTTTATTCTCAATTTTGTCTTTGATAAAGATCTTTTACTGACAATTTTTTGAGGTTTTCTACCGAAGGGTCTTCGCGCGTACTCGTTGTAGCTTGTTAGCTTGAAAGCCCATCTTTCCTCCTGCTCCGACAAATGCTCTCGATGAACCAGTGAATATAAAATAACGTTTTATTTCGATTCAAAGATATACATTTCACAAATGCATCGTCTTCCTTGCGTTTAAATTGAGCGAGTGCCTCTTGCGCTGGAAACGCTGGAAAAAAGCGTTGCGAAGGAAGACAACCGGAAAATAATGACCGCTGTGCAGCTCATAAACATCCAGAGATTACTGGAAGCTGCAGAATATTTAGAGAGGAGAGATCGAGGTACTGATGTTATTACATAGTCCTAACTGTGCTGTTAAAACTGAGGTCTATGCAGATTAAAGCTTTTGATTTACATCGCATCTCTTTTCACAGAGTGTGAACATGGGTATGCCTCAACATTTCCCTCAAATCAGAATACAAACTACCAGCGGCAAAGGAAATTCAGAAATAAGAAGTTCAGCAGTAACCACAATAGGTAAGTCCTATGTCTCTAATTCATTATTTATTCAGCTGTTACACACACGCCATGTTAAGGTACACGTAGGCTACACGAGGACGAGTCTTATCTATTAAAGACGGAGCAGAGCAAATGTTTTGTTCTAGTGAGCATTATGGTATTTTACTGGAAAATGCGCATTGTGTGGTCTGTTTCGTGTTGGCGCACAGGTATACGTGTGCCACATGACCACAGCGCGGGTTTGGGGGAGGGGCGCACACTGCCCGCTTTAGTTTTTCATCAGCTGATTGTCAAATAGCCTGCTGTACCTGAGGATAAGGCCACTCGCATGGATTTCACTCATCAGCCAGGACAAGTTTTAGGAGTTTTGACTGTTTATAAAAAGAGTGTTACTGCTTAACAACACTCCTGATAACACATCATAGGCTATTATATTTATATTAGTTTTATGTTATACATGTTAATTTATGTCATACAGATTTGCAGTTCTAGCTGCAAAAGTGACAAAATGTTCGTGAACCATTTATAAAGGGCTTTAGATCAGTGGCTTTAGGTTTTCTCTTCACGTTAATCAGTCTGTCTACACAAATGCATGAAATAAGGACCCTTTTCCTCTCAAGTCTTTTAATATTAATGCAGGCTACAAACAGGAGCTGTGTATTAGTCATCGTTAGCAGCAAACACAAGTGAATTCTGCATAGCAACAGCCATTAACAGATGTAGGTTATGTGTTTTCTTCATTTGGAGGAATAGAGTCAAGTGAACACTTTGAAGTATGCAGGCCAGAGACAGCAGGAGAAGCCTGTCAGGTGCACTGCGACTGATAACACAGCACAAGGATGGTGTCATGTCTTCCTCTGAAATTGTGCTAAACGGTTCTCTGCCTCATGTTGTGATGCAGTTTTCTTTTATTCCGGGTAGAGTCACACATTTGGCAGAATCGTGTTTAGACACCTATGTGCCATTTGTCAGGGTCACCATTGGGTTTACAACAATTAAACACTTCTATTTTTGTGTTTTTGTCAACGTTTATTACAGGTAATTTTCAACTTGTTATCACACATTTCTTGAGATCTTAGATGGCGGATGGTGTTGGTAGGGGTCATAGTTTGCCCTCCACCTCGCACTGCACTGGTTACAGCTTTCAGCGCTCTATAGGCCTCTCTTTGGAGCATGTTGCGGCTTAAAGTGATGGGCTTATCTTACTCTGTCCTCTGCTGCCTACTGTTTATAGCAGGATTGTGTTATCTCATTGACCCACTCTTGGTGTATGTATCCACTCACACACCAAGTACTGAGACAGGCAGACCTACAGCAGCTGTACACCTTTAACCATTATGTGTGCAAGTCCATCATCTTTATTGTTTTGGTTAAGCTTCAAGTGCTCAAATATCTGATTGACAAAGCTTGCAGATATAATGCTGTGAGCTCTGGGGAAATCAAAAGCACTGTGGACGTGGGTGCACAATTGTGTTTATAAATCTAAACATTTTTACTCTTAGTTTGGTAATCCTGAATGAAGTTACTGCACAATCTGTCCTGCTACAACAGTTTTCATTGTCAGTATGGTGTATCAAGTGCACATTAACACTCAAACACGCGATGTAGGACTCCTGCAGAAGATGGATTGTATGTGGCTTAATGCACACATCCACAGTGGCCTGGCGCTCGTAGAATATGTAAGTTAAAACCCGACAGGAGCACTGGTGTGAGCTCTTTGCCCTTGTCAGTTTTCAGTAAATGGCCCATGCTCAGCTTAACATGCGAACCATGTGTTTGCTGTGATAGCAGGTACACTGCCAGGCCCTCCACTTGTCATTTTACATCAAATATACCGCCACGGCTCACTTGATTTTCAGTCTTGCATGGCAAACTGTGCGAGCGGTAATGCACCCAAAGGCTTATCAGTGTAAATAATTCAATAAGTCCCATTTTGTTCGGTTACAATGCAAATTTCTGCTACCAAACACCATATTTCCACTATTACTCTAGCAGTCCCACACACAATAAAATTATGGATGTCACAATATCAAATTGTAGTGTTACAGTTATTTTGAGAAGAAACATCACAATTTTACAATTATTCACGATTGTTGGCACTTTGACCAAGCAGTGAATTCCTTAATTTACTTTATTTCACTACCATTCCTCACTGCCTTTATTAAATTGTACTTTCTGAATGAAAAAGGTATGATATTGTCAACAGCTTGATAAAAAGTGATTTACATTTGGAATATAGATTGAACTGAATTACTCACTGTTGCTGCCTACAATGCCATGATTATTATTTTTTAGTTCTTCTTATGACTAAATTGGGCCCTGAAGAATGATTGATTGAATGATTATTGATTAACCTAATTATATTGACATCACTAGTACAAATGCATTAAAACTCAGAACTTTTGATTCCAAAAAGCAACTTTAAGGTGGGGTTTGCTGCCTGTATTGAGCATACCTTTAGACCAGCTTCCTACACAATCTCTCAATATTATTTTTACAATGACTGGGTGGATGGCTGACCAACCAGGCAGAGAATGTGCCTGACAATGACTCAGGACATCTCCCATCCATCATCCTGCCCTAAAATATGTGTCCCCTCGAGGTTAAGTGAAGCCAGTTTGTGAGGATAAAAACGTGTCCATTTAAGCGCTGGGAGGAGGGCCCATCTCTTTTCAGAATCTTCCCACACAAAGACACTCTTAGGGACCAGCTGATTCACTTTACATTATTAACACAGCACTGAACCCCGAGTATACTTTTGTGTGAATGTGCATGCCTTTAGTCCACTGCTGCCATTACTGCACAGTGGCACCTTTCAAAATGGCTGTATTTTTCTCACACACACATCTATTTTTTTTTTCTTCTTGTATATTGTTGTGCACAGGCATATGAATAACATCCACTCTCTCCGGACTGTTACCTTAATGAGTGTTGATGTATGGCCATCGTGTGCACTGGGCTTTAACAGGGATTAATTGATACTCTAATAAATCATATTTGCTCTTCAACTTGTCCTTGTTTTTCGTTACAGGTCGACACATAATGAGCTGGAGAAGAATAGGTAAGTTTTTATTATATTTTATTGTTGCTTAGTTTGCCCTTCCAAATAGGTTCCAACAAAAAATAAACTAATATTTGCTTAAGAACATCCTTATTTCACTGTTTGGCTTTAAACTGTTTTCTCTGCGGCTAGCTGGAGGGTCTGAGCTTCTAGTGATACATGTTTTCTCAGTTTGCATAGACGCAATGCATTCAACATTACTGACCTGTTATGAGCTTTGGAGGTTTTATATTTATATCATCTTTAGAAATGTATCAAAGAACTTCTCATGGAGTCTGCTGGACCTTTTGAAACAGGTCAAGAGTAGTTCCTCTGGTAGCTTTATACACTTCCTGTACACTGGTGTTTTTGCACTTTGACTTTTGCGTACTATAGCAGCCAACCTTAAAGCGTCACCACCATAAATAAAACAGACTAGACTCGCTGGATTTATGGTAAATAGAAAAAAGAGCCCGCTTGCCTCCATCTCATTTTCTCTGAGGGTGTGGGTACAATGGAAGTATGTGGGAGGCTCAATCCATTCAGTGTAATTGCATATCACCCCGGCCTGTTTTTCTCACCGTTCCCCGGCAGCTTGTTCTAAATGGACGGGAACATTGGGAAGAGAGGTGTCCATTGAGTTAAATATAGACAAGAGTTGATGTGTCATCTCGGTGCTCGTATGTGATGGCACTCAAGGCCAGGCTGACGGGTCGTACAGACTGTCGCACCCATGCAGCGCTGTTACTGATACTCCCACACCAGAGTATTCTTGTAAAACTCCAATTGTTTGTTGCAAAGTGTGAAGTTAGTTTTTGTCCGCGCTTGTACTTTGTAGCGTTCAGCAAAGGGCATTAACAGATTCACAGCTTTATCAAACAGACTAAAATGAATCTTTTTCGGTCACGATTAGTGTGATTTAAGCACAAACGAACAGAAATTATTCATCGTTTATATTTCAGCTTTACTTTTTCGGGATCTACTATGCGCCCTCAGATTATGGTTGTCAAAAGTATCGATCAGATACAAAACAATGCTAAAACTAGATACTAATTTGAACAAGTATCGAAGAGGACAAAATTGTACCTTTCCTGAACAGTTTTAGACAGATTTAGATTCAGACAGAATATAAAACTATTATTTTGCATAGAAAATAGTCTATTGCCAATTGTATCAAAATCTGTATATAGTTGAGTATATAGTTTGAAATTTTAATATCATGACAATATCGCCTCAGATACAGAGCTCTAAACTTTACTTGGCCCAGCCACAAAGACCACATTGATTTCTGACTAGGTTTAGTTTTAGGTATTTTAGGTTTAGTTTAGTACCTATTAACACAAATAAAAAATCCACAATCTATTTTATTAATCCTTTTTCATACTTAAATTAAACAAAATCAAAACTAACCAACCACTAAGGTTCACTGTTGTTTTTGCGCTAGTCCCAAACATTGATAAAAAGAGGCTAGAGTTAAAATGGTCATCTGTAAAGCTCTGTATGCTAAAAGGAGGATATTTTGCTGAAAAGTAAAGCCAAAAGCAAAGAAGCACAGTGTAATAATAACAGGCCTTGCAGAGTACATTTTCATTCTTTAGTTTGACAGGTAGTGATTTGCTGCACTTTTTATTCCTGCTATAAGTGGTTCTGTTCCTCTTCTTCCTGGCTCCACCTTGGTGTTGTTCACAGGCTTGTCGTTTTGGAGCAGGCTGTTGGAGGACTGAGCCTGCCCAGAACAGGCTGTCCTGTTCACCACCACTGTACCCAAGCCAAATAACACTGACATCGTGATTGTCCCCACTTTTGTCTTCTCTTCCTCTCGACTCTCCGTTGTGCTGAGTACTGGAAAAATCCCAAAATACTTTTCCATTTGCAAAAGAATAAAAAAAACTAAAATCCATCTCTTTTGCTGTACCCTTAAAGTCAAAGTATCATTTCTAATCCTCCCGCACTTAATCCAATTTGCTGTATGATCCTACTGTAAGCTATATGTTTGGGGCGCAGTGCATCACCCAAGTGTGTCTAAGCTATGCCTTTACAATATCAGTGAAAGCCTTCGTTCCGTTTGGGCCGTCCCGTCTGTAAATTGGGCTCTGGTCCTGCACAGGCTGAATATGGCCTTGTTTAACGCTGCATATCTGATCGTGGTGAGACGGTTTGTCGTGCATGGCTAGGGCAGGTCCTGATAACCCTCGTGACAACAAGTAGGCTCATTGTGACAGACCACAGATAAAAAGGGCTCCAAAAAAAACCTCATTCTAGATTCCCACACGGCACAGCAGCAGTACCAGCAGATAGTGCGGTGACTTTGTGGCTTTGATCTTCCTCAAGTCAGACTACTACTTCCACATGCCGTGACTAAATTATGTTGATTTAGCAGTTCAGACTATAGGCATTTCCTCTTTCATCTGACATATACAATGTGTAGTTTATCTAATTATCTTTCACCTCTTACCTCTTACCTATGTTATTGTATGATCCATATTATTTCCATAATCAATGCTAAAATGAAATCCTCTTATGAACATGAGTGCTCAGTTTATTTGTGTTACTGTGCTGGCATTTCAGAGAGCATCATGTAACACATTCAAGCAGGTCTGTGCACCCAATAGATGAGTGTGTCGTTGTACTGTGGTTTTGGCCACTTTGCTCCTCATCCGCGTCAGTTGAAAAAAGGCTTACATTTTATTATACTTGAATGCACACACTACATTAATTTTAGTTTATTTGCCAGTGGTATTTTTATTGTAGTAATACCTTTATGGAGAGCTCCAGAGTTAGTCTGGAGCCGTAGGCTGGAATAAGCAGTCATACATGAACAAACCCAGGCTGTGTTTTGTCCCTCTGTTGCTCAGTATAGAGGCCTGCTTTGCTGCTCTGATCGCTCTGTTGTGTGTCCCATTCTCCCAGTTTGCTGTAGGGCAGCAGCAGCAAACTGGGACCATTTGTTCTGCCCAACGTGACGACCTGTAAGCTTTTCTTGGCTTGGTAAAGCAGCTTAAGGAACTTGATCTTTGGTCTGGTGAGCCCAACTAGAGTGTGCACACGTGCAGGGCCGCGTCCCACTGGCCGCCCACCGCTACTGCTTAACAGCCTATCGTGGCTTTAGCTTCTCTAACAGCCACATCCAAGTACAAGTGTTTCTTGGGATGAGGGGATGAGCTGAAGCATTCCCACCTGAGTCAGGCCTGTGCAGGTCTCCTCTGGGTGCTGTTACTGGGTCAGTGGGCACACATTTACCCTGCACCTACCAGCGCCCCCAACAGGGCAGACATTACACTCCAAGAGCCCGCAACCTCCTCTGACAGAGGACTGCTCCATGAGATGTAATTAAACAGTTTCCTTGACACCATTCCAGGTACGCCACAAGAGTGTATTTTGTCTTTAATCAAGAGAGCTACAGAATAGTGAGTGGATTTTTACACTTCTGTCTGTGGTTCTTAGCCAATGGAGAGAGAGTTTCATTGATTTCCCTTCAATCACCTTCTGCTGTGTTTTTCAGCTGTAACTTTTCGAGATTAACGTCTTCATTTGACATTCTTGCCTTTTCCCTCAGGCACAAAGCTTTCATTTGGTTACTACTTTTGGATGGAAAACTTGTCATGATATAGGTCCTTACCAAAGGTTAACAAATGGAGAGGGGCCAGACAGGTGAATGGGCTTAGTCAGCATGTTCTTCTCGGTCAAAGCAGAAGGATCTAACCCTGAGCTTTCTTCCTGTTTAAGAGCATATCCCTCCCACTGTCACCCAGAGTATAATGGGATTGGGTGTGTTTTTCCTTGTAATGCTCCAATAAGGCTAAAGCGACATTGCCAATGACTAAAAATATGAAAACTTGTGGGCCACCTGAGATATTTTAATCTGCACTGAATGACTGTTTGTGTGGACTTTTCTTCCATGTTCCTGGCGCTGCGTGCCTCGTTAAGAGCATGGCTTCGTTAATCTGTGCCATAAGGAGAGAGTCCGCGACAAAGATAGAAAGTGTGGAAATAGGATGTTTGTGGAAGACTTAAAACTCAATTAGTCTCAATCAGACTACCACTTCTATTTTTAGTTTGTACATCTGGGGAAAAAGGGGAAAAGCACAGCCTCCTTCTGACCAATGGCAGAGGTCTGATATCGACCAATCAGAGCAGCCCGCTAAAGGTGCAGCGTTTCCTATCCCTTACCACTAACATGGAATTGTAACTTGTAATTTAGTTTAATAGTAGCATATCTAAGTAAATTATTAGTTCTAAAATGCTATAACAACATAAGCAATAATAAAAAGCATTTTGCAAACTGAGAAGTGAAAAATGTTACTTGTAAATGATGTGTAAAACTTGTAAGTAGGACTGAAAGATTAATAGCACTTTGAATGGATACAATTAGCAAATAGCAAAGGTTGCAATTTTTAATGCACCAATATTTCCCCCACAAACAACAAAATATGTCCTGTCCTATCTTATTCTACATGAAAACCACAAACCCTGCAGTTTAAATGAAATACAGTTCATATTTCAGTCTTTCTGTCAAATTGCAATTCTTGTCAGAGAAATTACAATTGGATGTTGTTCCTAAATGGTCCAGCTTCAGAATTTGATATAAATGCATGTTCCAAGTCTGTTTCACTCTTAAAGGAATAATACATTTAAGGGAAATTTAAAGTATTTGTTGAATATTTTAAACACTTGGCACAGCATGTCTTCTTCTGACCTACACAGTTCCATCTTTCCACGTTATTTTGTCCCTGGTGCAGCTGCATGTCTCACGCTGCCCCACATTATAAAGTATTATGTCCACTCCAATCCTTGAAGTCTTTGTCTTTCGCCTTGTTTCTGCGGCCTGTGTGAGCCGGGCAGATTAAAAGGCAGTGTGCACGTGTGAACTAATCCGTGCGTTAGCGATGGTTTCAGCCCCTCAGTCTCTGGTCGGCCCCGCTGCATCACAGAGCTGCAACCCCCCTCTCCGCTGCACTCTCTCTCCCGGCGGAGTCCCCATCACGTGTGCGCATATTCCAGTGTGCGCACGTGAGAATATAAGCCACATCACTGCGTTTATCTTGCCCTATAAAATTCTGTGACGCTGTTGTAGCTTCTAATGACTTTACGAGCTGAGAACAAATACGGTTTACCCGGTAATCAACATTTAATGCACCACTCGTCGGTTAAAGTAGGTCTACATTGCAGTTAGGCACGCATCGCATTCGTTTGTAGTTTATTGGCCCTGGTCTGCAATCTGATCCAAGCCCTGAATCCATGCGTTTTTTTTTATCCTTTTCTGCATTTGATTCAAATTTTTCGGGATTGAGGTCACAACTGCTGCCTGAATTTTCGGAAATATCAAAGTCATTCCCTCCCACCCGCACACAGCAGCAGCAATCCTCCGTATTCCATCTTCTGTTCGCTGCCATCCAACCGAATGTGGGTCATCATCCGGTATAGTTCCCATGGAATCCCAAGTTATAATGGTTGAGTTTCTGCAGCGGAGTAGTGCGTGGGAGAGAAAAGTCCTATTATTTGCCTGATGATTTAGCTGAAAGTAACTATTGGCTGTCACTATCAGTGGAGGAGTTTGAAAGTAGGGAGAGGTGCCAGAAATAGTTTAGGTCTTTGAATAGGTTTGGAACAAGGACAAAACCAGGCTCAAGGAGTTAATTGGTCCAACTAGCTTTGTTTGTCACTTGTGTGGCTGAAGTATTTTTAGGCCTATTATTTTAACATCACACGATTTTTAAATGTCATAATTTGCAATAGTGTATTTTTTTTTATATCTATGAGCTCATAAATTACCTAAAAAGATTTTTAAAAAATCGTTTTTACACATTTTTTGCCAATACTTTTCACATTGTTTTCTCTGGAAGGAACTATTATTTTAAAAAGATCACAAAATGCTGTTTCTTATAAGGATTTCACAAAATAAAATTATATAGTGTTTCAATTATTTTGAAAAGAAAGATACAAAGAAAGTACAATTTTACAAGACTAGGATCAAACAACAGTGAAATCTTTTATTTTCTTTCATCCTCATTTTCTAATACATCACCAGTTCTTTTGTATAATTTGACCAGCTTTTATAAAATCTAACTTTCATAATAATAAAGTTAATGTGACATAAGCAGCACTTTACATTTAGGTTTACTTTTGGAGGATTGATTGAAAGTGACCTTTTTCTTATAACATTTTCATGATTAGTACTTAGTTTCTCACAGTTATATTGTGACCTGAATAATTTCGAATAATATTGACATTCCTAGTTTCTAAAGGCGATTGCTGTTAAAGCATGCTCTAATTATGCTCCTGCTTTCCACATTACAACAAACACAAGAGTTATTTGTGGCTTGTATAGTGGACCCTGTGGAAGTCCCGTAGTGTCATCTGCGTTGACTCGTTTCTGGGCAGATTACATCCACACAGAGAGAGAGAAACTCCTTCACCCTCGCTCACTCGCTCTTTATAAGCGCCGGCCCGCTGTATCTCGCTCCGGCTCGGCATCTATCCCATCTGTCGGTGTTTCATAAAAGAGATGAGGAAAGCACCAGAAAAGCAGGTCCTCGTTTCGCTGGAGGCCACAGATTGCTCTAATCTTCTGCGAGAGTTGGAGAGAGTCAACGCTGAGGAACGTGACGGACAAACTGCTGCCTCAGCCCTGGAACATAATATGACCTTAATATCACACAGGTCTGAATGAGCTGCTGTGGATAATAGTGATATTGATGACTTTGTGTTCAAACCTTTCCTACTACTTTCAAATGAAGCAGCAGTAATAGAGTGAGTCTTAATATAGTTTTGAAAATCTGCTCAAGGCCAATCGCAATTTTTTATTTTATTTTATTTGGTCTTATTAAAAACAAATTAAAAATTGTGTTCTATTACACATATAGCCTACTATTCATTGCCATTAAATGCAAAACACGTCAAATTTCTTCCTCCAAAGTCAGAACTCTACTCCAAACCACATGCCTTTATTGACTGTAGACTTCTCCATTAAAAAGACCCAAGCTGGTTATTGACAAAGGCCGATTAGAAATACATAACTGAATCTAATCCTGATCCTCCTTTTTAATGACTTTATTTAGCTGCTTCTTAATTTCAGAAGTACAAACCAGCGTGCAGTAGATCAAAATGGCGGACTCTCGTAGGAGGTATATGAATGTAAAGGGTTGCCATGTGGTTCAAGCCTCGCCTTCTCCATCTATATTGTATGTGGCCATCTGCGGAGTATGGATCAATGTGCCACATGTTCGCTCAGTATGTGCAGCGTGGGAGTTTGAAAAATAAAAAGCTGGACCCTCTAAGCAACAAGCCATTTTTGCTATTTTTAACACAACATTTGGAACAATTTAGGGGAGAAAAAAATCATAATCCCCCAAAATATCTGGCTGGGATTTCAGATCAGCAACCTCCACATAGCTGGCGTGATTTGCTTTTAATTTAATATGGCACTTAGCAGTAGCGGATTAGGATATATTAATTGTGGTTGTGGTAAGCCAAAAAAGTATTATCCCACAATACTTTACATTCTTCTTAAACATTTTAAACACAATACAGAAACAAACGCTACTATAAGTCATGTTTGTGTATTTTGAAAAAGCATATTATCAATGCAGTTTAGTCAATTTTCTGCGGCTGCCATTAGCAAAGTGTAATTAGTGTAATAACTAGGTGAAGGGTCAGATTTCCTCTCTCCCGTTGCATGCGTTGGAAGTAGGTCATATTGGGAGTATGTTAAATGGTTTGCGAAAGCGGGGGCGAATTGGCTGGAAACTGTAGTGTATTGACTGGTATCTGGCCTGAAATCTGACCTCTTCCCCTTTTAAGAGCACGTACAGTAATTATGTCAGACATCTTGGATAGCTTGAGAACTTATCTATTATTTAACGCATTCACAAGTTTGGAATCTAGGGCAGCCATTTTTTTCTTCCTGCTTTTTCAACCCCCATCGCTCGTGCTGCGTCTTAACTGTGTTGCTTCCAAGGGACATGGGATGGAAAATTATGCTTGGCTTTGTCGCTGATGTTTTCAGCGGTTTTGGTTTTCTGAATAGAGTTAAAAATACAGTTACATCCACTTGCAATTCATGCCCAGGTGCTCTTTTATATCCTTCCACTTATTTCACACAAAAGGGTTCTAAAATGAATATGCATTTCTGCTAATGTAACTCTTTCAATGCTCAGTTGTGTCCCACTCTGAGACTATTTCTTAACTGCAAAATTACTCGTTGCCAAACCAAGAATGGCACCTGCATAACTTTCTAACAGCTTTTGGAAATGGGTTAAAAATGAATAAATGTTGCTGCCTGATTTTGTCAATGTTAGTTTAATGTTGCGGTGTTGAATTGTGTGGGATTTGTGTGCACATGTGTGAATGGAGGAAAAAGCATGAAGTGGTGTTGGTATGAAGAGCGTTGGATCAGGAAAAGCTGAGGTGGGCAGCTCTCCCGCTCTGACAGGCAAAGGCTTCAAAGTGCTGCTTAAAAAGGACTCCACTTGAATTACAGTGGAGGCAGTCTGATGCAGAGGAGGCAAGCACATTTCTGAAATATGAAAAACTGATCATGATTTTGGTGAGTTGTTGCTTTGACAGGTACAAGAGACCGCCAAATGTTGCTTTAAAACTATGGTCACGTTGCCAGTGGAGTTTGTTTTTTGCAAACTGAAAATCACGATAATCAGGAGAGCATGAAATATTTTTTAATGTGCACAACATGTACAGCTAAAACAGCCTTCTGGATAATTATTTTTATTCTTCATACCAGGGCTCAGAATAAATAGTACCATGTGTGGTGTTCAGTGGAGAAAAGGCGGTGGTGTGTGTCGTGTGGAGCCCGGAGGGAGAGGGGTGGACAGGGGTAAAGGTGTGGAGCGCTGACCCGGGGCTGGCTGACTGCTCATGCTCACTCACATGTCAGAGCCAAGAGGCAGACTCCTGCCTGTGGCCCATCTGCACCGAGCAGGATTGGGGTACTACACCCCAACAGCACTGTCTCTGCACCCAACAGCACTGCACCCCACCAGCACTGTCTCTGCACCCCACCAGCGGGGGGCAAAGAGCAAAAGGCTGTGACTTTTCAAAATCGGACATTCACGCTAAGATTACACCTCATGCCTCCACATTAGCTCAATGTCTTAAGATCTGATCTCTGAGATGTTTGACTGTTATGACAAACTCCCGATGTGGAATCAGCTCTAAATCTGAATGATGTGTAGAGGGATTGGATGTCCTTGCTGTGCGTGACAGTTTGGAGCACAGGTCCTAGTAGCAACTGGCCACGTGTTACATAATCCATCACAGATGGAGAGATACTCATTCAACTCGGCCATTCATTTTCATCAAAAGTACAGGAAGTGTCTTTTTTACCATTCTCTCTCCAAAGTTGTGAATAACACCTAATATTTTGCATCATTCATTTTTTGTACTCAAAGTTGAAACTATAACACCTTAACCTGCCAACAGATCCCTTTATAACACGTCCTCTGTACTAATTTACCCGCCAGCCTTGTTATAAGCAGCTGAAGTTTTGTGGCATAAACCCACCAGCGTTTACGTAACTTGTCTAGTTCTCTGCTCAGGTGATCGATTGTACTTAAAAGTAGGCAGAGCCAGAAGGTCACTCCTCATATTGTAAACTGAGGAAGGCTTAAGATCTTTGGCTGAGGGTCCTTGTGATAGACAAGTCCTTTTACAGATTAGAGTTCAGCTCTCAGTTCATCACCTTTGACAGATTAAGGAAACAGTGATGACCTTGGAGATCTATGTTACAAATACAGTAAGATACTTGAATGTTGTTGTGTACGCAACTCAAAAACTGCTGCATGAACACATTTTGAACCCAAGGTACTTTGTGTCCTTGTTATTACCACGGCTGTTTGGCTGTAGTCTGCTGCGTGTTCCAGAGAAGAGCTTGTCATGTATCAGGAGAGATTAGGACAAATGGCCTGTCTCAATAAGACGCGGGGAACAGCCAGCACCTGTAGCTTGTGAATCATCAGACACACTGGAAAAAGAACCAAAAATCGTGTTCTCCTCCATCTTAAAAGCAGGCCTTCCTGGTTTTCACATTGGTTTTTGAAATGAAGCGATGAATCAGCGATGACTCCACACCCCCTAATAAAAGACTGTAATGGAGGTATTTGGGCCGGAGCCGTGGCTTGAAATGTTTTGACGAAGCTTGGTGCCAGTGCAGTCCCACACCACGTCTCTCACCTCAGGAAAATGCACATCAGACCGAGTGTTTGGAAGTGTTATCTGAGCCTGTGTGGCAAGAGATTGTGAGTAAAAAGAAGAGGCCCAGAGTTATTGAGGCCTGTTCAAACTTACAGTGTCCTGGTTTGGCCTCTCAGTCATCAGAAAACATGAATTAATTTATAGTTAAATAAGTTAAAAAGACAATTCCAGACTTGATATGGATGGTCTAGTTCAGTTCAGGGACTCAAACTTTGACCGTGCAGCAAGTCAATTCCTAATATTTTTTAAAATAAAGTTAATAATTGATAGTTTATCTGTAGTATATTTCTGAAAGGGGTGTTAAAGGTTCCTATTCTGGTCTAGCGCAGGACATTTCTCAGTGACATGCCCCCCATTGGCTGGCAGTCACAGAGAGGTGATTAATGGCTGGCTGTGAGGTAGATGTTGAGGTCATGTTTAACAGACATGATTTTAATTTTAAACAACAGTGAACACATTTTTAAGCAATGACTGCATGTCAGTGATGTTGTACTATTGACTGTGCACAATCAATAATAATTTATTCATCTACAATATTAATTAGGTTAATTTTGGCTCGAGTCCAACTCTCCAAGCTTTTGAAAGGACATTTAAAGGCTGATTAAACTGTAAACTGAACATAATTGCAAGGGATTGTCCGATATGGATTGTATTTATCTTGCTGCTGTGGCCGATAAAAAATATTTGCTCATACCAACATTAAGATTTAGTTAGACCCATATTTTATTAAAGTTCACTAAATATTTTTTCCCTTTTGTAAAAAAAAATTATGTAATGTAATTTGTGTGATTATGTAAACATACAGCCATATTTTAGCCTAATTGCTCTTCTAATATCTGTTCAAAAAGACAAATCTGATGCACCGGGAACGAGGGCACACAGAGACTGAGGCAGCTTAGAAAAAGTATTAGAGTGAAATACAGGCAACATTTACAATATCGGATGGATACGATATGAAAACAAATCAACTAGATGATATTGCCCGTTGCTTATATGTTACTCTTCGTCTTGTAAGATTAAAAAAAGTATAATAACAGTGCAGAAATTCAAACAGAATGCAGAAGTTCAACACTACTTTTTTATTTTTATCTTTAATCAGATCTTTTTGAAGCATTTTACTATAAATCATATACTCAATTTTCTAATTTTGTTGATATATTACAAAGCTCTGTTCTTGCATAGTGGCCTCTTATCAGCGCAGGCCATGCAGAATTTGACCTCAGACCAGTCACAGCACAACAGAGCATAGCCGACAGCTTGAAGTGTGTTTCGTTTCTCTGCCTCTCTCCTCTTTTTACCTACTGCATGTGCCCCCGTCGTTGCTGGGGTTACGTTGCTGCGGACCTCTCCCATGTTCCCTCCAGGCTGAACTGAAAGGGCAGCTCTTGCTAATGGAGCGCTGATTATGTTATAGCCTCAATTATCTCTCTTTACCTCTCAACTGTGGCCATTAGCAGGATAGATAGTACCCCCGGCCCGTCCGCTGTCACTGAATAAGGAACTGTCAGGATGATGGAGAGCATGCACATAGCCAAGGTCCAGGAAATGCCATTACACCCACCCACCCCTGCCCCCCGCACTCGTACACTTCCCCGGCTCAAACTTGGGCAATTTTCGAGAAGGTAAAGGGATCCCAGGCGGGAGGATTTAGTACCACACTAATATGAAGGCAGCGCAAGTGTGTGGTTTCAGAGTTATGTTTCAAGTAGTGCTGAGCAATATGGTAAAAACAAATTAATCACATTTTTTCCTTGTGTTGATCGATCAAGATTTGTGAATAAATAAAATATGGCTTAATGGCTTTCACTCTCATTTTCATGAAAATAATTCATTTAGACCTTGAATAATTGCCTTTAATACAAAAAAAGTGTCAATTTTTTTCTCCCCTGAACTCTGCTCTGGCTGTGGACCTTTCGATAAAAAAGTCCAAAGCTGAGCATTGACAATTAGAAATTGTTGAATCTTAATGGATTAAGATTCAATAAAATGCACATCCATAATTTGAAATGATAGGATATTGGAGCAAACTGACTATACCCGATCCCTTTAGTTCCTTTCACATTGTTCTAGTGGAAATGGTCTTACTTTCACTTTTACTTAAGCATAGCCCTGAGAAGTGCAGTTGTTGTTCTTCTATTTGATTTTGTAAAACGTTTAAATGATCGCCGATCACGATCTCTCAGGATATGTACAAGAGCCTTCTCAAACACACTGACGTCTTTGAGAAGCCACTCACTGCTACGGTTGGGTTTAAGTACCGTGCTGCAGCTGAAAGACAATCACCCATGCAGCAATTATCTAACAGGAGGCTTGTACTTATTTCCCTTGACCAGGCAGTGGATGATTAATTGCACAATCCTAGTTTCGACTACTATTTACATACTAAGTATGGATTATTCAAGCAAAGTACATTCAAAACAATGCAAAACACACCAGCATTTCTCATTAAATTATTGTGATTATGAGGTAACACGCGTTGCTTTAACTCTTAATGTCTGTTTCAGTGACGTAGGTTTTAAAAATAGAGAAAACTTGATTGGCTATTCTTTTTGTTGTCCTATTGTTAAAGGGAGTTGTTGTCTGGTTGTTTCTATTAACTATATTTCCTGATAAAGGTGTGGTAGGATCACTGAAGCTGGTTTTGGTCTTACCTTTTTTCAAAATGAAAGCATAAGAATAAAAAAATGTGTGATCGCAGTGGTGTAGCCACACCTTACCAAACAAAGTCCAACAGGTTATTGTTTTGATTTGCAGACGAGCTCACCTGAGGCTGTGTCTGGAGCGGTTGAAGGCCCTGATTCCACTGGGACCGGACTGCAACCGCCACACCACTCTGGGCCTGCTCAACAAAGCCAAAGCACACATTAAGGTAACTACCGCCTATAGTCCTAAAGGGATGGACACTATAATAACTGAGGAACTACTCACCATCTGCCAAAATATTACGATCACTGACAGAAGACGTGATCAAGTTTTAAACATCAAGTAAACATTCAGAAATATAATAGAAGAAGAAATGTATAAGAATTGAAAGTTCCATGTTGTTGTATAAACAACAGATGATCAAAGTGGTCATAGAAAGAGTGAACTGGCCTGTGTGTGACACCATGGTTATACCAGCTTATACCTGTACTTCCCATCCTTTTTTTTGTCTAAACCAGAGTCCTAAACCAAGTTTTATGTGCTACTTTTAAAGCAAATATAAATATATTACGCACATAATATCAAATGTTTGAATTATATTTTCCTGTTTTAATAATACAAGCCATATCATGTATTAGTGACTAAAAATAGCTAAAATACAAATTAATTTAACTTATTTTTAAAACTTCAAGTACCCCCTGCTATAGGTGCTCTCATACCCTTCGTAATGGCTTATACATGTGACCACTAACATAACTTGCCAATCTGTGTTGGAGGTCATTATAACTCATATACTATTGTATCTGGATCAACACTGCTGCTCTCAGCTTGGCTTTCAATTGACAGCCTTTGTTTTAGTCTTTCTGTTGGAGTCAGGCGTGTCACTGTCAGCAGCATTGACATAAGCCTACAAGGTTACAGCCAGAGCAGCCCAGAAGTGCTGCCCACTGTCACAGCCTCCAATGCGGTCAAATGTAAACGGTTAATGACAGTAAACAGTGCAGGTAGAGCACATCACAGGCATTTCACTCTCTGTAGTAGTTTGAGGCTGAATCATGGCTTTTATAAACATGTGCATTGTGTATTCTTTTATCGTTGCTAAACTGAGCATATACTTATATTCTCTCTAAACAGAAACTTGAAGAGGCGGACAGAAAGAGCCAGTATCAGCTGGAGTCCCTGGAGCGTGAGCAGAGGCACCTCCAGCGCCAACTCGAGCTGCTAAGGGGCGGGGTTAGCTCCCCCAGCCTAGTGGAGAGTGAGCGGATACGCATGGACAGTGTGGGCTCCACCCTCTGCTCCGACCGCTCCGACTCTGACCAAGGTGAGTTTATTGTGAGCCCAATGCTGCTTAGCTCTGGACAAAACATGGAAGTGTTCAAGTCTGCTGAGTGGCACTTCAGTAACCTTCACTAACAACACAAACCCGATTCAGTTCATTACAGGTGTATTAGGCATATTCTTTACATCCAAGTAGTTTCACCGCTTTGTTTAATGGTAGTTTTGGTATTTCTTTGTTAACCATGGTTTAATTCAGATTTGATCCTTTTCATAAAAGCCAAGCGTTTTATCAAATGGTTCTAGTTGAATAAAATTGCGGTATGTTTAAGTTGTGCTGTTTTCATGAATGCCTCTGACTTGCCATCTGTTTGTGTCCACAGAGGAGATTGAGGTGGACGTAGAAAGCACGGAGTTCTCCCATGGAGAGCTGGACAGTGTGAGCACGGCCAGCACCAGCGACTTGGACGACCACAGCAGCCTGCAGAGCATGGCCAGTGATGAGGGCTACTCCTCCTGCAGTGTCAAACTTGCCTTTTCCTCCTAGAGCCGCCTCCTTGCCCCCTCTGCCAACACACGGCCCAATACGTTTTTCTCCTGCCGTACCTGTGTCAACCTCTCCCTTGAAGAGATGGCTAAGCTAATGGCGCTACTTCCCTCCCACTTCTAGTTTTAGTCCTGATGTCTATGTGAGGCTGCCAATTGATTTTAATCTTCTTTAAAAGGGAGAGCAGACACATGATTGATATGAAATGTTGATTTTTAAACCCACACTACTGCAATGAATGATGTTTCCTTTATTTTATGTGAACCCCTGATTGGATCCAAAATGCACTTAAATTCACGTCATAGGAGAGTAATGTGTGTTTCAGTTGTGTGTGTGCACATATGAGGAGTTGAGGGGTCGCTGTCACACACTGGCTCAACAACATGCCGTATTTTATGTTTTCTCCTCTGCTCAACACTGCAGAAGCTTGGACACTTAATGGTGCTATTGTCAAACAGACCAATGGGAAAACTCATGAGATCCACCATCAAGCTTTCACAACGAACAGCGTGTATGCAGTGATTGTTCCAGTCTGGCACAAAGGAAAACCACCACAAAAGCAGAGGAAGGAGTGACCATTTCTGTTGAATGTGGCGGCTCAGTGCGTTTTTCAATGGCTGGAAACTGTAATGTGTGTGTGTGTGTGTTTTTTGTTTGGTTCCCTTTTCCCTCAACAAGCAGCTACAACAAGCAACCCTGCACTTGCCTGCTTTAGAGCTGTCAATAGAAACAGCACAAAGCGATAAAGTTAAAATGTCTAAAAACAAACAAAAAAAGACAACAGCAACAATCAAACGACAAACAGACTTTGGGATAAATGTCCATCTTCTTTCCAGCAGTAACAAGCAATAACTCTTGTCTTTTTGTCAACTTCAACTCCTCGTGCATTTTCCCTTAAATTCACATTTGTGACCGTCCAAAAAGCAAAATTTCTTGTTTTTGTACATACAAATAGCGTCAAACGTTTTAACAAAATGGGTTTTAAAGATGGTAGAGCTCATGGATAGATCTATTGCCTCTGTTGCTGTTTGCCCTGTGTTTATTGTGCATTTTAAATTACATTTTGGATAATTTTATCTTCAAAGTGGCATGGACACTATTATTTTGCTCTTGATCGAAACATTCAGAAGTTATTCATTGTGTTGCTGCCCTGAAAAGAAATTTACGCTGAAAGTGACTTGACCAGAAGGAGTTGGAAGATTGTGTGGCTTGTATTTATGGGACTTTGTTTATGAGAATGAATGGGGTAATGTCTGCATAAGGCATTCCACTGGTGTCGGTGCAGAGACTGAGGTGCAGAACAAACGGGTGTGTGGTGTAGCGGCTGTGCCGACCAAACGCTCATCCTCCACTGGCATTAAGAGTCGCACTTTGGTCCCTGCTCACTGTCTGCCTGTGTGGAAGAAAATCACCCTTTGAATATTTATTTTTCATCCCTCAGAAAACACATGAGAAAATTAGTTAACTTATTTTGGGTCTGTCTTATTTACTCCTTTGAATGCATATTTCTCATTCCTTATTTTAAGAAATGTATATTTTATTGTTTTTGTGGGGAGGGCAAAAATGTAGCCATTTTGTTTTCATTATTTCTGATGTTTATTCAATGGACACTTGAAATGTAATTGGCCCCTAAGCTGCTCCTAGTGCTGAGCCTCGCCTAGTTAGAGTCACAGCCTTTTTCTGGGCTAACCCTCAGTTGTGCCCCTATGACACATGCAAAGCTAAAACATGTAAATGTTGTATCACAGTTTCTCTAAAAGCAGGTACAAGAGATACATAGTGTAATTTGTCTCAGGGGCAGATGGGGTCTCCTGGAGAATGGGGCTGAACCATAGACTTTAATGGCAGATATTGAGCCAGCAACTATACAATAACGGGGGTCTAAAGCTCCACTGTCCTCTTTTACGAGGACTGTAGTCTCTATTAGACTTGTGTTTCAGTTGACTAAGTGTGTCTTACCTTTAAATGCCTCTGATTGAGGATTTAAACTATAAAGAACAAATTAGTTATAATGAAAGACATATTAATATTATAGGTGTTCTAATTTGAAAGCTCCTGCCGAGCTCTGTTGAGGTTATTATGACATGGCAGAGTCCGAATGTCACCATTTTGGTGCTCCAACATAAAAAAAAAAACAGAAATGCCAAAACAACCTCAAACACCTCAGTGTCCTCTTTTCTCTTTTCTGGGGACAGTTTACATTAACTCTGCCCCTTTAAGTTATTACCTTTCGTCTATTCTTTCTTAATTTCTTTCTATTTTGGGAAACCTTCACTGTTGAAAAGATAAAGGTCCCACTATGTTAAATTTCACATCTCACCTTGTCCAGGCTTGAGTCAGACCGCTGTGAGGCTGAACTGTTTTCCAAAAATTGTACAGATGATAGACACTGTTATCTGTCATGGAAATGGTGTTATTTTTTTTTTTTCAAAACGGGTAACGGTCGCAGTCGTTCTCTGACACAAGTGTGGCTCCATGTACCAAGACTACACCAGAGTCAGAAGAGCTGTTGGCTACACAATTACTCAGCCATTATCTAACCACTGAGGAGTTTGCACTGCTATGAAGGTTTTATTTGTTGACTGAATCTCCCACACTGCAGTGCAGTCTGGTCCATCATGTTAGTCACGCGGTCTGATGATGGTTTCTGGCTATGCTGCGAACTCCAAAAACTTGGCATATCTCCATAAGCTGGTCACAAAGTGATATTTTACCTCTGTGTCTAGGATTAGACGAGTGCTCTGGTCGTGGCTAAAGGTTAGTGTTGTTCAGGAGGGTCTGGATCTTGGCCGTCCTTGTGCCAGGGTCAAGTTACTCAACCAAACCCAAAGGGAGTTCTCCTGCTGTCCAAAACCTGTGGCCATTTCTGTACACATGCACTCTGGTGATGATGGTGATTAGCTGTGTAAGTTGAAGATGCAATACTTACAATAAAACAAGATTTTCAAACCTGGATTGTTCAGTGTCTATTTTGTTCCGTTTTAGCCCCAGTTTGTCCAAATGAATGACATTAAAGGTATGTGCAGTGAACCTCAGACTTGTGCACGTGCTTTCCAAAGGCACATGATGTCTGTATGATCAAAGGAGTCATGTGAAACTTACATTGAGGTTTCCACTAAACCAGCCACATCTAGAACTGCTCTGTGTTAACTGCAGGCCCTAAACTCTTCACAGACACGACCTCCCAAGTGCACAAAATCACTGGATTCACTGTGGTAATACATGTGTTATAACACTGAGAAGAGCAGCAGGTGTGTAATGTTAATGTTCTCTGTCTGTTTAGTGTTCATTCACTACAAATCAAGGCCACACTGACTGTTATAGAGACCAATAACATTTAGACTCAATTGGTCCATATCATTTATTACAAACACTTGTGACATGATGGGGAGATGTACAAAATGGACAACTTCAGCGGCTGAGCTTAGGACATGACCAGAGTGTTGCTGCCATCTAGAGGGTCCAATCTCTGCTTGTTTTTACAGCGTGCTATGACATGCACTGGACGAGGAACATTTTCATTAATTGTTACCGTGACAGCGTATTGTCGTTGTTGATCCTTAAAATTATGGTTAATTTTGTTATTTACTGAACATAAGTCAATATAGTAATAAGCCTTTGTAATTATAGGCCTGGATTATCATAGCAATGGGCCTATGGGTCACACTTTTACTATTGATTTGTAAATGTTGTGTGTGTTAGGATAAGATTCAAAAAGAAAGAAATTCTGGATAGGATTGACGCCTGATGCACACCGACTCCGGTCCGGCTCCGGTTCGAGACCCGCGCGGGTCCCGTGCGGGTCCCGGACCGCGACCGGACTGGACTCACACTAGGCGTGAGGCTGTTTCAATTTGCCACTAGGTTGCGCCAAAGAACCGTGGATCAACTCGACTGGCTCACTACAACTATACTGCTCATGTATTAGGGGCTTGTGGGGAAAAACATTAACAGTTGCCAGGGCAGGAAATGTTATCAGAAATTGATTGACCACATTCTCGGAGTGAATCTAATTATGAGATATTTCAGGCAGTGGGCCTAAAATATAGTCTAATTTGACATATTTTTCAGTGGTGTCATGCTCTGTCCCACAAAAGCCTGTTCTGAACACATTGTCCTCATCGCAATTTATCAGAATCCCACGCAGTTTTCGGGAAGAGAACTCTCATAAAGAGAAACATTTTTCTCCCAAATCTGCCAGTAATTTCCAACACGTTTGATGAAAAGCACAGTTTACGTTTTGTTCTTTTTGTGTTTATGAAAGAAAGTATTGAAATGAGGTGCAGCTCGTCTGATTAGAGCGACAGGAAGCCCACACTGTAGTAGCGCAAATGATTCTGTGAATGCCATGTCCTCTCACGTTCAAATGTGCGTGGTGCTTTGTTGTAAAGGGAGAAAAAATCAAAATCTAAGGAGTTGCCAAATTATTGAAAATATATAGGTGAGGTTAGGGGAAATGTTTTTGCAAGAAGCCTATAACTAACTGTAAAAAAGCACAGCGACCAAGCTTGTGGTGTTTAAAAATCACACCAAAACGTATACACCACAATGAAAAGGCAGAGATAAGATGGGAGGACAGGAGGAGGTTGGTAATACTGGCCTGAGTGAATGATGGAGGTCAGTGGAGCTTAGGGAGGATGAGTCACTGTCCAACTGCAGCTTCAAAACACATCCTTCAACCAGACACTGGACACATCCCTCCCTGAGACACAGCCTTAAGTAAATAAATGAATATATACAGGACGCAATGTTTTCAAGAGGATTTACACCGCGGATGTCAGGTCATGGCTGGCTGCACATGAAAAACACTATTTTGTTGAAGATGCCTTTGATCACATTCACATTCAATTTTCATTCACTTTTTTCCTGAATGGAATTCCTTGGTTTCAAAGCATTTAAGCAACTTAGTCAAGGAGGCTGGCAAAAATTATTTGGAGAGCAGAAAGATCACGAGTCAGTGCTTTTGGACACGCAGTCTGCTCTTCCCCACTCACTCCCACTAGTATATAGGATACATGACATTCCCGTCAGGCTCTTAACCTCCATGGACGTCTCTATTTTCTAAGCTTGGGATCTGTAGAGACCAGGGAGCATAAGGGTCCTGTGCAGTGTCTTTGCTGTTCCTGACGTTGCACTTTTCTGGACTGAGATGTCTGCTGTTTTTCCAGGGATCTGCTCCGAGTGCTCCGATGATCACAAGGACCACTGTTATCTTCACCTTCCAGGCCTTCCCCAGCTCTCTCTCTCTGAGCCCTTGCTATTTCTACAGTTTCTCATGTTCCTTTTCTCTGATGTTCCATTACTTGGTATTGGTGTTCATCCACCACCACAATTTATGTAAGTCTGTATCCGGAAGTCCCACAGGATCCTGGCTTGGTCATCTTCTACCACCTTTGGAGGTGTTTCCCACTTTGGGGTTTCCAGTCCATACTCTTGGTTATGGCGTTCCATGTGCTTTCCCTGATAGCACCTTACACCCTGCAGTTTGTGCTGCACTGTCTCAGGGGCTTCTTTGCACAGACTATACTTTGGGTCTTGTCTGGTGTGGTAGATCTGATTCTATATAGTGCTTCTGTCATTAAAATTCACACGTGCTCTGTACGAAAAGTGACTTTGCTCCTACTCAAATAATTTGTACATGCACCTTACCTGAGGATCAATCTATCAGCGAAATGATAGGCTTTATGTCATTATGTCGGCTGCATCCTTTCATCTGTCCAGGACCTGTACGTCTCCAGGACTCAGGGACGAGCAGGTGGGATCACAGCTGACCCTTCTCACCTGGACATGAACTATTTGAACCACTCCCCTCGGGCAGAAGGCTACAGTCCATCCGGACCAGAACCTCCCACCACAAGAACAGTTTCTTTCCCTCTGCCTTTGGACTCATGAACACTTTGTAACACATGCCACTTTAACAATATATTATATAGAACTATGTATTTGCACTGTCTGCCAACTGTACATTTCTGTATATAGTTCTAGTCTATCTTAGTCTATTTTATTTTATTTTATTCCTAATTTTATGCAAGCCTCTTTTATATATTTTATTCATTGTTTTATGTTGCACCTCACGCCGAAGCAAGTTCCTATGTTTGTGAATTTTGATCACTGACAATAGCAATAAACCGATTTCTGATTCTGATTTCTGATAGTTTGAACTGAATATTGGAGAATGACATGATGTACATGTTTTCCATCCAATGCAAACATTTGTCCAATTTTTTATCAATGGGTGACTAAATGATCACCAATATTGCTTTAAAAGTCAGAATTTCAAAATAGTAACCGGCGTAAACAAACATAGCTCCTCATTGTGATTCTCTGCAGATGTCGTGCTGGTTAATGAGTGTTGGAGATTGGTCACACTGTCAAAGGCAGGCTGCAGCTCCATCCAATCACACAAGAGATGCCTTCATGTGGCGTCAGGAGTCAGGACCGTCACGTAGTCGTCCTCTCTCTTTTTCCTCTGGCTTCACTTCAACACACAAACAAGAGCCTGGATGGAAAATCAGTGAGGTGAGTCAGCCACCAAACAAAACCTGTCAAGAGCTTTCACACAACGCTGCATGTAGTTAGCCACATTATCTGCAGACACAAATAGCCCTGACACTCCTGGGACAATCACCTGCTATTGCATTGTAAAGCCCTTTCTCCCTGAAGGACATGAATGTGTGCGATCTCAGGAGTGGTGCTTGAGACTGGTACCTGTCTCATTCACACTATACAGAAATAAACTTCCTGTTAGCAGGTGGAGCGCCTCGCAGAGCAGGTGGTCGACCACTTCTGTCTAAACACGACTCTCACAGTGAGGCTTCAGGATGGCTTTCACTCATTCACTAAATCATACTGCTATTATTTATGCAGAAAATCAACTAGAGAAAAATGCAATTTCAGTTGAGAGGCCTATTCTAAACCTTTGGTGACACAAACCTGCTTGTGTCCAAGGAGATATTTTACTTCCATGCTGTAGAACATTTCAGGCAAAGAATTACATGTCATGGAATATTTAAAGACACTATGTAACTTTTCTAGAGGTGGTCCGCCTGCATGTCGAGATGGAGATTTTATTGCTTTGCCTGGAATGTTCCTGTAAAGCATCAAATGTGTATTCGAGGGACTGTACCTGAGTAGTTCATGTACCCAATTTTGTTACATGTGATAAAGTAAAATCTATGTTGCCTCACTACAGAGATATTGTAAAAGCATTTAATCCAGTGGAAATGAGACCAGCACTTCCTCTGCATCTATTTCAATCAATCAATCAAACTTTATTTATAATGCGCTTGTACTTAAATGTAGCACAAAGAAAAACCTACTTTTTTGTTGTGAGTTTCTCCACTCGTCTGACCTGTAAATGTTCTTGTGGCGTCACTGGCTTATCTCCATGGATTTTAGGAGAAGTAACATCTACATGGAGACAAGCAAATGGTAGATCCTCCACCCAGAAAATTACATAGTGCACCTTTAAAATGTGTTTGTTCAAGAAAAAAATATGACTTTTAATTTCCACTTCTTTCAAGTGTGAACAATCTGCAATCTTCTAAATCAGTTTTTTGTCATCAGCAATCATATATCACCTTGTTAGTTTTGTTTGTGTAACAAAACTAACAAGAGAAAGTTCCCAAAACTTGTGATTTCTGCTGGCCAGACTATCTGATGAGGGGGAGTCGAGTTTGACCAAATGTTCTAACAGTGTCTTCTAACAACGTTCAAAAATAAAAGAAAGAAAAGAGCAGTGAACAGTGTGTCACACTTGTGGCTGTACAAAAGGGCATTTGCAACTTTTGTTTGGTCAAAGCCAAATGATAAAAGTGCTGCTTTTTATGTTTATATTTTATGTTATGAGTTGGGATTTGGTGCACTGAGACCAAAAAGGAAATTGTGATTTGAGAGCTATACCTTGTCCATTCAGCACTGCCTGTCTCAATTGAACAATATGACTTTTCAGATCAGATACGAGAGTCAAAGGGTCTGTAAAGATATTTATCGAGAGACGGTTGATTATTTGACTATTTTAGGAATAGATATTTTGGTTACTGGGATTTTTGCCATTCTTATTTCAATCCTTACTCAAACTCATGTTTTTTTTTTTTTTTTAAGTGAGACATTGCAGGTAGTAAAAAATCTTAAATTTAAAGATATCAATTTGAAATTTTACTCACATAAATGTAAGAAAAAATGTACACACGTTTTCATCATATAATGTTTTCATTTGATGTATTTGATTTAAAAACAGCCAAAATGACACATATTTTGGGCATTTCAATCTTAAAAATTAACAAAACCAGGTATATATTTCTTGGTTCCTTTGTACACATATTAGTTACAATTTAAAAAAAGAAAAGGAAAAAAGTAGAAGATTGTACAGTTTGGTGTGTGTAGGTGCCGCTTTAATTGAATTAATTTAAGCGTCACTAAGCCCTTTGAAGTTTAGTACCATATATATATATATATATATATATATATATATATATATATATATATATATATGAATTTATGAATGCAAGTGAATTAAATTAAGTTGTAAAGATGTTCAGGAACTGATTGGAGTTTGTTGTTTTCGAATAAAAGCCTATATGTTGAGAAACTGACCAAAAGCAAAAAAAATAGCAAAAAAAAAAAATGAAGCAGTTTGTCTGTAGTGTCTCGCCTTAAATGTCCTTATTTATATTTAGTTTTAGTTCAGTTAGTGCATCATTACAACTACAGCCTAATGCAGATTTTGTCCAGCACCATCTGACTTTCATGTGAGTACAATTGGTAAATTTTACGCACATTATTTGAGGGGGCAAACATTTTAAATTAGGTTGTACCCTTTTACACCCAGGTCATGCATTAAAGCTTTTCGAATGCTCCCTCCAGGTTGAAATGTTTGCGTTGTGTGTTGTTGTATTACTAATCACAGAGAATCAGTGTGACAGTGAATATCAAATCCATTGTCCATTACATCCCACAGGTTAGTCACGCTCCACCCTGAGGTCAAAGTTGAAGTCTGTAACTTCTGCGACGCCCTGTTCTTCAGCAGTCTGTCTCACTCACACTCTTCTAATGTGCTGACTTCTGTTGCTTAAATGCCAATGCAGCAAAAAGACAGTTGCTGATGATGTGTCACTGTTGGTTTCATAAGACGACAGTGACACAAGTAGGAGATGTCATGTCCTACTTAACATTTAACCATTTATTAGTTATTGTATTATTATGCTTTCTCTGGTATTTATAACAGTCAGATCCATCATTAGTACTGACTTCCTGTTCAAAGCTGGCTGTGCCCTTTCATTAGTGTTTCATTGATAACAAGCTGCTGATTTTCAATCATGATGCTTTTTGGTTTTGAACCCTATGTGAATGACTTAGAGTGGGCCAAAAAACTGACCTGAACTGAAAAAATGAGCTCTGGACACAAGGATCAAATAAGAGAATTCAAGCTTTAAAGGCAGAACAATTAAGGGTTAAAGGTTACTCAACAATGCAACAATCACTCAAAACACAACTCAGAGTGAGGAGAGAAAAACACAGGCAAGCTCATAAAGTTTATTTCCTTAATATGTCTCCTTCAATGTTTTCACTTGAAGTTTTTAGATGTTTTATTACTACAAGTGCAAACCATTACTAATGAGCCGTTATTACCACCGCGAGTAAACTTCTGCCTCACTGTTATTTTGACTGTTAATTAATATTATTACAATTGAAACCACCACTACATCTGCTCACTTTGTCATGATAAATATGATAAATATTTGATGTAGTTGCTTTTTGTGGGTGACTCATGATTGCCACGTTTGGTTTCGTTTGCCTCTCATTACTCCATCAGTCCTCGCCCACTGACTGAAAATGTGACAGCAAAGCATGGCACTTTGCCTCCCGGTTTGAAAGGGCCCATATTCAGAACCTATTTTTGTGCCTGTGCGAAACTTTGGAGTGATCAGTGCTATTTCAATTCCTATTTACATCAAAGGAAGATCTTGATTTTGAAATGAGTGGTAGAATTTCTTGAAGGATTGAACTAAAACTAAACTAAAGTCAATAATGCAACAAAATGAGAGAATTATTCTGTTTAGACTTTTACGTAGAATGTAGACTTTGATGGTGCGGAGAAGATGGAGAGGCTGAGGAGGCTACATGACACTGAGGCGAGACTGTAGCCTAATTAAGCAGATGAGCAAATGAATACATAAATATAATTGCACACTTTCTCCCACATCCCACAGGCGGTGAATCATGCGTATGGAAGTGCATTACCGCTCATTAGATTGAACAGGTGTCTGTGCTCAGCCCTGATATATGAGGCTCTGGTGGAATATCTTTTACGTTGTGAGGGCATGTGTGTGTCGTGGTGTGATTTCTGCTCGACACCAGGGATCGGGCTGCAGCGTGTCTTTAAAGGATGACGCACAGCACAACAGGCGCCGCGCAGAGCAGTGTCTAGCCTCCTCACTTACGATAATCTCGCCGTCACATTGCCTCTCACTCGCCTGCTGAATGCCAAATGAGCTGCCACACACAAAACACAACAATCCATGCTTTGACAATATAGGCCAGTTAAATCTATTCAATCAGGTTGTAAAAACATTGGTTTGTTGATTGCTTTGGTCAGATTATGAAGAAAGATTCATGATTGGTCCAGAAGTATAATTTTTGTTGAGACAGTGCATGTATTCTTTTTTTTCTTCACTGCAAACCGATTTTCTTATGATAACAAGACATGATTTCCTCTGTTTGTGTCTGTAATATTGGGCCAGTGGTATTAACCTAAAGGGAACAGCAACGAAAGATTATTGCAAAATATACGACAACAAAATATTTTACATTTCAATTGTAAACTCTGGTTGCTGCAATACAATATACTGTATAATACAGTGTATAAAGAGTTTAAAGCCACAATATACCACTCAGCATAACAATTGAAATATTTAACTTATACCTTAACCTTAAAGTGCAAATAACAGGCCAAACTACTATTTTCACTAAAAAAGTGAACATTTCAGATTTTATGAAAAATGCCTGTTTCCCCCAGTTTGGCAGTGTAGGTATAATACTTCCTGGTTGGACATGAGCAGCAGATGTATCGTAATTCCATAACAAGAGCCAAAATCCAAATAGACTCTGTGCAGAGAATTTTAGTTGGCTCTTTATTTATGTCTAGCTCATTGTGCCACCTACTTCTTGTCCAGTTCTTTTTCTATGAGGTTTATGAGTCACACTAAAATGAATACATTCTTAAAGATGTGAACAGTGAGCTGCAGGTGGATGTCACTGACAACATGTTAAAGACTTTACAAATGAGATGAACATTTCCCCGGTGACACTTCTGTGTTTGATGCACAATAAAAATACAATAAAATAAAAATATTACATAACATAAACATAACAACACTATGAATGAAAACAATAGTCTTTGCTTTACATTTGAACAGTTAAAAAAATTCATATATATATTTATATATATATATATATATATATATATATATATATATATATATATATATATATATATATATATATATATATAAATATTACTTTTAATAACAGTTAGTAACAGTTAGCATTAGTTCTCAGAAACTGTTAGCTGCTGTTCACAGAGCCCATTTCACAGTAGTTATGATTTGACACCTGATTACCTCTTTTTATGTCTTTGAGCCGCGCTCTTGTAGTAAAGGGACTTCCAGTTTAACGCCAACGGTGTTTGTGCAAATGGCAAACGAGGGAAAAGTCTCTCACTAAAACAGTCTATAGAGTAGATAGATTTGTAGATAGATTTACCTGATAACATGATTGTTTAAACCTTCATGAGATTGTGTCCTTCATATGTTGTTTCTGCATTTTTGATGAAATGTCGCTTATTGAAGATATAGATAGAGGGATTCAGCTTTACATCTTAGCTGTACTTCCTGTCAATTTCAATTTTAAATTTCAATATTTCTTTCCAAATTACCCCTTGACTGATGTAAAACTCTGAAAATGTTTTACCTGTCCAAAGCACTTTAAGTTGTGTAAAATGTATTTAGTAGTGCATTCACATGTGCTGCACTGGCCCAGAATAATTAGACCTCTTTGTTTGACTCAGCCTTTAGTGCTGCTGTGGGCCATTGTGTTTAGAGAGGTGCCAATGGTCAACACTGTTCTCAGGACCAAATGTCACAGCTCTCTTCATATTTTTTTTTCTTTTCTTCTTTCTTTTTGCATTTGCTTTGGAAAATGATTGTCACTGAAAACATCAATTTCTCTGTCCAAACTGCAGGCTTGCCATTCACCCTTTGAAATGGGTGTAGAAACATTTCAAACAGGACATGAATGAATGATTGAACAAGTCAAAAGGCAGCGCAGGTTGACGGCAGCTCCCAGTGGCCACAACGTCATGTATCTTTTGTCTGTTTCCTCAGTGACGTCGCAGAGCACAGAGTCACAATAATGACCTGACCACTGAGGTGTCATCTTTTACTCCCTCCCCCTTTCGTCTTGTTTTGTAGGATTACAGATGTTAAGCAAAAACATCAAAGGAAAATTCAACAAAATCATTGTTTTTGTAAAGGTTAGTGTGAGAAAAATAAGCCACGAGAATGAAAGAAAACTTAAATCGACAAAATTCACACAAAGAAGAGTTCCATAAAAGAGAGAGAGCGAGAGAGAAAGGCGGAGGCTGAAAAAGAAAGCATTAATATATGATTAAAGGATGACTCATACCTTGTCAAACACATGCATAACACTCTGTGCGACCCAAGCCCCAAAGAATATGGTGCTGTTACAGTTGAAGTAACAGGATTTTAGTCTATTCACTGTACAATCACTGGCTTCTGTGATCACTGAAATCAAACTGTGTTGTTGACTGTCAACAGTAATACTCCACTAACGGTGAGAGCGCCGCCGCTTAACAAACTAATGTTCAATCAAGTCAATGGATTTTCACTGCTTCTTGAAGCATATTGCATAATGTTCTGGAGGTGGCACATGCAAAAGATTATGTTTAAAGCCATATGGAAAGGAACAGCGTTTTTGCAACATTTCATTTAAAGTTTTTCTGTGGAACAAAAAGAGCAACAAAATGAATAAAACAACCACATGTATTTATTTGGTTCTATTGTTTTGCTCAGTTGCATAGATTGACATTGACAGATAATAATAAATGAATAATAGATGAACACAGATGAATTCATACATTTATTAATAATATGTTTTGACATTCAAGCGTTCAGTGATATTGATAATAACAAGTGGTGTTCAATAAAGGCATGCATGCATCATCTGCCTCATGACACTGACTCCGCTGTGAGTAATGCACACTCAGCTTTCACAAAAATGACCACCACACTTTGACTTTTGTCAGGCTTCTTCTCACACACGGCCCATTAAACAATGTGTTGTGTGAAAACATATGTTGACGATGACATACACATTATAATGAATAGTCAGGTCAATAAAAAACATCTCCAGGTTTTATTGAATAAGAGGGGTGTATTGGGCGCAGTGATTCAGGCGGTGGTCATTTCCTGTTGACCACATGAGGCTGTGAGTGGATCAGGTCTGACAGAGCTGAGATCAGGGACATGTGACAGTGGCGGCCATTACTCAGGCCCTGTACTTTTGTTACAGGTGCATTATGTTTGCACTGCAATGAGTACACACAAGCAAGAAATTACTGTATAATAAGCAATTATACAGTAAACAAGCAGAGGAATAGTTTTATCTCTTATTTAAAAAGTGCTTTAAAATAGTAAACTAATTGGAAACGCATTTGTGATATTACATTTGAAAATGTTATAATGAATGTGTGGAAGTGCAAATACAATTCAATACAGAAATAAAATATGAACTCAGGTCTTTTTTTGTGTTAAAGAAATTTAAAACTACTTTCAAAAGTTAAATAATGGCTGAAATATCTTTTCTGAATTAGTCATGGAAACTACAACACTGTAAGTTGATATAAAAATAACATCTCAGCTGCTGCTTTAACACTTCACGAGTCTCAAGTGGAACACAACACTCTCCTCCAAATATTCTCACTTTGGCCCTTCTGAACAGGCTCAAATTCACAAATCCACACAGAGATTCTAGGACTGTACCAGAGGAGGAGGTGCCGCTGCACTGACGTACTTCCATTCTTGTGTTGCAGCCAATCTGAGGCTAAGGCTAAGGCTCTGGAGTTAGTCATTGTCAAACGTCATGCCTGTCATCACACCAGTCATCTGTTGTGCTGTTAAAACAGAGGGAGAGGGTTCAAGCCTATCACGGGCCAAACTCGCTCACAAGCACCGCAGGTGAAACTCTATCATTTAGACTGGGGTAGATGACAACAAAACAAAAGTCACTTTGCTGACCAAAAGGGAGTGCTGACTGAGATGTAACAAAGGCATGCTTCTGCCTTACTCCTCCTACTGCTTCTACTGATCTCCTGTAACATGTTTGGTTATGAAAATTAATAATAGCTGTCTGTCAGACAGTACCTGGCTAAGGGGCCATGTTTGTTGCTGGGACATTTTTTTCATTTTTTTTGTTAATGAGTGAATTTTATGTTTCCCACAAATAATATTTTAGAAAAGCAGTATTTGGGGACAAAATGATGCCACTGTGCCCTGTCTGCAGCAAATAATAAAGTATTTTATTTCTTATCACCCAGGAAGTAAGAGCAGAATCGCTCTGATTGGCTGTGCATGGGTGGTCCACCCCAGCTTCACTTCGCCATCTGAAAAGGCCGTTCTAAAGCTGTGCACACACCAAGGGTTTTTGAGAGCTATGGATGATAGATTTAAATACCCACTTCCAAAGGTTTGAAAATCAGAACTTTGACCAAAATAACAAAATAATAAAAGTGTGATTTGTAAATGAAAACAAACAAAACATAAAGAAGTGTTGGTAGAAGTGGGTTGTGGGGGGAAAAAATTGGCATACTGACCAGATCCCACAAAAAATGTTCCTATACTGACCCCTTGTGGCTATAATTTGTATATTTTTGCCCTATCTCACAATATGCCTTAACTGTGTAGTTAGACTATTCAGCACATATTTTGACAGTCCAGTTTTTCCTCCAATGGACCCAGACTGTGGAACTCTTCCCGCTGACCTAAAATTGCAGATAGAGCCGAACATCTGAAACTGTGGCTGGAATCAGGGCAGAGTTGCACACATTATAATTTTGAGATAAATTCTAGTTGTTACTACTGTCTTTGCTAATTTGAAATGTTTTTATTTGAATTTTTCTAAAAAGTCTCCATATGAACAGGTGCTGAAATGCTATAACACACAATGCATCTGGTCCGTCCAGGGTAATTGCTATGTCCATATCAAATAAATAAATAAATAAACAGGATCAGTAGAATGTACATATAAAATATACATCAAAACTAGATAGATGATTTGATGTTTTGTTTGAGTGGATTATTGAAAACAAGTTAGAGTGGTTTGTCATGATCCGTTGTGTGAAACAGGTGGGACCGTCACATGTGCCGGGGAAGAATCACGTGGAGATGTGCTGCAGTGACAGATCGAGAGAGAGTGAGCCAGACGTGAGGAGCCTGTGTCATCCAAACTAACAACTCCATGACTCACACGCGACCCTTCACGCAGTCTAATCATGTACAATGCATATAAACTTAATGTCCCCACAACACACACTCAGAATGAGATTAAAGTGACAGCTTCATCTGGGAGGGTTCAGGAGGCCGGTCCATGTTTAGTCCTGACTCTGGCACCTGCAGGAGGCCGGTCCATGTTTAGTCCTGACTCTGGCACCTGCAGGAGGCCGGTCCATGTTTAGTCCTGACTCTGGCACCTGCAGGAGGCCGGTCCATGCTTAGTCCTGACTCTGGCACCTGCAGGAGGCCAGTCCATGCTTAGTATGGACTCTGGAGACCAGTCCCTGAGCTCCTCAGTGTTGATATGGCACTAACATGTCAGAGCTTTGGTGTTGGACCATGGAGAGTCAGCACAAATAATAAATAATTCATTCATTCATTTTCTACCGCTTATTCCAGTTCCCGGGGTCGCTGGTGACTGGAGCCTATCCCAGTGACTTTGGGCCTTAGGCGGGATACACCCTGGACTTGTCACAGGGCTGACACAGAGACAGACACATTGAGAGACAACCATTCGTTCTCACTTTCAAACGCTATGGGCAATTTAGAGTTGCCAGTTAACCTCCACATGCATGTCTTTGGACGGTGGAAGGAAGGCGGAGAACCCGGAGAGAACCCACGGTAACACGGAGAGGACATGCAGACTGCAGAGAGGGTGCATGGTGGCAGAGTGGCCAGAGCTTCTGCCTCCCAATAAGCAGATTGTGGGTTCGAATTCCCAATTCCCAATGTCACATGATCTCTCTGGGTGGAGGCTGCATGATAAATAATAATGGTTGTTTATATGTTATATATAAGCATAGGCTTATATATATGCATTATATCTGCCAACGATTGCATGTTGATTTTGGCACTACATCATGTTTTCTATCAAGGCTCTGATGTTACTCACGTGTGGCTGAATGATTGTCAGTTGCCAACACAGCCTTTCATAGTTTGTGATGTATTAACATACGGAATTGTACCAGCCTTTACAATGCAGGTTTACTCACACTTGGTCTAGTGCAGTGGTTCTTAAACTAGGGGTATGATGTCTGGGGGTCCCCAGATGATGGAGAAAAATTGATACATTATTGTTAAACAAGGCTTGACCCCATTCAAATGCAGTGGTAAATGTAGATTCCTATTTGCTGGACTATCAAAGTCATTTTTCTTGGTCTATATTCTCAAAATAAAATCAAACATTAGATATAAGGCGAATTTATCACTTATTTTTTGTGTTTGGGGGTAAACACAAATTTGTTCACAGTTCACATTTGGGGGCAAATGTGAACTATTGTTATTTTGGGGGTCGCGATTGAAAAAGATTGAGAACCACTGGTCTAGTGGTGTAGAGTGGTCTATACCTCTACACATTCATAAATAATAAAAACTAACCAGGTGCACTTCCGGTGAATCACGCATTGCCAGGTGTGAGGCAGCTGTACTGGTGGCTCAGCAGGATTTGAAGGTCAAAATCTCATTGGAAAAAGAGATTACATGCACGTTTTATGTTGTTTTCTGACGGATTAGAGTCTATACGCAGTAGATTGGTTTGTTCTGTGATTGGGGTTGAACACATCCCCTGCTGGGCCTTGAGTCAACAGTGAGATGCAGAGTAAATATCAGGAAATACACAGGCAGCTGCTGGACCAGACTGTCGCCCCGTCTTGCAATGGCCTTTCACAGCAAAGAGTACAAATCACAACATACACCGATAAGAGCCAAGCACCTGGGTAGCACACGGCAGGTGAGAGGAGCCATTGACTGGAACACAATGAATGATTAGTTAAACCATAGTCATAATCCTGTCAAATAGTGTATGCACTGTTTGGTCAGAAATATTATGCAGTCAACATTTTTGTATAAATGTTGTTATATATTTTTACCTACATACATTTCTTTTCATTCATTTCATTCTTTCTGGTGATAAAAAGTGAATAAATGCATATACATTTTACATCGTACTGTGGGATAATCCAGGCAAAACATATGATCTTCAGGTCTTGATCATTCTTCCCCAAAAAGTTACACACTGTACCTTTACAGATTTAATAATAACATCTGTGCTGTGACTTCTAGCATCACATGTATCGTCCACTTGTTATTATGCTTAGTTTACAATTGGCAAAGGTTTTTGTTTTACTCAAGTTGCTATTTTGCACTTTAAGTAAAAGTACATATACTGGATCAAAGAAATACTCAAGTAAAGGTAAAAGTAGCCTACACAAAAGTATTAAAATACCTGTTTTAGGATAAAAAGGAAAAGTATTTCAAACAGATTTTTGAAGTGTTGAAATGTGATGGATTTTGATCAACACTAGCCATTTTTGTAGTGAATTTCATTTTGTTTAATCTTGAAGGGTGTGGGGGATGACACATAAAAACTGCTCACTACTTGACAATCGCAGATCTGACACATTAACATTATTACCAGGCCTTTTATCTGGCACCTCCAAAATGTATCAATATGAATCACACAATGTGCAACAACCAACTCTAATATTCTTTTAAGTGTAAAACAGAGTAAAGTAATGAATTAGTTCTGAATAAAGGTTAAACAAATAAATAAAATAAAACATGAGTATTGCTATTGCTATATTGACATTTCAGTGTTTTTGTTGCTCATGTAAGTGGCAAACAGTTTACCTTTCCCATGTCTTTAATTCACACGGCCTGATCAGGTCCTTCTCCATATTTGTATTCAAATTCAGTGTTTCGGAGACCCTTGGAAGTAAACACAAGCACTTAACTTAGGGTATGTATTATTTCAGTTATAGAAAGGTTCAATTGAACAAGATTTCGATAAAAAATGAAATTTTTTCTTTTCTTTTTTGCATCCTGAAGAGCGTCTGACTTAGAAAGTACTATAAACAGTGCATACCACATTCAACTGTGTGTCTCCAGATGTCCAATTTTATAGAATTTAAGGCCCACAGTTTCTTGAAAAGACAGCAAACAATCATTGAATCTTCCAACTTGAGGCCCATAATATTTGACACTGCGCTGACACGTAAATACATGTTGATACATAAATGAGTAGGCCCACGGCAGAGGGGAAGTGGCGTGGTGTGTGACTCTTGGTGTTGCGGTCGTCACAGTGAGTCAGAGCCCAGAGCTGTTGCTGTTGTTGTCATCGACTCTGCCGCGGGGATGAGAAAAACTTCATCATGAAACTACTATTAAACACTCATGATTCACGTGGACACACCTCTTTCTCATTCAAAAATGTATTCTGTAAACTGGGTGAAGTCAACATGTGAGTTTTATTACAGTGGTTAGGAGAGCCATAATTGTTTGTTTGTTATGGAGGCTACGTCTTTCAAGAGTTGATGGTTTTCAGATTCTATAATAGCTGGCCGATTATACCTGGAGTTTCACAATATCAAACTTTCTTTCACATACAGATGAATGGTGAAGCCAACCTCCATCTTAAAGTATAAACAGTGTCTAACGGCTGACGGCTACCAACTCTTTTGGCTGTTTTGCTGTCCTTGCCGGTTGTCATGGTAATGCGTTAAAAATGAGGATAATCACACGGAGAAGTGTTGACTCCTTCTCCTTGCGGTCAAACGATCAGTTGTTTCTCTCGATTCCTTTCGCTCGCACAGAGCTGGGAAAGAAAGCCTTTGTCCACTCAGCTCCTTTTGCTTGGAACATGTTGCAGAAAGACTGGAAATTTACTGACTTATTGTCTTTAAATTTGTTTAAAACTAAGTTGAACGCAATAGCCTCAACAATGTGCACTTGTTTTAAATAACTTTTAATGTTGATGTCATTTAAAGTAATTTTAATGTTGTTTGTTGTAACTGTTTTACTTTGCTGCCTCTTGGCCACGAGTCCCTTGGAAAACAGGTTTTAATCTCAGTGGGACTCTCCCGGTTAAATAAAGGTTAAGTAAAATAAAAATGTTTTAAAATGAGCAATACTGGTGGCTTTCAGATTCTATGATGACGTCATACTAATGGGGGGCAAGAGCAAGGTTTTCCTATTGATTCTATTGAACTTTGGCATAAAATTTTCAAAATGTAAATCCACAAAATTTCTACCTGATAATTTCTTAGTGACTAACAAACTTGCTGTATTACAACAAAAATCAGCATTTTAACGATATTTATTTTTGCTGACCGCATTTGTATTAAATATTTTTGGCAGATAGAATGCTGTGTCATCAGAAACCCAGCAACTGAACGATTCTGAACATTTGAAACACTTAGGTTTGTCGAAACAGACCCAAGCCTATCTTTTTTTTTTCTTGTTAGCTAGCTTTACTTTTCTTGTGTGATTTAACTGCCCCCTAAGCCAGGGGTTCTTAACCTTTTTTACCTTGAGGCCCGATTTTTTCTGTCTGAAGTAACTCGAGGCCCAATCTCATATTAAATGTATTATATTTTAGTAATCGTGCGGCCCTCAAGGAGGTGCTCGCGGCCCTACTTTGGGCCCCGGCCCTATGGTTAAGAATCACTGCCCTAAGCTAAACCATTTCCCAACCCAAATTATTTTTCCCAACCTTTGCCATACCCTGTACCATTTTTATCAAGCCAAAGCAAAGCAGCTGTTGTTTTGGATTAACGATACGTTAATAAACTAATTGTTCCTTTTCCAACCCAACACACTCTCTACAGCAGTGAGTGCTGGAACCGCAGGACGACAACGTAAACACTTTGTAAATAAAAATGTTTATTTCATGATAATTATCTCAAATATCAGGGCTCCTCACTGATAGGATGGTTAGTGTCAGATCAGATAGATTCTTACAAGAAGCACACAAGATCAGAAAAGTCTACTTAAAATTAGGTAGCCTTTAGCTAAGATGCCAGGTTTATACACTAATTATAGTATCATCTAAACTAAAACACTAAAAGACACTTAATAATGATTATTAACAAGGCTTAGACCTCACTTCTGTTTGAGTTTGAGAGAGATGGGATGGGCAGGTATCACTACGTCCGGAAATACAGAGGAAAATACAAGCAGCATCGGACGTTTTGCGAGTTGTCAGGCGCTCTTGCGTAGCTGAAGCCTGGCAACCCTGACCTGTATGCAACCAATTCAAACTCCAAATGAAATCTGCATAAACTGCTCAAATATCAGAACAGTCCTAGTCTTTACTGTGGTTCTGACAATTATACAAAAACAAATTATTCATTCATTCATTCATTTTCTACCGCTTATTCCCGTTCCCGGGGTCGCGGGTGACTGGAGCCTGTCCCAGTGACTTGGGGCCTTAGGCGGGGTACACCCTGGACAGTGGCCAACTCATCACAGCAAAAACAAACAAAAAACAAATTATATCGTACAAAAGCACAGCTGCATTTTTATAAAAATGACAAAGTACTAAAAGTAAACACTTGTCGCTTGTTGTAGAAACTATATGTCTCCGACCAGGTGCAATTTAACCATGAATTTAACTTGATATCTGACATAGTTTGGCAGGAACTCATTTTTTAGGTCTAATGCTAAAAATATAGGACTGGCTCCGGAGTCGAACAAATCTGAGCCAAGTTGCAAAGTGATCAATAGGATGTGCATCGAACGTCACATTTACTAATTATATGTCTTTAACCTCCATCTGTATTAAAAATTATTAGCCCAGAATGTTGTGATCTGAAACCCAGTAAATGAATCACATGGTGCAACACGGTAACACCAATACTATTTTCAGGGATAGTCCCACGGAGGAGTGGACAGGAAGCAGAACTGAAAGTACATCAGAGGATCATGAGGTTCTTTTTAAGTGACAAAGATAGGTAGAATCAGAATGAGTACGCAGAGGAACAGCTCATGGGAGATATTTCAAATCAAATCAAATCAATTTATTTTTATAATGCCCAAAATCACAACAACAGTTGCCTCGATGGGCCACAGGTAAAAGCAGTTCAGATAACTGTCCCAGAATGCCCCTGTCCTTTGACCCTCCTTAGTGAGCGAGAAACTTACAAAAAACCCCATGGGAAAAAGTAGAAACCTCGGGGAGAACCACAGTGAAGGAGAGATCCTACTCCCACGGACGGACAGGCTGCAGATTAACTAGGACTGACGCATCCACTTGGACTGTGGAGCCAGAACCACTCAAGAGGGAGGTGGCTTTAAAGAGTTCCTCCAGGCGGACGAGCAGTCCACCAGTGTAGAGAGATCCTCCAGCAGGAGATGAGGAACAGTTCATCTAAAGTAGAAGGAGTTCGTCCAGGCAGACGAGGTGTGGCTAATCCAGCTGTCCAGGCGGGTGGCGCATAGATCGTCCAGACAGGTGGGGGTGGGGGGGTCGTCACTGGAGCAGCCGCCGCAGTGTCTGAAACAGTCTCCACTCCCCGGGGGAAGTGGAGAGAAAGAGAAACATGTGAACAGCAATGAACAGACTACAGTTGAAGTAATATTAAATATTGTTGATAGATAAAGTAGGAAGAACCAGAGGATAGTGTTCAAGCTGCCATACTTCCCCCAGCAGAATTGCTCCAAGGGCAGCGTAGCTAAAACTGCAGGTTTTTATTTCTGTTCCTAACTGGCCTGACCATAAGCTATTTCAAAGAGGAACGTTTTGAGCCTAGATATTTGCAAACTAAATCAGAAAAGTCACTAATAGATCAAACCCAGGTTAAAATGATGCAGTGGATGAGATAAAGATGAGGGCAGGAGATGATTAGCTGTGGTATCTCTTCAAATAAATGTTAGTTTCATTTCCCTGATTGTTGTGTGTGCGATTTCAGATATCTGTCATCTCTTTGTTCCTGTCAGTCTCTCAGTTGTCTCTAGATTAGTCACCAGCACTTGGTGGAGTACATCAATAACAGAGAACCGTTGCTTTGTTTTTATTTACTTCATTTATTTGTTTTAATTTACATAAACGGGTAATGGGATATAGGTACCACATTTTCACATGCTTTTTTTGAATGGAAGCAAATGGAGGTGGCCGTTAGATGAGGGTGTTCCCCACTTTTGTGTGCTTTATTTGGATCTTTCCTCTCTGTTAAGTAAAGCAGAAGCACTCTTCATATTTTCATATTTCGAGGTCACACCTGCCAGCTGCTGCCGGAGTCAAACCACATCCTCACAACAGTCAGCCATTTTGCAGTTCGGAGTATGTGACAAATGTTTCAGAGCTGAAGTTCTAACATTTTACATTTGTTTTTAGCCAAGATTGAGGTGTACTTAACTTAACAAAATGTACATAAGATTACTCAAGTTGCATAAAATATTGAATTTCAAGTACAACTGTTTTTTTTTGTTTTGTTTTTTTGTTTGTTTTTTGCCCAATTAAATAATACATGTGCTTTTCTATTCTATTATTGCCAGGTTTGTCATGAGAAAAAAAAATCTAATTCATTAAATAATTTACCATTTGCGAGTGTCCGAGGTCATTTCTGAACCAGTTGAGTAAGCAAAACAATCATCTTTGCCAAATAGAAAGAACCAGACACGAGGGCACGAGAAAAATGTTTGCCAATTTCCTTTTAAATGGTATCATTTGGTAATGTTTAAGTGGGTGGTGTGCCGTGTAATCATTTAACAAAAAAGTGTGCCGTGACTCACAAAAGGTTGAAAAACACTGCGCAAGACCATCTCACTCAGCAAATTACTATATAATACACTTGAGCAAACATGAGGTCTTTTAAAAATGCTAGTGGATGTAACTGCGGTAAATGAGGGTCATTACTCTCCGTTTGCGCTGCAGGAGCCAGAGGACCTGAACAGATTGACAGATTAGTCACTACTGTCTGAGGACTGCATGCAGGACTGTTTGTGCAGGATGTTGGTGGGTAAACAGACGGAGCAGAGTCAGCCCAGATACCCCTGCCACTCCCCAGACGCTTCCTTCCCCTGAGGAGCCGCTCGAACTCACCATCGCACCCACAAGCGAACCCGCTGAATGTAATTGTAGCTTTTATTAAAGAGCTTTTGCCATTTTGGTACTGAAAGTGTTTGATGTATGTTGGAGGCCATTATCTTTTGTCGCAGAAAGGAATTAAAGCAATAACATCTCCATGGAAACCAGAAAAGTTATGAGCCAGTGTGATCGTTGTGACAGTAGGATTGCCCAGGATGATCATTCACACACATACTTTTTGAAAAAAATTGTACATATAAGTACAATTATAATACTCTTCTGCTATTAAACTAAATGTTTAAAAGTTTTGGTCACTCTTCCCACCGTGGCTAAGTCTATAAGTGACAAAAGCTTTATCTTGACAGTGTTAAATGATTTGAACATTTACGTTTCTTTCTCTGCTCCTTCTGATATATGATTTGTTTGTCTCATTTTGAGCATTATTTATTGTTTTGTCCTTACAACTACATCAACATCAGAAACAGTTTAGTCCTTTACTTTTGTTTGTTCATTTTTCAAGACATAGGTTGTTTTTACTTGCAAGCAAAAAAGTACATAATAAGAAGAAATGATGAATTCCATCAATGGAGTACAGACAGTTACTCTCACAATTATTCTTACTTGCGTGGTCGGCCAAATACTGTTATGAGTAAATTCTTGGACCCTAAAATTCTGGCTACTCTACCACCTCTGCTCATCTCCAAGTGAGTAAGACTGGGTTGTTTTAAATTACAAATGTTATTACAAATGCTATTTTTTAATCCCTGTATCAGCATCACATCCTGTCCAGAGCAGGAACAACGTGGCCTCCGACAGGAAAGTCACCTCCTCACACTGACAGTATCCTCACAGCCTTGGGACGTATCAATCTAAAACTGCCGACGCTACATTTTGGAGAACTCGTCCGTCCACTTTTGCCTTCTCAGGTTTAATGTGAAGTATTTTTCTGTGTCTTGTCACATACAGGGATTTGTTTATCACATACAAACATGGTCTCATTCAAAGTTTTATGGCCCTTCGGAGCCAGTGCCACTAAACTTTACAACCGTTAAAAAGCCTCATTACAGGAAGTCTCACAATACTGATTCATTTGTGGTTTGTAAGTCTTTGTCAACACATTTAACCTGATAATAACTTGTAGTGACTCTTACACTGAAGTTGTTTCATATGCGGCAAGTAATTTACGCAGACCTAGACTTTTATGTACTTTTTAAATTCATTTATAGCACACATAAAAAAGTTATGTCTTTTTCAGAAAGTTTCAATGACTAAATATACATAAAGTTATCATAAAAGATGCCTTCTGCTTGTAAACTCAAGCCTAATTTACTTTTGGCCACCTCTAATAGTATTGTAGGCTTTTCCCTCCACCTCAGAGAGATACTTTGAGTGACTTTTTTACTCAGTTTCCTTCATGAATGACACAGCGCTGTCATGTGTTTGGTCTTCAGGGGATTTCATCACTTGTGTGGAAAGTACTACTGAAATTCTCACTAGTACAGTAACCGCAGCCACTCTCAGCCACATAGACTTTCCATTTGTCTTTCTGTACCTCTGTTCAATGAAAACAGAAAACGAATGAAGTAATGGATGTAATATTTGTCATTTTCACATTCAACGTTTTGCAACAACAGCTCAGATTTGACTATGTTTTAGAAGTTGATAACATATCAGAAATGTAAAAAAAAAAGTTGAGTGAGTCTTAATGGAAGAGTATCTTTTAAACTGGAATGCACCCTCAGTCAATTTGGTCTGGAAACATCACTGAAATCCACGTGACCTCACAAACCAAAAAGAAGTGTATTGACATAGTGTATTGTAAAGCTGATATTCTGAAAAAAACAAAAATCTACTGGAAAGTAAAATAATCTTGACTTTTCTTTTGGCCGTACATCAAAAACATAGCTGTTTAAACTCTGTCCCAGAGCTAATGATATGTCCGCATGTTAACTCTCTGCTGTCTTCATGCATTCACAGTCTGTCATGTGTGCAGTCTCACATTGTCACCACTACTGGACCATGCTGACACCAAAAATGTTGCTAATGTGCAGCTCTCATCTCCATCTCTCTGCGGTCTGACCCACGGGCTCTTGTCGCGACCAGGTCAGCATCATCGTTACCACGGCGACGGTGACAGCCGCTAATCAAAGTGTGAGCACGGGCAGATGGCCCCGTGAGTCACCAGCAGACGCCACAACAGGGACTGTGTCTGCTCAAGGAGGAATGTGCAGTCTACAAGGAATGGTGCATGAAAGATATACAGGGATTTACTTAATCTTTACTTTAACTTGAGTTTTGTAATTTTCTATCTGTGCTTTTATGTCAGCCGTTAGTAATTCATAGCCTACAGGCCTATATTTAAGCCTTTGTCTGTCATATAACATAAACGGCAGGATAATGTAGAGACTAATTGTGAAGGACAAATGTAATGTAATGTTTTATTAATGTAATGCAATAAAATACGATTGTGTGCTAGCAGTCGAGTGATCTAGCTCCAACACTTAGGCCGAGTTCTGTGCCGGCCTCAGTATGTTATGACATTGATCCCATACTCTGTGCTCCTGGCAGTCTGAAAGTTAACTGACTCTGTGGGGTGGACTCATTTAGTCTGACATAATCATCTTGTTGAAGCTAAGTTTCAGTTAGAGCTCGAGGATCTATGTTATAGTCGCAAATTAACTCATTAACTTAAAGCGATTCGGAGGAAATTGACCTAATGTTTAGCAGTCCACATTTTACATTTTTATTTATTTGTCTATATGTATCATGTGTAGGTATTATTTTTAAGTTATTTGGTCCGACACCTAAATTAGCTGCTTTGGGATCTGACTTTTTGGTGTTATCTACACGAGGGACACACACAGTCTCTATGTGCCTTGACTCTGAACACTTGATCTGTGACAGTGCGGGCCAGAGCGACAGAGGAGCGTCTTACACTGCTGCTCTAGTCTGCACCCGGGCCTCATCTTTGGATTGTCACGTTAGGCGACTGAGGCTATCGGCTCTCTGAAGTCGGATGGATGCCATCCCAGCGCAAGAGCCCGGGCTTTTCCCCAAAACGCACTCCAGTTGTCAAAAACTGGCACAAAGTTCAACATGTTCTCTGTCAGTATAAACAAACAAAAGTGATATAAGGTTTGCAGATAAGCCTCAGAAAGTTGTGTTATTATTCATCTCCAAAGCTGTGATTGTAGTCAGGTTTATGGACCCAATCCATATGGTTCAACATTTGTGGATTTCTATTTTGGGTATTTCTTTCAAAAACAGTAAATCTCTCATGTAGTTATGAAGACCCCTGCCCTCCTTCTGAGATTGTGGCATCATCAATGTCCAGACCATGAATGCAACCAATTATCTCCACAGCTCTTCCCCACGATACTCTGCCCTATTCAATTTGGTTTAGAATTTTTAAAGGCCTAAACATGTTGTAATGTATTTTGATCCACTGTTACGCATCGTATGAACTGAAACATAAATCGCATCCAAACATTTCAAAGAATTTACTTACAAATCAACAAATCTTCTACCTCCGCTTGAAGCTCCAGTCAATTAGCTCGGGCGTTTTGACATCAGGTGGGCTCAGCAGGTGAGCTATTTGAGATGACATTTATCAGGTTTTCCATGGGTGAAAGAAGGGAGGATGAGTCAAAAGCCCGGGTAATTGCCATCAAATGGGTTAAAATAAGCTTTTAAGGCCTCAGCTGTCAGCGTGGTGTGTGGAGGGGGTCGTCACTTATGACTCATTCGTTTTGTCTCCTAGGTATCTGCCTGCTTTTACTGGAGCATATTTATATATGTATGTATGCTTTGATCACCTCCTTCACTTATTAGTCAACTGGAAAGTGTGGACATCTACTTAGCAAACATCAAACCAGCCCCCAGTGTAAAGTAAAGTTGTCATATAGTTGTGCTGCTTCTGCTTCACTGAAGTTCGGTGACTCAGTGTAATGTTGGGGCGGCAGTAGCGCAGTAGGTAGAGTGGGCGCCTTCTGATCCGAAGGTCGGCGGTTCGAATCCCACTCCAGACACGGAGTAGTTGAGTGGTCAGATCCCCTGACCCGCAGGTTGGTGGTGCGATTTCAGCTCCTTCAGATGAATAATGCCGTTGTGTCCTTGGGCAGGACACTTAACCCACCTCGCCCCCAGTTTCTGTGTATACTGGTGTATGAATGTGTGAGTAGATGGGTGACTGGTTCCTTGATGTAAAGCGCTTTGAGTGCCTTAAAAAAGGTAGAAAAGCGCTATATAAATGTGACCATTTACCATTTAATGTCTGCAAGAGTTTATAGTTCATGGTTCGGTTAGCAGCAGAAATAAGGCCATAGTAATCCACAGTTGGAATACGTATTTTTTTATTACCTAAGAAAAAGTACAGATAGGCAAGGCAAGGCAAGTTTATTTGTAGAGCACAATTCGTACACAGGGCAATTCAAAGTGCTTTACATAAACAGGAAAAGTTGCATTAAAATCACAAAACACAAAAAGACACACAGAATCATTTTAAAATCATTTTAAAATAAAGTACTTTAAAAGAGAAGAGTGCAGATAGATCTTTCAGTCGTATGCACGTCTAAAGAGAACTGTTTTTAGCCTGGATTTAAACATTGTCAGAGTGGAGGCCTGTCTCACATCTTCAGGGAGACTGTTCCAGATTTTAGCTGCAAGATACAGGTCAAAAGTATTAATAAACATTTACTTAAGCAAAAGTATTGAAGTTTACAATTTTTTGCTTGATGACAGAATAGTTTTTTTGTGCTACACGTCGTGTTCTCAAGCGTTCTCAGATGACCTACCTGGTAAAACATTGTGAATAAATAAATCAATGTTTCTAGACCTTTTAAATGTATGTTTGCTTGCTCAACACCAGGGCTTGAACTCAAAACCTTTAGGCGGGTTTAGGCACTGTAAAATGTACCTACAGATACCTATAAATTGTAGTTAATTGTACTTCATTACCACCACTGTTGTAATCCATGTAAAATATCGCCTGACAACCTGTGTTCAGAGGTTACAGTAAAAAAAATATAATTGTTTCAAGCTAAATCTAACACCATTTTATTATCATTGAAGCTATTTTACTATTGCAAGTTTTGAGGCACTTCTGAGCCCCACCCGACTCCTCTGTCCCGCAGACGTCTTCCCTTCCTCCTCCCCCTCCTCCCCCGCAGACACACCCAAAGGCCCGTCCTGCCTCAGCTCTGATTGGATTCAGGTGTATGTGGGCTCAATTCCAGGGAATTGATTGTTTCCATAATGAACAGACACACAGGAGCCTTTTGTATCAAGATCTGCAAAGCTTTACTTGAGCGGCAGCCACAGACAAACGCCGAATCAAGATAACTCCAGGACAAGACGCTACCTTTGTGAGCCTTCAGGTGCAGTCACAGGATGTGTAGATTAGCGTTTAGTAGACTACGTGATCACTTAAGAGACACAGGAAATGAGTTTGTGTTTGGGGCAGTTTAATCTTTCTCTACTTCAAAACGGGGACATGGTTATTGTTTGCAGCAGTTCAATAATGACACGAAATCAGTCAATTATAAATCTAACTGTGTCTCCAAATCAAAAGAAAATTGGGCACGAAGAGAACATTTTAAGAATCAAATAATGGTTAATCAAAAACAGAATTAATGTGAACTTTCCACTTGCAGCAGCAGGACAAGGAGATAGTTTGATTATTTAGAAAAGTGTAAGAAAAAACTGTGTAATAACAAACCGCTTCTGTTCTGTTTTATAAAATGATTACTGGAGTGACTACATGTGAAGTTACATCTTTTTAATGAGACAAGAGGGAGAAAAGGAAAGACAACAAGCCTTTTTAGGAAGTTTCATTATCAGTGAAAACAAAATGGAACATGTCTGGACTTATACTGAATACGCTGCCTACATAAAAGGTCAAATAAGGACTTGAAACAATAGCAGACGACCTGCTGATCACTTTATAGTATTGACATTCTAAATAACATAGAGAAGAGTTTGGTGTTTGCTTCTCCTTTCTGTGATAGCACTTTCCAGCCGTTGTTCAGAAGCAGAAGTAACAGGTACAATAGGATTTCCCAAACGTTCTCTGTGTAGGCTGTGTGCCCTTTTAGCACATTATTTGTACGTGATGTGTCCACCACAATGACTCACCAAAATATTACAAAATTGTGAAAATTAAAAGTCTGTCTTAGTCCAGAGAGACATTATCCTTGCTGTATTAAAATGTAATTAGCAGTCGGGCCACAGCTTGGCTTTCTTCCAAATGTTGTTTGCTGATTATGTGACCAGATCAATACCACAGGAAGATTGAATGACTTGTAGACATAATGTTGCTCTTGCAGCCAACTGTTTCAAATAAGAACAGCTGAAATGTTGTTAAACGGAGAGTTAAGCCACTCAATTAGAAAATCTGACCAGGTTTTCCTCATTTATAATAAGAGTTCAAATATTGCTGAACCTCTCTTTCATAGTTTGGTCTCAGACAGCTGCTTAATTGCTTTGAAGTATACAGTACAACAAAGAGTAATATAATAGGAACAAATCTTTTTAGTGTCAATCACAAGGCCTTGTTTCAAGCAGTGTGAAAAATACAGATATTTATTTCAAATGTTTCATCCACCTTCTTAACATAACCCTTATTAGTAATTAGTAATTCACAAATGCAAATCCTCTCAACACATACAAAACGTGACAAACAGAAGAGATTCCACATTTTTGTGACTCACCAGTCGATGCGACACAAGCTGCCAAGTTTCACTGTTACTAATTTTGTACATATGTGTGACTGCTGGATTAGCAGAAAAGGGTTTTCTTTGTATGGACAATGACGTCATCTTATTGGTCAAGTCCTGTCCATCGTCAGTGACTCATACATTTTAATTGTGCGCATTTGTTCTGCATGTCGTGACACTGCTCAAAAGATGCTTTTATATACAGTTTTTCAAGAAATCAACATTTAATTACATTAACAGAAGTGGGAATGATTGAAAAACTGTGACGCTTAGTTAACCCTGCATGTGCCCTCCAAGTCCATACAATCAAGTTAAGTGGAAAAGTTAAACAGTTTTAGGGACATTGAATGCAATTGACTCCCTCCAGATCAAGAACACTTCAGAATTATCTGTACAAACAATGTTGGGATGTAACTGGATCAATGAGATTTGAGTAAGTGTATCCCGCTACAGTTACTCTTTCATTTATTCGAAATGCAGTTATTTTCCTAAAATCAAAGGAATACACCTCTTATGTCGTGCATACATGAAGGATTTCCTAAATAAACAGTGCAGCACACACAAAGCTTAATCCTTTACTCTGTTTTTAGACTTTAAAATGCAACTCAACATGAAAGCAGTTTGTCAGTTCAGATTAGGTGGTCTGATTGGACCAAGTAATACGTTGCAAAATACACTGGGGACAAAAACAACACTTTTCTTAGATTTAATATGGCATGAACAAACAATTCAAAGAACAAATGGTTTATTAAGAAGGATTCAGGCTTAATATAGTTAATTATTACAAAACCTCCTTGATTAAGTATAGTTAAAAATCTGAAGCATTCTTAATGATCTTTTTTTAAATTATGAATTAAGTATTTGATGCTTTCATAAGGTTAATTAGGATGTATTTATGGTGCCAATTTTAATGCAGGTATTTAGTATTCTGTAACTAAATACATTTTCAATTCATTTATTCAAATTAATTTTCACATTCTCCCCAACACTCTGTTCAAATCCATGTTAAGGCTATACTTACAACTCATCATGCAAATAGAAATGAGCACGACAGATGTCTGAAGTTTTGTCATATTGTCCCTATTTCACTGTTGTTTTAATAGTCAAGAGTTGTCATCTCATCAACACACGGGATTGGACATTTACATTTTTGCATTTCAACAATTAAATTCAGATCTCAGAATTGAATCTTAACAAAGAAAACATGAGCCATGCAGATGGGGCCCTGTGGATGCAGCCACTTGAACACAGCTGGTATCCTGCCTTGTCTATTGTCTGCATCTCGTCTGAAACCACTGCCAGGTCCTTATCAGGGCCATCCAGATAAATATAGCCCCTCACTGCATCTGATTGTCTGGCAAGCAGTACAGAAAGGAAAGACATTCTTCTGCAGCAATAAGAAACATCAGTGACATGCAAGCACTGTGTCCTTTAAAACAATATAGTCAAGCTTTTTAAATATGTGATTCCTCCCACGACCATTTTCTGATGTAACAAAAGTAACATGGAGTCAGGCGACAAGGTATGAGTCACCAGCCCTGCCTCTACCCCCTCTGAGAAATTATTGCACGGTAGACAGGAACATATATAAGCATGGAACCATCCAAAATGGGAACAACATTGACAATAATAATAATAATAGTCCGTTTCTGATTTGCACATCAATATTTAGGCTGATTCCTGAATTAATAAAGAAACATGATGGCTTGACCATGACAAGTAATACGTTTTAACAAACCTCACACACAGTCAAGAATGACTAACCCCCACACAACTCTATTCGACAGAATTTTATTGAAGTGGTGTACTTTATATGAATCCTGCATTGACATTTATGTGCACTTCCTCTGACGTGGGCCCTCTGCTCTATCATATGCATCTTTCCAGAGAGATAGAGAGGCAGAGAGAGAGAGAGAGAGAGAGAGAGAGAGAGAGAGAGGGAGAGAGGGGGAGACGGCGTCACCAAAGCCAGTGTCTGGTGAAGGGCAGAGAAATCCCTAAGTCCCCAGAGTTTGATATAGATTGGATTCGGCTGAGTGCTGCCCACACAGGTGTCGACACAACGGGGTAAAGTAGAAGAGACTGTGAGGGCTGAAGGGAACCTTTTACTGTATGTTCTACAGTATTTGGGTATTTCAACAAGAACATGAAGGTCACTTTCTTTCATGTTGTTTTATATTGTTGATTATACATTGCACTGGCGGATGGTGGAACAGCTGCGTAGACACATCAAATAATAAATAAACAGTTATAACCAAACCCAACAGGACAGGAGAATAATTATTGACAGGGAAGGGACACGGACATATCCAACAGTATTGTGTAAGTCATTACACAATACATGACACATCTGCACATCTGAGGGCCTCTCTTGCAGACAGTGTTCTGAGGACCTTGTGTAGGTCTACAGTGTTCTGAGGGCCTCTCCTGCAGGTCTACAGTGTTCTGAGGACCTTGTGTAGGTCTACAGTGTTCTGAGGACCTTGTGTAGGTCTACAGTGTTCTGAGGACCTTGTGTAGGTCTACAGTGTTCTGAGGAGCTTGTGTAGATCTACAGTGTTCTGAGGACCTCTCTTGCAGGTCTACCGTGTTCTGAGGGCCTCTCCTGCAGGTCTACAGTGTTCTGAGGACCTTGTGTAGGTCTACAGTGTTCTGAGGGCCTCTCCTGCAGGTCTACAGTGTTCTGAGGACCTTGTGTAGGTCTGCAGTGTTCTGAGGGCCTCTCTTGCAGGTCTACCGTGTTCTGAGGACCTTGTGTAGGTCTACAGTGTTCTGAGGACCTTGTGTAGGTCTGCAGTGTTCTGAGGGCCTCTCTTGCAGGTCTACCGTGTTCTGAGGACCTTGTGTAGGTCTGCAGTGTTCTGAGGACCTTGTGTAGGTCTACAGTGTTCTGAGGACCTTGTGTAGGTCTGCAGTGTTCTGAGGACCTTGTGTAGGTCTACCGTGTTCTGAGGACCTTGTGTAGGTCTACAGTGTTCTGAGGACCTTGTGTAGGTCTACAGTGTTCTGAGGACCTTGTGTAGGTCTGCAGTGTTCTGAGGACCTTGTGTAGGTCTACAGTGTTCTGAGGACCTTGTGTAGGTCTACAGTGTTCTGAGGGCCTCTCCTGCAGGTCTACAGTGTTCTGAGGGCCTCTCTTGCAGGTCTACAGTGTTCTGAGGACCTTGTGTAGGTCTGCAGTGTTCTGAGGACCTTGTGTAGGTCTACAGTGTTCTGAGGACCTTGTGTAGGTCTGCAGTGTTCTGAGGACCTTGTGTAGGTCTGCAGTGTTCTGAGGACCTTGTGTAGGTCTGCAGTGTTCTGAGGACCTTGTGTAGGTCTACAGTGTTCTGAGGACCTTGTGTAGGTCTACAGTGTTCTGAGGGCCTCTCTTGCAGGTCTACAGTGTTCTGAGGACCTTGTGTAGGTCTGCAGTTTTCTGAGGGCCTCTCTTGCAGGTCTACAGTGGTGTACAGCAGAGAGGACCTGGGTTATTTTTGTCAGAGCGTTTGAGCCTGATGGTGGATGCTGGATTTATTCAGGGCACTCCAGTTGATGATCCCCGATGAGTCACTGCCAAAGGCTCACAGTGATATTTATTGCCTCCACAAAAATACAAAGTCAGTGCCTCTGTGCATCTTCCTTTAGCATTTTGTGACCTATACTATTCTTACTTTAATTATTACATACATTTTACTAAGCGTGTTGGTACCCTTTCCCATGAGTTTCCTGCATTAAATGTTTTTGGTTTAAAGCAGATGCCCTTTGTCTATACAATACAATTTAATTTATTTTTCAAACCCCAAAATCACAACAATAGTTGCATCACAGGGCTTCTCAAAATTGTTCATTTAACCAGGAGAAAGTCAAAATCAAGCAATGAAACAGTCATTGGTCAAAAATAGAGAAGCGGATTAACCATTGAGTTGGCATATAATAAAGGATTTAGTCCATACGCTTTATTTGAACTTTAAATTAAAATTTCCACATTCGTCCATTGAAATCATAATATATGCCTAAATTAAAGTAGAAAAAAATATATAGGCCTTTAGTTGGTAGAAATCCTAAATAAAGTCATGTGTATAAATAGGTAACTGTAAGAAAAATGGGGGGGCGTCTTTAAATACATTTTCTTTCCATGGCTCAAAGATATTTTCTGCTGTGAGAAGAACAATTTATTTCTGTTAAAGGGACTGTACACAACATTGGATCACCGAAAACAGGAAATAACCAAATTCATGTGATTGGCCAAGCCATGGTGTCTTTAACATCTACAGGAAGCAGAATTATTTCCCCATCTGTTAGTTCACACCTCTCTAATTTCCCTCATGTTATTTTAAAATGTGTTGTCAAAAAGGCTGTCTTGATAGTCTGACGTGTTTTAATTAAACACTTCAATGCAAATATAATGCTAAATATGTTTATTTAGTCAGAGCCGCCACACCAGCGCGCTTTTCATAACATTCCCTGTCAATTCTGCCACATCCTGCCAGCCGCAGCTATTTTTATGTAATGGAATTTTCAAATCATGAAACTTGGATTGACTTCTTTGTATTGTATCCGGGAGCAAATAAGGCCATGCTTTAAATCCAGTTGTATCTTGGGCAATAGCTGGTCTTGCTTGTCTTGGAGTCATGGTGTTAGTGTGAGCGGTGGGCGGTAAGGAGGAGCTCTGACTCAAGTTCTGCTGGAGAAGACTGTGTGTTCAGCATGTGTCATCTGGAACATCAGATCTCAACTTGAACTCAGGAATACCAAGCATTCCTAGGTAACTAATAACAAATACCACCCCCACTGGAGAACAAAAGCCTAGTATGGATATGGGAATAAGGAGGAAGAGCACAAAGGACGTAGAAAAGCAGTGATTTGGACTGTAGCTCTTCACGAGTTGACAAGGTGGGCACTAAAAAATAGGCCTATACACAGTTCAGTAACGTTTTTCACAACAAAAAGGCTGCAGCAAGCTCAAGGTTTTAAAACAAGTAGCCTATTTCATTTGTATTTTTGAATAACTTGACATTATGCTTATAGACCTTCTTTTAAACGACAAACGTTATCTCGAAGAACTTGATTTACTAACAATTCTTGGTATTCAAAAGTGAACAACTGCCAAAAACATTTGAATAAAAGTGGCTATATCATTTTTTTTCTTTTTTTACACTCCCCGTTCACTCTGTGTGTTTAGACAGTGAAGAAGAAATCCAGTTCTGTCCTTGTAGGTGAGTAACGCACTCTTTTTTGGGAAACAGCATCATCATTTGGAGGCGTTCTGCGTTCATCAGGAAGCACCTGCAGCAGCCACCACCATTGTGTCTCAGTGCCTTTATATGTAACATGAAAAAGGGACATTCTCAACAGGAAGTCACCACTAACACGCCGTGGAAATGGAGTTTGTTATGGAAAACACTTGAGCACAACGATGAGTTTTAACATTAGTGTCTCCAGTTTGATGTGCAGCACAGAGCAGTGACTCAGAGCTGCACGGTACTATCTTCCAAAGGCTGAATATAAACAGTGTGAAAACATGCAAGGAAAATAGAACAAAAAAAATCTGTAATATTGACAAAAAATGTGCAATTTTTTTTTTTTGAGTATCCTGGTAACAACAGTAAAATTTTAAACATTATAGTTGAGGTTTAATTATCAAATATATGTAAATGTATTTCCTTTATTTATGTTTACAACATAACTTTTTGATTTTAAATTGTATTCAGCTCTTTTAATATATATATATATATATATATATATTTTTTTTTTTTTTTTTTTTTTTTTACCATAAACTATATATGCTATATTAGAATTGTCTTTAAAAAACACTCACAATATTATCTAAATTTTAATGTACTGCCCACCTCTAATGCCGCTTAAATGTTCCCCGTACAAGGCCCATATTTATCAAGACAGACCACAAAAATGGTCATCAGTAAAACAATCATTACTTTGTCAGTGATTTATGCATAGTGTGTATCTGTGCATTCTGAAAATGTTTAGGATGCTACAAAAGTACAACACAAACTGCGCTGTTTAAAGTAATAGCCTCTGTGAGAGTGAAAGGTTGTTTCAGGGTGTTCTTCATCACAGGCCGTATGTTGATGGTTCAGGGGTAAAAATGAAACAATACAGGAGGCTATGAGCTGAATTTGGGTGAAGGCTGCAGTTTAAGTTTTATGTCTACAGCCCAAATGCTCTTGTACTAGACAGAGAAACAGTTACAGGGTTTACAGCACAGCTCTGTGATCACGAGATTGCTCCTGACAAACAACTTGCAGGGCCACTTCCTAAATAAATTAGCTTTACTCTAGAGTCTCTAATATGCTGGCACAATCCTGTTAGAGAGATATGTATGAGCTTAGCCTTCACAGGACATAGCCAGATGGGAGGGAAAGAACGAGGGAATCAGAGAGAGAAAGAGGGAGGGAAACAAAGCCAGAGGCCAAATGGAAATGCATCTTGTTTAAGTCTCTGGTTTGAGCCTTTGTTGTTATTTACAGCTGACACTAACAAAGTCTGTAATGAAATAAGGTTTAGAGAGCGCTGCTGGATGGTGGGGCTCCCTGCTCTGTGGTGATGTCACGAGCCAGGATTAGAGATGGCCATATGGCACTCTAGTAATCCTCTATCTTCAGGCGTTTTTCCTCCTCTCAAGACAAAGATTAAATAAATAAAATATTCTTTTTGGTTCTGCTTTAGATCGCAAGTCCACTCAGAGTATTTCTGTTTTGTTATCACATACTAAACATTACTCATAATAAAAGTCTAAAAACATTTATTATAACCTAGTTATACATGCTATGAGTTTGATCCCTTAAGATCTGCATGTTTCATTACATTGTGGCTTAGCCTTTGAACTTGCTGCATTGTTGAAAAACAATAGCGTAAACGCTTATGCATTGTGTCATACATTTCAGAAGATAGGCATGCTTTGAATTCTTGGTAATGCTAGGAGACAAAGGTAAATGTTTTAAATAGGATTAAGACCTATGGCTACATACTTTAACGCCTACTCACAAGCAAAACCCAAACAGTCTGAGGGTTTCCTTAACGTCATGTGCACCTGACATATAAACCTGTTAACTGATTTAGGGATTGGGTTTACGCGGTAAGGGATACAGAGCTGTAGTTTACTAGGCTATATGAGGCTGAGCGGAAGTCGAGCAATGCCTTGGTTAGGGTTAAGCAGAAAAAACACTGTTTCACTAGTAATGGCTCAAGGTGTGCAGCATGTTCAGCTCAAATTAACTTAGTTGGAGCGTTAGAGCATGTGTAATAAAACATAGCCTGAACGCAAAGAACAAAACAACAACAACAACAAAAACTATTTGCCTATTGTTTTGGTGAAAGCAAGAACACTAGGTATGTTTGGATACTTTGATACCGTAAGCATGTCTCGTCTCCTGCTGCAGGTACTATTTATCGCCCTCATGGAAAAGTCGCACCTGAAACTATAAGGAGCAGGTGTGGGCTGTCAGAGAACACTGTGTGAGTAATAAGTGAGCTATGAATCAGGCACAGCAGCACAGGGGACCAGCCTCGGGGGCGGGGTCACAGCCACAGTCACTGCTTGTGGGCGGGGCTTCAGCTGCGATCACGCCTCGTCACTGTCCGTATATGGGTCGTGACGTCAGCCACCGGAGGTCCATTCATATAAAACTGATCCGCCGGAATCCCCTTGGAGGAAATGTAGGCAAAGACACGTCCAGGGCTCTGTGTCGCCCGTATCTTCTTTCAAGGAGTCAGTCACTTTTATTCTCCAGGCAATAATAACATTTGAACTCCCAAAGACGCAACAATGAAGGTGTCCAGCGTTGACAGCCGGCGTCTGAAGAAGATCATCAGGAAGGAGTGCGGGAGCTGCCTTATTGTGGATTGTCGGCCGTATCTTTCATTCACAAACTCCAGCATCAAAGGCTCCGTCAATGTCAACCTCAACTCGGTGGTGGTGCGGAGGTCTCGAGGAGGACCGGTGCCTCTGCAGTTTGTTATCCCGGACGAAAAAGCTCTGTATCGGCTTCGGGAGGGGAGCATATCGGTAATCGTAGCACTGGATGACCGGACGTCCCACTGGCAGAAATTAAAGAAGGACAGTGTAGCACAAATAGTAATCAACACCCTTTCACACTTAACGAATGGGACCAGCATCTGCTTTCTGAAAGGTAAGCCAAATACAATAATAGGCTATATTTTATCATTTTTATCTTTAATCTGAGATGGGCAATACAATATTTTTTTTTAATAATCCTTAGAGGTTATATAGGTTAAACTTCACAAAAACCGGAGTTTCATTCTGCCCAATGATGATATTGTTTAATTAGATCTATCTTTCAAATAGCGTATACTCGCCCACCAGTGAAGTCAACCTATAACTCTAATTGGCAGCTGATCTCGGTCGTGTTTTATTTTTCTTTTGCAAGTTTATAATAAATAATGACAGGTTTTGTTGGATTTTTTACCCATCAGGTCACGGTTTAATGTATTATCTACGTTGTTAGGCTATTTTTTACCAGATACCGTAAACTAAGTTGAGCCTTCTTTGAGAGATGTGCGTGCGTCAACGGAGTGGATGACTCAGTGAGAAACTAGTGAGGTTGTGATGACTTTAACGTAGATAAAAATGAGGCGAGTACATGACACAAAATACAGTCTGTCATTTGCCTCCAAGTTAATACCTCGGGGTCACTGTGATGTGTTGAAACACACATTTCCGCCTTTCACCCTGAGCGCAGGATGAGGCCTAAAGGATTTGCGCTCCTTCCACGGAGAGGTGCAGTAATTAATTTCGCACGTATAATCAGTTTATAAACGTAATAATCTGCTGTTAAAGCTGTTTCATAAACGCAGACATTTCACAAGCTTACGCCGTGACAGTGTGTGTTAGGAGCCAGGACTAAATAAAGACTTAGCCTAATGTTGTTTCCTCTGTTTGTTTCAGGCGGATATGAGAACTTCCACTCTCAATACCCTGAACTTTGCACTGAGGTGAAAACCATTGACCAGAGCGGAACTGAGACTGAGAAAAAAGTCTGCTGCCACGCTGAGATGCGTTCTCACCACAAACCAGATTATGATCAGGTATGGAAACACCCTCACAGGCAAAGACATTATTTTTAACTTCACCCGATATCAAAAATATGACTTAGAGCAACATTGACACAGGAACGGGTTATAATTGTGGCCCAACATCTTTTCAAATATGATATTATCTGAGCTTCACTGGCCAGTCTCTATATTTGGTTCAAAAGAATGGGGCCACTCAATGTTTGCCTGGACAGGACACCTGTAGAGAAACACACACTTTGATCATGGCCTTTTCTGTCATCCTTTGCCAACAGGCACACACAACACTACACACTGGGTTTGGGTTTTGAAAGGGTCGGGGTGTTTGTTTACATGTGGTTGTGGGCTGGGGTGTTTTTAATGGTTAGATGATGGCAGTCCTGTGTTTTTGGGGGGATTTTGTTTTTCATAGTGTTTTCTTCTACTTTCTTAGGGCAAACCTGTGGAGATCCTGCCTTTCCTCTACCTCGGTAGTGCCTATCACGCTTCCAGACAGGACTATCTCAGCGACCTTCACATCACAGCCTTGCTCAACGTGTCACGCAGAGACCTGCAGCCAGCAAAGGGCCGGTACGACTACAAGTGGATCCCAGTGGAGGACAGCCATATGGCGGATATCAGCTCCCACTTTCAGGAGGCAATACAGTTCATCGGTGAGCTTTATAACTTTTCTTGATAAAAATAGAAAGTAAGACTTCAGGTGAGTTACTCCTAAATTAACAGCAAGAAAAAAATAGAAGGGATTATTTTCTTGGAAACCCGGGTCTATTTTTAATGCTAGGTAAAGGCTATATTAAAGGCTGAAGGACTTTGTTTATTTGTCAAATGCGTCTTTGATTTTGTCTCTTTAATGATGTAGTCTCTGCGTATTCTATCTTCTCACCTGCTGCCATTCACAAACACGACCCTAAACGCCCATCATCGTTAATCAGTTTAACTTGATCAGCAGCTCGTCACCGTCTCCAGCTCTCATTCAGGATTTACTCCCCTCCTTCCCTGACCTTCCACTTATCCTCCCCCCATCTTAGCCTGAAAAAGATGCTCCCATGTCGTCATAGCTTCTCAGGACTAATCTCAGTGGCTTACTCCCTAGGGTGTGGCCAGTACTGTGACAAGTGGGTGAGCAGTACGTATTTAGCCATGGCCAAGAGGAGGAAACTGTGGGTGTGATACTCATAAACCGTTGTTTATGTTGTTTTGGGTTAGACTTAATGTAAGCTGTCTGTCTGGATAGCATAGCGTTGCCTGCAGGTGGGTTGCACTGAGGGTCCCTATAGGGCAGTAGGACAGCAAATATGGAAGGCAGTGTGGGAGGAAAAAGTGGAGCGCAATAGATATTGTACACAATGCGCAGGTTATTTATAGCCACCACCGGAGTCAAGGACAAAGCCCACATTCAGCATCACGGCTAAAGATATTAGATGACAATACTAAGGGTTGATGCTGTGTATTGTTTGGGTTGTCTTTTAGCAACTCTAGGCATTGCATAAGGCAGTGATGTGTTCCAGTGGCAGGTTTAGCCCACATTTACAAATAGTTTTCTAAATCAATGGACTAAGCTAATGCAGAGCACATAAATCCGATCCGGTCTACCACCTCCTGCCTTCCTGGACTCACGGTGCATTCAAATCATCAATGATGAATCAGAATGAAAGAGGAGGAGTATAATTAAAGAAAAAAGGGGTACCTTAAAATGCTTGAGGGCTGATTTCTTGAGGGGGCCTGCAGATGAGACACGAGTGCTGCTTGATATTCTTATTAAGCTTTGGAGATGTCTAGAGTACCTGATGGTAGACTCAGCTTCACCTAGAGAGAAAGACAGATATATGTTGGTAAATATATATATATAAAACAGTGACTTCAACTGAAGGATTGTATTGAAATATGTATAAGTAATATATATTTATAAAGCACACTGAACATTTTTTGGCATAATGATGTACTGAGAGGGCTGCTCCTCTAAACTCTCCAAGCTAATGTGAACTTTTCAGCAGCGTCCGCCTGCGCCCACATAAGAGTGTAGGAGGAAGTCTCTTGTTATGTGACTCACACTAAGGTCCCAAATGCCTGTGTGAAGATATTTGATGAGACGTCTGTTATAATTAACATGTGGTCTATGACATAAAAACTGTATTGTGACATTTTTACTTATCATGCAATAACAGAAATCGCTGGTTATACAGTCAGTGCCAAGTAAACCAAGCTTTTAATATTGTGACACAAATAATTAAAACGTCCTCTTTTTCTTTCAGATCAAGTGCAGCAATCTGGCGGCAAGGTCCTGGTACATTGTGAAGCAGGAATATCACGCTCCCCCACTATCTGCATGGCATACATCATGAGGACCCAGCAGCTGCGACTTGATGCCGCCTTTGACATCATCAAACAGCGGCGCACAGTCATCTCGCCTAATTTCAGCTTCATGGGTCAGCTGCTGCAGTACGAATCCGAGGTCCTCTCCACAGCTCCAGCTCATGCCGTCACTCCAGAACCAGCCACACCCTCCGCCCCCGAGTCTGCCTCTTTTTTTGCCAATGACTTTACCAATAATTTTAGCACCAAAAACTATGAGCCATCAGTGTTCGCCCTCCCTACCTCTTGTCTGCACTCCCCGGTCCATCACAAGTTCAACCTGAGCCCGATAACTGCACTGCCTTAAGAGAAACTTTTGACTGCTTGTAGTCTTTACTTGAAAAAATATGAAAAATAATACTTTGTGTGCCTGGTGTTTGACCCAGCAACACTGGAGATGGGCCGGAAAGATAATACACTGAAGAATTTGGGACCCTTAGGAGTTGTTGTTTTCCAGTCTTCTGGGCTGCTGACTAAACAACACAGCACAATGATAGCCTGAACTGCAATATTCATGCCTTAGGTTGATGTTGTGATTTGCCTATACATTTGGGCATTGAAATTATTTATTTGAAAGTACTGTCTGATTTTTATCAACATAGATGTTAATTAATAATGTGTGTTTAATAAATGTTTCACTACAAAACTTTGTCTTTTGTCTTGCTCAAAAAATAAATTGTACCAACACTCCATCACTCCACAAGTAAGTGCACACAACAACAATAATAAAGGATCCCACTATCAGGGGTATCCAAGTTACTGCCAAGTGCATCCTTAAGACCATTTTTGGTCGTATAGCTTCCCGCTGAATTGGGTCGAATGATCACTGGCATAATATTTCACTGCAACTTAAGTAAATATACCACTATAGCCTCAATAAAATCTGTGCATTTTTTTTTTTTTTGTTTTGTTTTGTTTTGCAGCAGAACTCAAATTAATGTTCAAAGCTTTATTAAAGGCAAGGTGTTTCTACCAAAGCCGTGCAAAAGGCACAGAAGTGACTCACTGTCAGTGACCCGCAACTTCAAGTTTGGACACCACTTCAGGAGACAACAGTGACACCTGCAGTGAGGGTTATGTAACAAAGCGTAAAGCCTCATAATAAAAGCGATCCACTCCTTCAAAATAGTACTTTAACTGCCATAGGCGTACACACTTTTTTGCATAATAAAACGGGAAACGAAACTTAATATATTAGAGTTCATGGCTGAATGAATTAGTTCATGATTAGTTTACAGTTACCACGGGCCAGAGTCAGGAGTTTAGCCTGACCCGTGTTTGTCTTCTTCTTTGGCGCCCAGCGAGCGAGTATTTCGACTGTACCAACTGTGGCGCAGGGGCGAGGGCTAAATAAAAACAGTTCAGTGAAAATACTTACAAAGTAAGAACTATTTAATAATACGACTTTAAACTGTAGTATCAATATCGATTGATGCGCACAGTTTCAAATATGACGTGATAATGATTTTGACATTTTTGCTAAAACTTGTCAGATAGTGGTATGTTCCATTCAACCCGCCCCCGCCGCCATTTTCCATATTATTCTCTGTAACTTGATTGTGATTCTCGACAAAAAAAAATAAATTAATGCATCGTTAATTTTTAGGCCTCTGTATATCTTCACGGTTCCTCCAGCCTTTGGAGATAGGAGCTGATCCACGACTTTTTTTCTGAGAAGAGTTGGGTTACTCAGACCGCCATGTACATCAAACAGGTAAGACTGTGCATGCTAGCGGCAATCAATGGCCTATTGACACAGTTTACAACAGTCACGTTTAATTTCTCAAAGAGACGTTTCTTGCACATCAGTATTGTTTTCTTTATGCAACTGGTGCATTGAAGTATGTAGTATGCTAGCATCGCTGTCAGTGTTTTGTTTTTGCCCTGCTCTGCCCGCCCCCTTCACCGGGGCTAAGCTAATGCTAACGCTAACTCTAACACATGTAGCAGTGGAGGTTTCTCTGATTTGTGGATTTTAATGCTTCCCACCCTAATTTTAATGAACATCAAAAACTTTACGTCATTGTCCAAACGTCCATAAAGATGCTTAACAAATGTGTAATTAGAAAACAAAGGGCAACTCAATAAGATACCGGGTCACCACTGATAATCACATCTATCACACTACAGTATCAAGTCAAAATACTTGTAAATGTACGATATGTTTAATATTTAGTATTTTAATCTACATTGGTTTAATATTAGGATGTGTGACGAGACGCCACAACCCAGAGCACTGCTCACTACCATCTACACAATGCCCAATAATATTTTGTTTACTGCACGAGATACAGCTGATTGACGTAATTGTACGTTTACTTTCTCACAATACTTATTATTTTATATGTGTAGGTCATTATTCAAGGATTTCGAAGTTACAGGGACCAAACTGTGGTTGACCCTTTCAGTCCAAAGCATAATGTTATTGGTATGTACAAGTAACTTTCTGTAGGTGACTTGCTTTATGACAGCCATTTTAATGCATCATTATGTCTTCACATTTTCACAGTTGGAAGAAACGGGTCTGGCAAAAGTAACTTCTTTTATGGTAAGAAATTTATTTAAAAGACTAAATGGTGACTGCATTTGCCTCATGTCATAATTCCCTGAACTTTGACTACAGCCATCCAGTTTGTGCTCAGTGACGAGTTCAGTCATCTTCGTCCTGAGCAGCGTCTTGCCTTGCTCCATGTGAGTGATGAAAATGTCTAACCACAGTACATTTCCTGTAGTTTCTACAAAGACTTTTTCAAAAATGTGCTTTCCATGTTTTTGTCTTGATACATTAGGAAGGAACAGGTCCCCGGGTCATTTCAGCTTTTGTGGAGATCATATTTGACAACTCGGACAACCGGCTTCCGGTAAGAAGAATTTTTAACATCTTATCTTATGATATTTTCCAGATGCTCGACAGTAGAGAGTAGTCTGTGTTGTAGTGTTTATGATCTGTGTGAACTGGTAATATTCATGCTAATAACACATCAGAGCTTAATATAAACACAAAAAATTAAGTGCAACTTTTTAACCTGTTATATTGTTTCTCTATCAGATCGATAAAGAGGAGGTTTCGCTTCGGCGTGTCATTGGAGCAAAGAAGGACCAGTATTTCTTAGACAAGAAAATGGTGACGTAAGTATTGCCCTGCATTTGTTGAGTTTAGTAAAACTTTTAAATCATATAAGTGTGAGTGACATCTGTGATTTCTGCAGTAAAAATGATGTCATGAACCTTCTGGAAAGTGCTGGCTTCTCTCGCAGTAACCCCTACTATATCGTCAAGCAGGGAAAGGTGTGTCAGGATTATTATGCTGCATGCTATGTTGGCACCTTTCATTGTGTTGAATGATGGGATACATTGTACCACATATTTATTGATACAGATCAACCAAATGGCAACAGCTCCCGACTCCCAGCGCCTCAAACTGCTTAGAGAAGTGGCCGGGACACGTGTGTATGATGAGCGCAAAGAAGAGAGTATTTCTCTCATGAAAGAGACAGGTAAAGCATATGGAATTACTATTTCTTTTAAACAATGTTTCTGATTATGATAATAAAGAGATCTCTGTGAAGTGTAATAATTTTCAAATGTGTGATTTAATAGAGGGAAAGCGTGAAAAGATCAACGAATTGCTGAAATACATTGAGGAACGTCTGCACACTCTGGAGGATGAGAAGGAGGAGCTTGCTCAGTACCAAAAGTGGGACAAGATGAGGAGAGCCCTGGAGTACACCATCTACAACCAGGAGCTCAACGAAACCCGAGCCAAACTGGATGAGGTAAATCAAGATACCTGTTTGAATTGCAATGTTTTTTGTAGATTTTGGTCTGATTGTTTTTGTTTCTTTTTCAGCTCTCCTCCAAACGAGAGACATGTGGAGACAAGTCAAGGCAGCTCCGTGATGCTCAGCAAGATGCTAGAGACAAAGTGGAGGTATAAACGTAAAATAAACTGCAATACTTTCAAGAGATCAGTTTGCCATTTAATTGATATTTTGATATTTGTAGGAAACTGAGCGAGTTGTGCGAGAGTTGAAGTCCAAGATATCGGCCATGAAGGAAGAGAAGGAGCAGCTTTCGGCCGAGCGCCAGGAACAGATCAAGCAGAGGACCAAACTGGAGCTGAAGGCCAAGGACCTGCAGGACGAGCTGGCAGGCAACAGCGAACAGAGGGTACGGAAGCCTCTATGTGCGTCATTGTGCGCACGTGATTTCTGCACCAACAACACCAGCACCAAAAACCTCTCCTACATATCTTTTTCTTGTGTTATCTTTGCTCTTTATACGTTATCACATTTAGCATTTGCATCAGTATTTTAATTAGAAGAATTTTCTGTCTTTGAAATATGCTGATAGAAAAAGACTGTGACTAATCTACAGTGATTTTTTTTATTTATTTAGTTTGTGACTCATAATAGCTGAGTTTGTGTTTGTGTTTATTAAAAAACAAATACTGATAAATAGCTGTACACCTGAAATATCTCCATCGCAGCGGCTTTACATCAGTTTTGGCTTCAGGCTTGTTGTATACAGGGCTGGCTTCTCTCTGTAGAGGTATGGCATTGAGTCCTGTGTAACTCTGTGTATAAACACAATTATAGCTGTGTTTTGGCCAGGATCCCCATGCACTATGATGAGTCCCAGGCAGAGTGCCGGCTGGTTGAATTAGGCCCACCTGGCTAAAATTGGCACATCATCATCCAAAAGTTATTGGAGCAAACTGAAAAGCAAGGGAAGCAAATTGCGTTGCTGGCCGGCAATGGCTGTGTTTTTTTTTCCCCCCAATGCCTGTTACGAAGCAATTATGATATTTATCTCATGAAGTTTAATGTTAAAATCCTTTAATGATCCTTTTAGTCACTACAATATTTCTGAGTAGTGTATTTTGAACTTTTTTTTTTAGAAACGTCTGTTGAAAGAACGTCAGAAGCTACTTGAGAAAATTGAAGAAAAGCAAAAAGAGCTGCAGGAGACAGAACCCAAATTTAACATGGTGAAGGAGAAGGAAGAGCGTGGTATCTCCAGGTAAGATCTTCAGAACGAATCACTCTCATGCAACTGGTCACTGGGAAAATTCCTTGTTGGCTAATTAATTTCCTATCCTCAATTCTTTATTTTCTTTTCAGATTGGCTCAAGCTACACAGGAGAGAACAGATTTGTATGCTAAACAGGGACGAGGGAGCCAGTTCACCTCCAAGGAGGAAAGGGACAAGTGGATTAAAAAGGAGTTGAAATCTTTGGATCAGGCCATCAATGACAAAAAGAGGCAAATAGCAGCCATCCACAAAGACCTAGAGGACACAGAGACAAATAAAGAGAAAAACCTTGAGCAGTACACTGTAAGAATAATGTGTTTATATTTGTTTGAGTTCACAATTTATCAAAGAAGCAACTAACATTTTTACTCCTCTCTTTAGAAATTAGATCAAGATCTTAATGAAGTCAAGACCCGTGTGGAGGAGTTGGACAAAAAGTACTATGAGGTTAAAAACAGAAAAGATGAACTTCAAAGTGAAAGAAAGTAAGTTATCAATTTTAACAGTGTCATGTGTACGTTTTTGATAAAGTAGTACTGAAAAGATCACCAAATTAAAAAATGTAATTTTTTTCTTCAACAGTTACCTGTGGCGAGAGGAAAATGCTGAACAGCAGGCTTTAGCAGCTAAACGTGAAGACCTTGAAAAGAAACAGCAGCTTCTCCGCGCTGCCACTGGGAAGGTCTGTGTTAATGATAGACCATTGTGCCTTCTGGATATAGAGCCCATGCATAAAAACACAAACTGATTGGATGATATCAATGAGCAACAGGCCTTAACCCAGAGTCTGTTGCAGATCTGTTGTTTTAATAGGGCACATTCTATACAATGAGATCTAGAGGAGGTCGAGAAACTGACACCCAGTTAACCGCCAACACTCTGACTGAGCCAAACTGAATACTGAGAAAAGCACACTTTGTGACTCACCCAATTGTCATCTCAAATCTAATCATTCTTCTCCCTCACTTAGACCTTCTTATGATCTGCAGCTAAATTTATCCATGAGTCACTCCTTCGTCCAATCCACTGCCAATCAAATATCGCTTGTGAGAAACGTCTTAGACAAAGGAATAGTTCTCTTCATGAAGTGATCATACATTTACTTGATTCATTTGTGATTGTGTTTTTGTATTAAACTATGTGTGGTTATGCACACTGCAATGTACCTACTTATGCAAGCATATTTATCTCGTCTAGCTGCAATCATTGCAATGATGCAATCGGAAACCTTTTGATTACAATAATTGAAATAAAACTGGATAAATTGCGCAGCCCTGCTTTCAAAATGAAATTCTATTGTTTGTTCTCCTGGATTTTAATCATAAGCCTTATTTTCTTCAGGCTATTCTCAATGGCATTGACAGCATCAACAAAGTGCTGGAGCATTTTCGCCGTAAAGGCATCAATCAGCATGTGATCAATGGTTACCACGGCATCGTCATGAACAACTTTGAATGCGAGCCTGCCTTTTACACCTGTGTGGAGGTGACCGCTGGAACTAGGTGCTCATTTATTATTTCAGCACAATTTGTCAGCACACGAGTGGAACAACTCTCTGAGCTGTACTCACACCTTGTTGTATTTTGCAGACTCTTCTATCACATTGTGGACACTGATGAAGTCAGCACTAAAATACTGATGGAGTTCAACAAAATGAACCTCCCTGGAGAAGTCACTTTCCTTCCTCTGAGCAAGTTAGATGTTCGCGATACAACTTACCCTGAGACTAATGTGCGAACTGCTCTTGAAATGTTATGTTTTCATTTAACAATCTATTTACTTTGACATCTCTTTGTTTTTAAGGATGCCATTCCCATGATCAGCAAACTGCGTTACAGCCAAAACTTTGACAAAGCTTTCAAGCACGTTTTTGGGAAAACACTAATTTGCCGTAGTATGGAGGTTTCCACACAGTTGGCCAGAGCTTTTACCATGGACTGTATCACTCTGGAGGGTAGGTGGAAAACGCTGAATAATGTGACTTTTTAAAGTGATGCTTTCTGGAACTCTAATACTGTCATAAACATAGATCATGATTTTTAAAAAAAATCATTGTAAACTGCAATTTTGATGTAATACAACTGAATTTCATCATAGCAAACAAGCTGATTTTTCATTTATTTTATGTTTAAAAATGGCTACACAGCCCTTGTACGTGACCGATGGTCCCATCCGCCAACATAATGTTTTCCAAACCACCTGCATGTTTCCTGCTGGAATACTCGGGGTACATAGAGTACTTATTGTTTTTGGTTCTCTATAGAGCAACACAAATGTGATGTGCGTAAATTTCAGGAGCACCTGACAAAAAGTTCATGGATGAAGTGTGCCTTCAGGTGCTTCCAGCAGATTACTCAAACATGCATGAATCAAATTACAACTGAGTCAATTAATGAGGAGAAAAAACATTTGAACATGATTTAAAGCTATAATGAAGATGAATTTTGTATAATGGGTCTTCTTTTCTTTCGTCAGGCGATCAGGTGAGCCACAGAGGAGCTTTGACTGGCGGCTACTATGATACAAGAAAGTCTCGTCTGGAGCTGCAAAAAGACATGAGAAAAGCTGAAGAAGAACTTGGTGAACTGGAGGCAAAACTCAATGAGAATCTACGACGAAACATTGAACATATCCTTTCTCCAACAGTGGCTGGATCAGTCACTGGTTCATCGTTAGGCCGTAATTATACCAGTAACTGGTGCCTGATTGAATAAGAAACAAAAACACTGCTGTGAATCATGACTTTTTTTTTTTTTTTAGACTTTGTAGGAGAGAAGGAAGAAGAGCGTTGTTTTTCCTTAGTGGAACTGCTCTGCCCTCTTAGATCAGTCTGAAGGAAAAGCCTTGCAGAGGCATAGATGTTCATGTTACCCACGTTTTATGTCACAATCACACTACTCAACCATGTTTCTGCACAATGATATCTACCAATAATCATTTTTTGGTTCAGATACCTGCAGTGATGTGTAGGTTTATATAAAAACACATTTTAGACACTCATAAAGGAACTTGGATTTGGAGTGTATATATAATTTGTGAGTAGGCAGGAAATTACCGAACGGATGACGAGCCGACTGTCCTTCACTACAGCTCTGAGTCACTGCCGTCAATCATTTAAAAGCCTCTTGTTCTCTCTTCACCTCTGCCCTGTCCATAAGCTGGAGATTATTCAGAAGCCCTTCATACTACTCAATGGTAGGTTGTATATTTTCAACACAAGTCAAGTTTATGAGGACCGCATGCTGGGAACCTGCATCGAATGGTAATTTTGAACTTTGAGAATCAATAAATAAAGGTTAACAGCAATTGAGTTGTTTGTGAAAAGCAATATTGACCTTAACACTTGTCTTTACGCATCAACAATGAGATTGACCAACTGATGAACCAGATGCAGCAGATTGAGACTCAGCAACGGAAATTCAAAGCGTCCAGAGACAGTATTCTGTCAGAGATGAAGATGCTGAAGGAGAAGAGGCAGCAGTCGGAGAAAACATTCATGCCCAAGGTAAAAATCACACAGCTATGTGGTAACACAAGTCAAAGGCTGTGTTTACTGACAAATGTTTTTGTCTTTAGCAACGCAGTCTTCAAAGTCTCGAGGCCAGTCTTCACGCAATGGAGTCGACCAGAGAATCCCTGAAGGCCGAACTGGGCACTGACCTTTTGTCCCAGCTCAGTCTGGAGGACCAGAGGCGTGTAGACGACCTCAACGATGAGATTCGCCAGCTTCAGCAGGTCAGGCTGTTAAACAAATTAAATGCTTTCTTGGTGTATTTGTTGCTGGATGTTGTAAAAATAAAGTAATCTATTCACACTTTAAGTCAATACAGTATGTAGTAGTGACTGACAGTCTGTTTCCTACATTTCGTGCCTGTTGATGCCTGTTCACAGCAGATGTGTGTGGGATGTGCTTGCAATCCAACATGGCTGCTGCTGCCAGCTGCTCTCACCTCCTTCACTTCAATTACTCTGTCATCATTGTGCAACAGCTTCAACTTTTCATGTTGACAGTTATGATGTAGTCGTTTTAAAAAACAAAACAAAAATGACTGTAAATTTGTTTTTATTTCCGTTTTATTCAAAAAGACATTTGAACAGGTTCATATTTGGCAACACAAGTTTGTGAAGAGTACAGTATTAATAGTATAATCTCCGTACCAACCTAAAGATATGCATAATTCACAGTTGTTAGTAAATTAAACACTTTTTTTTTGCATTGCAGGACAACAGACAGTTGCTGAATGAGAGAATCAAACTGGAGGGCATTATGACAAGAGTCGAGACGTACCTTAATGAAAATCTCCGCAAACGTCTTGACCAAGTGGAGCAGGTATGGTTTTATTTTCCGTTCCTCCAAAAAGGCAACACATTGGTAAGAAGTGACAACGAAGCCAGTGAAATTGTAAATATTGTTTTATAGGAGTTAAATGAATTACGAGAGACTGAAGGAGGGACAGTGCTGACAGCCACCACCTCAGAGCTGGATGGCATCAACAAACGGGTCAAAGACACACTGGCTCGATCAGAAGGTACAGAACTGCGAGGGAAAACTATGCTAAATGTGCTTTCAGTTTTATAAAGTGGTTTAACTATATTGCCTAATAGGTAGTAATTATGTTCTGGGAGGTATATTTTAGCTCTGTTGGTGACTTCATATACAATACATTAGAGATTCTCAAAGTGGTATCAAATAGTTCGATACTGGTGTTTCAGTCTGACTTGCGTGTTGGGGTCGATCCTCACGTGTCCCTTCATGCCAGAGGTTACATTAACTGAGAATTCTCCATCATTTACGAATTATTTTCTGCTTTGAAGGAAAATTCTGAAGGCATTGCATCATTTTGACGGGTTGAAAATCAAACTATTGCCCTTAGTTGCACATAGGATATCAACATAAACTTGAACAAACTTCCAATAAAACACTGATTTTCAGCTTGTTCTGCTGTTTTGTTGGAAGGATTGGGTTGAGACTGAACTTAAACCAGACTTTTTCAGCGCGCCTCCACAGCCTCAGCACAGAATGGCTTCACTTTACCCTCTCTGCAGAATTCTGCCTTACAGTGCCGGTGGTTCTGACACAAGAAATGTGCAGCATAACTGGCAGAAAGTGCATTTAGATCAGAAAAACATAAAGAACAGGACAAAGGAGTGTGGCTGGAAGCAGAACACCGAGTGGACGCATTCATGTGTCGTGCACATGTTTGTGTGTGCTGCAATCAGATAAGTGAATGTAGATGTTTGACTATTGTCCTGCTTTACTGCGGTATTTTACTTCACCACTAAGTTCATTCAAGAACCTCCGTGAAGTTGGTCCCCCATCAAACACAGACTGCCTCAGTGGAGGAGACGGATGAGCAGGTGCGTTCATGTGTCGGTGCGCGCTGCAGATACGCAAATAAATGCAAACTGCTGAAATACAGACTCCTGTTACTGAGCAACAACCACTGAGTTTTAAGGAGGAAATACAAATACATTCTTGCATCTGTAACAAAGAAATATGACTTTATAGTAAGAGAGGGTTTATTGTTATTGCCTTTAAAAGCCCCAGACGCCTTGCACCTGTCACACACGTGTAGTAAAATATAATGACGGAAAAAAATGGCTCATGACTGATTTTTTTTTTTTTTGGGACCCCGTCCGTCATAATGACTGGAATTATCTCTAGGGGAACCGCTGCTTCATGGTCACATGTCATTTTGGTGTGGTAGGAAAGCCGCTGTCCTTTCGCATACAGAGGAATTAAACAGCAGACTTATCGCTGCTATATTTTAACAGAGATGTATATTTTTTGTCTGTCATTTTTTTATGTCACGTAAATCAACCCAGAAATTAGACTCTGACAGATTTTGGCTTTTTTTCAGTAATTAAAGGCACTTGTAAATTTTAGACATTATATTCCAGGTTTTCCTTAGAGACATGTTACCGGATTTTGTTTTTTTTTTGTTTCAATTTGTTTAGTTGTAAAATGGAGCAGAGTAAGTAGAGTCGTGTGATTTTTATCAGTGACAGAAGGAGGCTGCTGCTGGGATGAGGCAGAGAAACATAAGAGTCAGTTATATTTTATCAGAGCTATAGTCTAGTCATTAAACCAAATAAACAACAAATTCCTGTCTTAATTGCCTATAGCCTAATTAGAGGACTGTATTTTGTAATTTATTGAAAAGTTCTGTTTAATTTAACAAATCAACAGAAAAGTAGCACAAGTTTTTGCTCTTCAGAGGCCCAACAAAATCGGTAAACATTGTGACCCATGTATCGACTACAATCGAATCGTGGCTAAACGGTATCGTCCCTGTAGTACATCAGCGAGCAACATTGGTAGATTTTCTGAATGTCATGGTCTGCTAAAGATTAATCTAAATTGTTTTCTGCATGATTGCATCTTTTCTGCTATAGAGCTGGACTCGATGATTGACAAAACAGAACTGGAAATCAAGGATCACATAAAAAGCATGGAGCGCTGGAAAAGCATCGAGAAAGAGCAGAATGACGCCATCAACCACGACACTAAAGAGCTGGAGAAGATGACTAACCGACAGGGCATGCTGCTCAAGAAGAAGGAGGAGTGCATGAAGAAGATCAGGGAGCTGGGCTCACTTCCTCAGGAGGCCTTTGAGAAGTACCAGACCCTCACTCTCAAACAGGTGGGCAGAAAATTACTTCCTCCTTAGTGGGACATTTTAGACACTGAACCAGGGAAAAACAATTTTAGCGTTTCTGATGAGCAGATTTGTGGCAGCATTATCAAAACTGCTGTTATTGTGGGTGTTTCTGGTCTGCAGTGGTCACTTTCTATCAGGAGATTTGAAGAACGACATAATACAACCACTTTAACCTTGTAACATTAAGTTGTATCTATCTTCTAACCTTTCTCTTTACTTGTGTAACCTGACCTTTGAGTAAAGTGATATACCTAAATTGACACCAAAGAAATGACATAACACTAGCCCAAATGCTAACTACGTAACAGGACTAAAGGTCAAAGAATGCGATCATTTGACCTGTGTACCTGTGCCCAGACACAAAGATGACAGACTCTCCTCGAGTTTAAAGCCTGATGCCCTGCCACCCACGCTGCTGCAGTGACTCATGCTCTTGTTTGCATTCTGCTCAGATCCTTCATCCAAACTCCTCTGCTCTCGGAGACGTTTACTTGATTGTGCTTGGCGTCGTCCATAACTTAACATATACAGGCGCTCTGACGGTTCTCGACTTAACAATACCACAAATGGCTTTCGCAAACGCTCAATACTTATTCTAGCTGCATAATTTTCCGCTCCGAGGCGAGATGGTGGCACTGATTGCTCAAGTGGATGAGTGGGCTAAATAACAGAGGCACTTGTCCTTGTTAAAACTTCATTACTGATTCAGATGGTGGTATTTATCAACCTAATGCGAATGAGTCTTTCGTATGCTGCACAAAAATACCCAGGCTTTCCTATTTTTAGCTTTGAAACCTGCAGCCATTGGGCCACTGCATATGTTTGAATGCTTCTTCTTTGGCTCAGTGTTTTTGTGTTATAAGTGGCACTGACAATTTACTCTTGTTTTTCCCAAGGTATCTGCAGTATACTGGCGTCAGAAACTGTTGCCCTGATAATAGGGCTTGCGAATTGGTTATTCTAGCGATGATTATTTCAATTAATACATTTATTTGTTGAGATCTTTACCCATTTGAAGCTAGTGATATCACTTGAGGACATCACACTGATGGAGTGTATTTATGGACCAAATTATACACTAAATGTACATTCTCCCTTCATCAGTTTGCTGTAATTCCTGCTTTGTCTGATCTATAAAACATTTTCTCTAACACAGCAATTATTACATTACTAAATTTGTTTATAATTCTGTCAATAATTAGTTGTGTCTAATCAATTAACTTGTTTCCTATCAAGTCCTATCAAGATTATATAATTATTTAAAGTAGCTCTATGTGCTTTCTATGCTCATGCACATGTTTCCGTGAGAGACGTTGCCTTTTGAGGTTGGAGCCTTTTACTTGTAGTCAAATATGTTCAACTGCATATTTTAGGCTACTATGAAGGCCTCTCAGATCTGCAGTTTTGAACAGAAAGTCAATTGACCCGTTTTTATCCTTATGATATATTTTTCTAAAATATTTTACTTCAGATTTTTTTGGAAATGTATTATTACCTCAAAGGTAATTGCACATTTTAATTGACATCATTTAATCACATTTTTCAGCTTTTCCGTAAATTGGAGCAGTGCAACACTGAGTTGAAGAAATACAGTCACGTCAACAAAAAAGCTTTGGACCAGTTTGTGAATTTCTCTGAGCAAAAGGAAAAGTTGATTAAACGTCAGGACGAGCTCGATCGCGGCTACAAATCCATCATGGAGCTCATGAACGTCCTCGAGCTCCGCAAGTATGAAGCCATCCAGCTCACTTTCAAACAGGTTGGTTTACCATTTACTGTGGTATTTATGTAGCAGCTACTGTGAACCTAAAACATTTTATATTTTCTTCTAGGTGTCCAAGAACTTCAGCGAGGTGTTTCAGAAGCTGGTGCCTGGAGGTAAAGCCACTCTGGTGATGAAGAAGGGTGACGCAGAGGGTGGACAATCCCAGGACGAGGAGGGCGCGGACAGTGAGCGGGGCTCTGGCTCTCAAAGCAGTGTCCCATCTGTGGATCAGTTCACAGGAGTCGGCATTAGGGTACCATATGATTGAAAATGTAATGTGATTCAATTGAAATGCAATAAGACTAACACTTTGACCGTGTCTTGTGTAGGTGTCATTCACTGGAAAACAGGGTGAAATGAGAGAAATGCAACAGCTTTCTGGAGGCCAAAAGTCTCTTGTGGCTCTGGCTTTGATTTTTGCCATCCAGAAATGTGACCCTGCTCCTTTTTACCTGTTTGATGAGATCGACCAGGCTCTTGATGCTCAGCACAGAAAAGCTGTGTCGGGTAAAGTCAAACCTTATAAAGCCAATTCTCCGTAAATAGATTATTTATGACACATCAGAATGTATCATGAGTAAGATTTCTTACTTTCTATTGTTGTTGTTACAGACATGATTGTTGAGCTGGCCGGACATGCACAGTTCATTACCACCACATTCAGACCTGAGCTGCTCGAGTCTGCAGACAAGTTTTATGGAGTCAAATTCAGAAACAAGGTGAGCCTTTCTCATGGGCCAAAACACCTGGTTGAGGTTATTCAGGGTTATTAATCTGTGCATGTATTGTAGGTGAGTCACATTGACGTGATCACAGCGGAGCAGGCCAAAGACTTTGTGGAGGACGACACCACCCACGGTTAAACACCCCCTCTGCTCGGTCTCTACAGCCTCACACTGGTCCCTCACACACCAAACATACAGTCCTACAATCATTTAAAAACAGTCAGCAGTGTAGGTCTGATGTTACAATGTTCATTTTATTCAGTCTAAATTTACAATGCTAAAGTCCACACTTTGCATGAAGCAGCCTTTAGCGCTAACCTTCCCTTCATTAGAATACATTTCTTGCTGGAAGTTACTGGTGCAAGAGACTCTTGGTAACCAGTTGTTGGATGAATTTGCTACAACAAATCTCTTGTACAGTTTTCTTAAGATTAGACCTTGTTTATGTTGATGTTTCACATATTTTATGTTCATATAATTGTTTTTTTTAAGTACTACTCTGAGCAGAGTAAAATGGTTAATTGCCCTTAACCATAATGCTGTGAAGCCTATGGTTGCAGTTCATTCACTCGTGGTGGTGTGTCATGTGATCTCTCATTAACATTCATATCGATGTAAGGAAATTTGTCATTCCAATTCAACATGTGCTTTCATAAAGTATTTTTTCCAAATTGTAAGATATGAAATTGTAACTGATCATTTCTTCAAACATTTAAACTTAACGTTAGAATGTAATGTTACTCAAGTGCTAATTTTTTGGGGAAATTAAACCCTGTATGTTGTAGTTTATGGTCTGCACCGTTTTACATGTTCTCTTCATTTTTATATAAAATAAAATATTTACAATTAACCTTCGCCGGAATTTTCTTTTTTTTTTCTGATGCATTTAAACACCAGATGGCGCCAGATTACAAGATCATTCAGTCGCGTTTCAATAGCGCTATTCAAACTACTGTAAATACATTTATCAGGTCCTAATATCTCGTTCATAATGCATCGACATAAAGGCAGGGACAATTTGATGATATACTGTTTTCTGTAGCCCTAGAAATTTTATTGACAATTTGAACGGATGAGATAAGCAATTCGCAAAGGCTGACAATTTTGAAGTACCCTTTTATTTTCTCCACAAACAACAAAATATCATGTCTTATCCTGCTAAAACTGCTAACCCTGTAGTGATTCTTCTGACAGTTTAGCAGTTAATTTAAGGTGTTTTTCAGTCTCTTTGTCAATTCTCATGGACGTAAGTGTTTAAGTGAATAGAGTCATACTGATGACCCATAAGTCTCAAATCTAATAGCAATTGCAATACCTGACAGGAAAAATGCACTAAGAAGTTTTTCCCAAATCATGCAGCCCTACTCTGAAGCATAATCAGCGATACAGTCTTCTGAAAATTCAAGGTTCATTGTGTCTGCTTTTCTCAAAAACCCATGTATATACATACGTATATAGTGTATTGGCTTAAATATTGTGCTTTGTAGTTTCTGCACCAGTCTGCCTCTCGGCCTGTGTTTATATTGGGTGTTAAGTTAACAATAAGATTTTGAATATTGCTCAAGAAAATTTCACGCTAAACAATATTTTGAGCAACACAATAATCCAGCTAAATCTTTTTCTAAATGTACAATATTGTTAAAACAGATTAGATGCTTCACATTAATACCAGTATAAAACACACAACATACTTTTGTTTGTATCTACTGTGAGTTGTAGAAGTTACTTATTTGACTCTCTACAGCTCAAACCTCATTGTATTGTAACAAAATACAAAACTTTGACACTAGTGCAAAGAAAAGTAACCTGAAATAAATACTGAGTCCCCCAAAATACTGTTCTTTCATAAATTGAATGATGAATCTATATGGCCAAAGGGTGACTTCAATTTCAACACTCTATTAGATCCCCAAGGTACAATTGTTTCACAGACTGACAAGCAAGAACATAAGGATAAAACAATAGTGCACGCAGCCTTGACTAAAAAACAAATGCAATTTACATCATACATCCATATCATCATAATGCATACATTTGCATTATTCATTTTTCTGCACACAAAGAAGTGCCCCAGTGTCATTCATTTAAATATACAGAACATGGCCTAATCCAGAATGTGTGTCACAGTTTGACCAGTGGCTTGGGTCGTAGTAGGCAGACGGTAGAAAAAGTCCAGTCTTGTTTTGGTGCCTGGGACCCTCATCTGTAGAGTGTGGTGTGTCCCTGTTGCCAGAGCAGATCTGTGCTCCTGGCTGTGAGACATTAACAGCCCGGCACACTATCAGATGCCACGTCAGCTGACACATCTCTGAGCTGTAAGACCTACGCTTCAGATTGCTGCCAATCTGCTGACATATTTCCAAACCCCCAGAAGAATTATTTTGCATCTCAATTTGACTGACATTGTGCTCATTGTATGAAGACTATTAAATGTTTAAAGGAGGCATATTGTGTTATTATAGTACTTAGTAATAATCTATATCATGCATAGAGAAATGTTTTTCATTTTGCTTATTGTAATTTGCTAAATTGATCTTAAACAGTTTAGTAATAGAAATGAGTCTTTTGCAGACCTATTAGTTGCATTTCAGCAGTCATTTTATTGTTGATAAATGACTGCACGACATTCCTTGAGCCCCGCGTGAATGACTTGGAGTTTAATAGATGCAAGTTAGTCTTGGAAAGAGGGCAGGGATAAGGGGTATGGGAAAACAGACATTTTCTGAGCACTCAAGCCACAGATTCAGAAAAATACAGGATTACTCAAACATGCAAGAATCAATTTAAATAAAAAATAAGTAAATGTAGTAAATGATATGTTATACCATGGACATAAAATCATAAAAATGTTGATTTTGCATATGTCCCCATTAAAAATTATAAACCTGGTCCAATTTCCAGACTGCTCCCCTTTTAGTTGCGTACAGAATCCCTTCTTCTGATCCCCAACAATGTAGTATCATTTGTTTTTTATTTGCAAGCAGCTTGAACCACAGAACCACATTGGTGTCTAGTAGGTATTTATCGTTCGCCCCTTGTTTCTTGGACCACAAGCTCTGCCTGTTGTTTGTTTGCTTCTGGCATGCTTTCTTCTCTTCATTCTCAAACAATAAACACCATATCTTTCCCACCATGTGCTGGCGCTGCTGGCCTGTGTCCTGTGGTTGCAGTAGTTCTGCAGAGCACATAATGAACAGACAACTATACGTCACCCCACATCTTCAAGCTCCTTATCATAAACAAAACAATAAAGCTGTCCAGGGGTTACGTCTAACAGCTTAATTTGTTGTAACAGGTGGCATTAACAGGACCATAGCAGCAGACGGACTGTCCTTGTGCTTTAGTGTCTTCTGACTGCCCTGCACATTTCACACAAGCTTTACCAATGTCTTACTCCAAGGTTGAGGTTACTTTATGATATTACATATCTATCTATCTATCTATCTATCTATCTATCTATCTATCTATCTATCTATCTATCTATCTATCTATCTACCTACCTACCTACCTACCTACCTACCTACCTACCTACCTACCTACCAACCTACCAACCTACCAACCTACCAACCTACCTACCTACCTACCTACCTACCTACCTATCTATCTATCTATCTATCTATCTATCTATCTATCTATCTATCTATCTATCTATCTATCTATCTATATATATATATAACTTGTACTTGGCCTGGAGGAGCTTGATTCATTTATGTGGCTATTATTATTCCACAGTATGGTGAAAACATCCATCTCCATGACGAATATTGTGAAGTATGATTTTAACTTTCTATTTCCAAGAAATTAAAAAGGGGCCAAATCAGGTCAATACTTGACCTTAGGCTACACATAAATTAAGCTTTTTATGTTGCCACTGCTACATTAAATGCTGTTTTGACTCGGCTTTGCTTTTGTCTGCCGTAGGAACGATGTCTACAATGGTCCTTAATCCAGATGAGACCAGCAGCAAACAGACATTTCGTCACGTTTGGTGCTGGAAAATGAACACATCTGGCAACCCTGCTCTACGCTTAAGCGCTTGATTTCTTCGAACTAACAACTTGTGACATTATACCTAAAGTTACAGCAATAAAAGCAAGAAATTAACGAAGACGGACGTCCACAATTATTATTAGGTAAATGGTGTGTTTGGTTTGTAGCTCGATAATCTGGTTTAAACCTGCAGAGACTCTTACCATAAAGACTTGTATCAATACCCGCTGCACTTGTACATAACGCCACACATGATCGTATGAACTACAGTTGATGCAGCACTAAAGAGATCTGCACTAAATAATCAAACTGTGTGACAGGCAGAGCGACGCACGGTGTCTGTTTGCCTCTCCTGGAGCTCCGCGGACTCCCACCTCCGACCCAAGGAAGCCCCGGGGCCCCTGACCCGCGAGCACAGTTAAGTCACAAAATACGATGCGTTCACGTGGCATCACAATATTTATAGTTTAAAATGGAGGTGGAGACAGGTTTGCGTCTTATGGTCCCAATTCCGTGTGGTATTTGTGTGCTTGCACACATTTTCTTTTACTTTCATATTCCTGTAATTACGGGGCTATCCACGTACATTTTGAAGATTCAACCAGTGTGGATTCATTTTGTATATTTATTTCAAAAACTGTGATTCATAGTTAATACCATTGCCCTCCGTATGAAATTATGGCGACATCCTCCAGTTCTAGAAAGAACACACTATTATACAGGCTGAGGTGGAGTAACTAAGTACAAATGCGTGCTGTGATTGAATAGATTTTTGGGGGTTTTCACTTTTTGAGTAACCTACATTTTAATCGTATACTTGTACAATGATTTTAGGACGTAATTGTAATTCGTTACATTTAAAATCCCTGAACACTGAGCAGCACATGTTCCAGTCCTCCCAATGCGCTGCTGTCTAAAGGCTGTACCTGCTTCTTTTCTGTATCTACAAACACACAAACTGCACCGCCAGAGCTCAGCGAATATGCGGATTTATAACTTACAGCTTTAAACTGTTTATTTATTCAAGCTTTGAGCAAAAGACTGATCTAGAATTGTACAGAATCCATGTAAAAAAAAAAAAGTAAGTGAGTAGTTTTTCTTTTTTCATGTTGTGTACTTTTTACTTTACTTTCCGAAACTGTTCAGCTCTAGATGTGTAAAAATAACCGAAATGTTGTGATATTGTATTGTCAAGTCTCACAAACAATAATATCGTGGGCTGCCAAAATTAAACTGAATTTAACTACAAGCCCATTTTGCAGACAACATGAACGCATGACTTTTATATTGTAAGTGTTTGGAATATGACTTTTTGGAGTATGGGTTGTCAAAGAAAAAATAGCATCTCTCTAATTATATTAGACTCTTTAAAATATTGCAAAAAAATATGGTACAGTATGAAATACATATTGTGATTTTTGTTTTTTGGTCAGTTTGCTCTCTCAACATATCGGCTTTCATGTGGAAACAACAAACTTGTCCAATTTGCTCTTAAAAATGTTTTATTCTTCCATTTAATCCACATCATCCATTTCTATTGGACATTGTAACTTCAACTGTTCTTAAAATGCATTTTTCTCCCCTCGGGACATAAGGATCACCACTTAAAGTAGATCACACACACACCAAACTTTACAATCTTGGACTCTTTGAAGATTTTGATGAAACATACAGAGGGATTTTTGATATCTAATGCTAGAACGGGTTTTATTGAAGTTTTAAGTTAAAAAAAAAGGTGAAATTTAAATTTTTAGGACAATTTTCAGTCCAATCTAGTTTACTTAAAAACTAAATAAGAAATCCAAAATCTCCTGTGTAAAGTTTTTTATAACTAATATGTGCACAAAATGAACCAAGAAATTTAAACCTGGTTCTGTCCATTTTTCAGGTTTATATGTCACAATATCTGTATTTTTTGGCAATTTTTACACATAAAATGCCTTATACTTACAAAACATGACATGATGAAAAACTTGAAATATATATTTTTTTCTTATATTGATGTGAGAAAATTACATACGTTTCAAATTGATTTTTTCTTGTTCACTTGCAGTGTCTCACCTTAAGTTGTTAGACAGAGAAGCTAACATGTCATGCTTTAATTTCCGCAAGATTGCCAAACGTAATATGCCAAAGTGATAAAGGTAATTGTACTGTGCAAATTTTCTCTTAACTCAAATATTTTTTTGCCCTAGCATATTGTTAGTTAAAGTTACAATCTTAAGTAATTTTTCCGAAAGACATTATTTTGCTGTAGTCAAACCAATTCAAATCCCCTGTGCAGCTGCTGAGTGCTTTTAGAAGGATATAGATAGACTGATACTTGCTTTTTAAAATACAAGACACATAGTTTCTGTTATAGGTTCTTGCTCTTTTGTTAGACCTTTCATTGCTTTGTAAACAATACACATTTTTCCTTTCTGGGCAGTGGCTGTGCTGTACTTCATTCTTTATGCTTAGTCCAACAATAAAATATGCAACTGCTGTGAACAAAGAATTTGAGGGCTGTTCTTAGTGATTCCTCATGCCCTGCTCCCTTTAAGCCAGTTTTACGAGGTCACATGTTCTCTAGATCCTCGGCCAAATGGTAGTGCTGGTCATAACTTCTCTGAAGTCTGGGTTAGCAACAGGGCGACATGCAGAGTCTATTCTGAGTCTGTACTTCCACTTTTATTGTTCGTAGACTTCAGGACTGTCATGCCACGTCTGACACATTATTCACTTTGTCTTTTACTTGGTGCCATCATGTTATTTCTCTATTATTTGTAAGCTGGCCTGTTGCTTCTTTGCCACTCTATGTAATGGATACCCTTTTCTCATGCAATGTCCATAGCCACATTTGACCTTCACTGAGTGGAGCACATGTGTTCATGAATGACTCTGTGAGCTTTGGATTTTCACATTCTGCACCCTGCTCCGTTCTCATAGAGGTCCTTTATAATGAGGCTAAAGGTAGACTATTAAAGGGGCTTCATTAACACACTAAGCTTGTTTAATGACTTCACGCATGCCAGCTTAAATCCTTTGCAAAATAAACATTCCCCTCTTCATGGAAATGCCCCCTCTCAAAGGCATCCTCAGCCACAGTGAAAACATTTTATGGAAAACTGACTGCGCTCAAATTCCTTTTTTTTTTTTTCAGGAAAGATGGAGAAATGAACAGTTCAACATTAAGAATAGCAAAGGGGACAGACATTAGGCATGTTCCACCAAAAAATAACATTCATTTCCTCATGAGAGCTACATGTACAGTCATTTACTGTATAGTTTCCAAATCCCCACATGCCGATGTGGACACACATACTTTCAACTTAAGCACACTAAGTCATACACTGCAAACCATCTTTGCTCTGGCTCCATACATTCTTGATAATATAACTATAAATAAATTAAATTTTAGTGAAAGGGTGCCACAGTGACAACAATATTTTAATTGTAATTTACTTAAGGGAGGTATTCTTAGAAACCACTTCATGCTAGTGGTATCTGTCTTCTCAGAGAGCCATAAATAAATAGTAGGATTGTTATTTGTCTCATGACTTGTATGTGCTTCAGCCTGGGTGTGCTTGTTCCCTGGATCACGTCAGCTACATCTGATTTTTTACAAAACTGACAAGCAGTTAATGGAGGCTGCTTTTTGCGAATTTGCCTTGAATCTTTTTTTATCATGTTTGGGTGCCAATGGATTTCTATTCAAAGAACTCGAATATTTGTCGAAAGCATTGATACAGATACTTTTATGATGTTTATTCACTTTATACACTTCCCTCTGCTTTTGTATTTCATGTGTTGCACTTCTCATGGACCATCGCAGTTCTGCTTCCACTTTTTTATCCCTAATGACAAGCATGTCTTACCTGTTGTCATACAGATGTGAGACCTCAGTCCGCTGGACTATTACAAAATGTGAATAATTTGACACTGTCCCAGCGCTGAGACTAGACCTCTCCAGTGATTCAGCAGCTAAATTGATCCCAACAGCAACTGAGTGACTGATGGCATTCCCAGAAGTGCAGTGCCAGTGCCGTTCCTAGCCAGACTATGTAGGTCTGCGTGCACAAGCGGATATGTGTTTGTGTGTGAATGTGGAGGTGATAATCAGCAGTGGCTGCCGTGACTTTCTTTTCTCTTGTTGTTGTGCCGTGTGGAGCTCTCCCAGGCAGGGAGTCCCAGTTGGTCAGTAATGCCCCCTCCCGTCCCCTGAGCCCACCTCCATCCCTGCTAAACCCTCTCTCTCGCTCTCTCTCTCTCTCTCTCTCTTCTGAGAGGGCTTCACTTTAGTTATACAGTTATTAACCAAACATTGAGAAGAGCCATGTACATGTAAACTAAAGGAGGTTGTTAAAGACTTGGCTCTTGCTGCTGTCGATCAGAAGCAGGAAAGTGTCTGAGCCCCTCCTCGTGCCCTGCAGCCGCTGCCCCCGCAGGCCGGCCTGTCATCTGGCCATTGCAGTGAGACCAGAACAAGAGAGGAGGCTGGTGAAAGTTGCCTCCTCAGGATTCGCTGTCTTTGGAGCGCAGCAGTTATTTTTGAAGAGAGAGTTTGATTAGGATAGGGGTGTGGAGGCTGCAGGTGGTCTTCAGGACTGTAATGTTGTCGAGTTGGAGGTGTAGAAGCTGGAGCTGGTGTTGAGAGGACCGAGACCACTCTAAAATGCTGGGGAAAGGACAAAGTGCCGGATTCCCTGGGGAAGCATCGGGTGAATTTATGCCAAGGTAAGATTGAATTAGATCCCTCCAAAAAATGGACAACATACTCACAAGGAGCATGTTTGTGCCGTTCAGGGTTGTGTGAAAAACGCTCCGGTTTGGACAGAAATGAGTTATGAGCTTAAGTACGCGGGCTGCTCGAAGTTCATCGAAGCTCTGTGGAAATTGGTGTCAGCATTAAATACAAGAGACAGTTTATTGTTCGTATAAATAACAGCTGGTTCCCCTCTTTACCACTAACTTTTTCCGTATGATTATTTTTCAAATGAATATTGGAAGGAGTTGTTGTTTTCTTAAACAGGAATTGAATACATACATACAAGTGGAAGAAGACACTTTTGTTGTCTTAAAAAAAAAAATACACACACACACACGCACACACACACACATATACATATATATATATGTGTGTGTGTGTGTATATATGTGTAAAATAGACCATATAAAATTGTCCATTTGACTCTAGTTGTCTTTATAAATGTAATTATAGTTAATAAAATCCAACGTTTTCTTGAATAGGCCTTGTATGACTGCGCAGTTCCTCATCCAAAGCGGCCATGGACAACATTATCGTATAGGTAGAATGTCCTATCTTCTAGTAAAGTAAAACAACAATTATATCTAAACTTTGTACAGTAGAATGTTAACAATGAATGACAATAAATGAACACGTAAAAGTATAAAGTATCAATAGATCATGTTCATTTGAAAAAGGTACCGCTAGACAAAAACAAAATATATTGTATTGATAGCATAGATATTATATTAAATAATCAACTATTTTGAAACTTTAAATCTATAACAGTTTTGTTGGTCATTTTACTGTAAGTGTTATATCCTCCAATTGATATGTGAGGTTTTGTCTCAATCAATAAGGATTTAACAATGTAGTTAATAGTGTAAAGAACCTCCCAAAGGGAATGAAAAAAAAAAAATCTGATTCTGAATGCAGTAATGAGCAGTAATGAGGAATGTCGGAGGAAATAGATTTAATCATGTCTTATTTTTCTGATTCTTTAAAATGCTTTGACCCTCGTGTGCTCGCAGCTCTTACCTCGTCTTGCCTCACCTCGGCCGTCTCCTCACAGCATCGTGTGAAAATCCCACAGGATTTCCACTTTATTCACAGGGGCCGTATAAAAGGTGTTAATAGGCTTTTGCTGTCTCCATTGTGCTGTTTGCACACTCACAGCTCCTTGACTTTGCATCATTGTGTCATTATTGAGGTCATTTCCAAAAATCCCTGTGCAAAGAACTATTGCATTCTGAATGAGTCCAAAAGTTGTTAGTGTGTCTCATGTAACACCTTGAAGCCTTGAAGTTAGACGTTCTTTATAGACAAGCAAGCTTGTTAAATTATTCCGTCAAGAGTGCAGAGTTGAAGTGTGCATAAGACACTAACACACTTAAATGTTTATCTGTATAGAATTAAATCCTAACAGACCTGTTGAAAAGTACTGGATTTTGGCAGCTGATGGAACAATACGCCTTTAACTGCACTAAATACTTTATTGTCTGCAACAGCAAGACAGATTGTGTTGTGAAATATTTCCGGTGCATAGCTTTACTGAAGGGATTTACACTTAACTGGGATAAGTACAAGTGATAAACATGCAATAATCCTTAAATCATCTTGGCTCTAGGGTTTTGAGGGCCTCTGTGGCCTACAGCTTCTGCACTGATTTAAACTGGTTTTGATCATCTACCAGAGATTACACATATCTGTGTCTTTTTTGGGGGAACGGAGGATACTCTGATATTTTGGAGGAAAGTAAGAAAATATATAAATATTTTCACCATCATAAAACTATATCACCATTATAAAACTAAACTTGCTTTATTCACACTGTACTGTATCCAATTTTTTGCATTAGATTAACTTTTTCTTTGGTTTATTTTTGTGATGTGGATCATTTGTGTTTGGTCAAATTAGTTCCATTTGATTTTCATTGATGTGTCAGACACATTTCTTATTTATTATTTCTTATTGCCTCGGCGTACACATGTGGGAGGCTTCTGAAGCCATTTGCTTGTGTGTAAGGGGTTTGACAGCAAACTTCCCCAAACGTACGCTATAATTAACTTTAGAGCACTAAAATCCTCATTTTTATATAGAGTAAGAGGTCGTAATAAAACATCGACGCTTTGACTGACGGACTCTTGAAATAAGCATCAGTACGTAAAAAAAAAATTAAATTAAATTAAGTTAAAAAAATAAAAATAAAAAACACATGTATTAACAGAGAGGAGGATAAGTCACTTATTACCGTTGAATTACAGTTGAGAGCCAATAAACACAATAAACACAATAAACACAATACAGCCTGCCTGCAATTTCAAATACAGTTTGTTTTATTTTCTATTTGCTTGATCAGCTTGGATTTTTGTCAGTAATACTGAACTGTACAATGTTGTTATATTTTGCATTAAAATTATCAGCTGAAACCAGATTCTAACTCTGCTTTTCAATCACAGACCCCCAAACAACACAAACTCCAACCAATACGTGTGTGAAGAGAATGAACAATACAATTTCTGGTTAAAACTATTATGAATTTAGTTGGCTATTGCCATTTGGCATTTGTGTAGACTAAAATGAATAGTATAAAAATTAAATATATAAACTAATTTAAAAGAATTATATGACTAAATCTTGACAAAACTAAAGATAATTTTAGTTAAAAGACTACATTAAAATCAGCATCAAAATTAAAACTGATTAGTGATCTGGAATTTCTTTTTAATATTGAAGTATTTTTTGTCAGCGTCACACCTTTAGGTCAAAATTGATCTTAGATTAGCTATGTAACCTCATGCGGTATCCCTACTCGTATTGTCTGTGCTGTGCTCTGACGTCTAGAGTTCAATTAACAGCCTGAGTAGAATGTACTGAATGCATGTGTCGCTCCAGGTCTGACAGGAGCAGCAGCCTGCCCTTGTTTAGGCTGCACTGACAGCTGAGGCTCAGTGCTCTGCGTGTGATGTGCAGGACAAAAGCGTTTAGTCTTATCCACACTGGCGCACTACTTCTACAGAGGTGGAATTTTACACCAGGTAAGACAGACTCCAGCGCAGGTGATTTGTGTTTGATGATGTGTGTAAAGTACATGACGTATGAGGTGTAGCTCAGCAGTTAATGTGGTACTTACAGTATATGAGCGACAACACGCTGCTTTCTCTCCCCAGTTTCTTGAATAATTTGACACAAGTTTATGAAACAATATCTGACAACCTGCCTCAGACCAGTTTATCTCTGTTTATGGCCACTAAGCTCACAATGATCCTTCCATTAGTTCACCTTATTAAACTGTAATGTAATATTGCATCTTTTAATAATAGTGCTGAATTCTTTGTGGGATTGGTAACAAACCCTGAGGTCCACCTGTTTTAATTTATCTGCCTAAAACTTGATGGCAGATAATCTTATCCTGTGTACCTAGACAGTCACAGACACATTACGCATTAGTTTATGCTTTTTTGAAAAGGTTTTAGTGAAACTAAAGTGGTTCAAACAATAGTGGGTCCGATTACATCAAACAGGTGTGCATGTTAAAATCTCAGGGACGCACGTGTCTGTGACTCTGGGCTTTGGAAATGTTAAGCTTTCAATGACTCTAGATTTTAAAAGTCAAAAATACATTTATGATTAAATGAATCAACTTGATTTTATACTTCTGTGTTTGAAACAAACACGTAAACATGACCACACGCTGTGCTCTTGTCATTTAAGCAGCAAAGCAGCATATGTATGTTCTAAAAGGAGCTTTTCACCGTATCGTCTTGCTTGTCTTCCAGACCCAGATTTATGGCCATGAGGCCAGTGCTGCTCTAGGGGACGTACATGTTACTGCTTTTAGCAATGGGCCATGACAAGAGACTCCTGTGTGTTTCACTGACAGGGACCTTACCTTCAACCAAATGATGCGATAACAGAATCTATGCATTTTTCTATTCTAACTATTTGTTGTAATTAAAGTGGCACAGTGATTTGTGTTGGTGTCAGTACATAGTTGGATGTGTAATGAATAGGGCGGTCTCACATTGCATTTCACTTGTTTCTATGGGTTTTATTCCTTTGAGGCAAAAGTGAGGGCTGAGCCAAGCGAGAGACTGATCTATCCTGAGGTCACCCCAGCCCAACACTTTCAGGAGGAACTATGTTCTCATTAACACGGTGTCACCCCATATTCTTGCAACGACTTGCATCACAGCAAAGTGTTAAATGAAATATGAACATTACTGCTATAACATACAGCTGTGCAGCAGGGTCCAAATGGCCCTCAGACCAAGTTTTGTTGGCTGTCATGTTCAAAAACAAGTAAATAGTTCTGCTCGTGTTCAAGTGGACAGTGCGTATGCATGCCACACAGGGCGGGCGGCAGCGTTGTGAGTTAGATTCTGGCTCTTGATAGTGTGCTGCATGTCGTACTCCGGTCTTGTCCCTGTTTCACTCTATACTCTGTCCTGTCAAAAAAAGCCTATGGACAGGTGCATCTGATTCTTCAATATGGAGCCCAAGCCCAGATGTCATGGAACAGATTACCTTGCGTTTATATTCACAGTCTCATGTCACTAAAGGTTATTTCCAAATCTCAGAAGATACATTATTTTAATTATGATAAATGAGTCTGGCTGTATGTGTCCGTTTCTTACAGGACCAACTTTAAACAGAGACCCTCTTGTGTTAGAAAGGATGGGAAGATACAATTACATATAAATCTCCATAAATGATCCTTCAGGAACTGTTGCGCTATGATTGCGCCAGTGGATTTGAACAGATTTATGTTGAGGGATTAGACCCAAATGGGCCGAGCGGAGCAACAGCAGGAAGAGTGGCCCTCATGAGACCAGTGCCACCAGTGAGAACCACTCCACCTGTCAGCATGCCCACTTTGTGTTATCTTTCCTGCAGTTTGGACTTGAATTCAGTGCCAGGAAATGATTTAATGATGAACGCAAGCCTGATAATTATGTATTTAAACAACAAGTCTTTGTTTGAGTCAGATATTTCCTTCACTTTTGTTCGAACTGACACTTATGCTTGGATTTAGGTTCAGTAAAGTTTCGGTTGTGGAATTCAAGGCTGCAGTTATTGTGTGTATTTTATTATTCCATGGATAGAATAAAAATGTATTGATTTTTTTTTAGCATGTTACGACTAAAATAACTTATTTCCAGATTTTGAAAAAAATCAAAAGGAGTAGGTAGGAATTTCAAGAACTTATAAAGTCCTACCCATGGTCATATAGACTAAGCACGATGCAATACAAGTCAACAAGTACAATACAATTTCCAAACTCAAATGTCAGAATTCATTGCACATGAACATTAATGATAAGGTTCCTCAGAAATCACACAATTGACATTTCCGACAGAATCATTTTGTATGCAAACACATACATGAGCGTATGCAGCATTTGCAGTAGTTTATGGTCGTACAAGTTCACCTAACGATAAGTTCAACTAAAGATACCATTGTAGAAAACTAGATTTTTCATTTCTCACGTTATTCTTAACCTTTCTGAATTCACGATGAAGTCAAGGATATACAAATGTTAATGTCTTACTTTATGAGTGTGACAATAAGTCTTATTATATTCAAATGCTCAAAAGCCGTAATAATGAAAATACCATAAAATGTAACCTTCTGATGTTTTCTAGGTGTGTAATACACTCAGGGCTTTACACATACCTGTTTATGAATGGGCAGTAATAGTGTTTAATAGGGTGTCCATATTAACATACATGGGTTAAAAATCTAAACAATATGTGAACCATTGAGCAGAATTGAGTTTTAAAAAATCAGTTTTGAAGTTCCTCCAGTGAATCACTTGTAAAGCGATTGAATGATATTGTTTCTTATGCAACTGAAACTTTATTTATTTATTTATTTTTTTTATGTAGGTTTATAGCTCCACTTAATGTTTGATATAAACCTGCTTTATGTTTTCATAATTCTGGTTTTAATAATAATAATAATAAATAATATGGTGCAGGAGAGAAACAGTGATGCATGTGCATTAATCTTGTTAAACTATTTGTATCGTGGTTGTTTGTGTAAGTTCATATTATAAACAGTGTTGGAAAGTAACGAAATACTTGTACCGGCAACTCATGTTCAAAATACTAATTTTGAGTAACTCTATTACAGTATAGTCACACTTTTTCAGCTGGTTGTATTCAGAAAACGTGTACTTTTCCAAAATCAAAGGAATACATTGTGATACTTGGACTTGGGCCATGGAATTTAGGTTTCTACCTGCACAGCATTAATGAAAAAAATGAAAACACTGCCCATACAGTGCGTTCGGTTAGGCAGCACTTTGTTTCATTGCCAACAGTGATAGATAAATGTATAACAGACAGTGCAGTAAAACTTAATAATAATAATAATAATAATAATAATAATAATAATAATAATAATGATGATGATAATAATAATTTAATGTGAAAGTATTCTACTTAGAATACAGTACTCAGATTGAACCATCTATCAGAATATGTTACAAAATTAATGTTCTGCAAGTATTCAGTATTCTGTGAAATGAAATACTTTTTAAAAGTACTCTTCCCATCACCGATTATAAAGAACACGACCCCCAGAATAGATCATGTGATGAAGGAGCAGCTTGAAGAGTTATTTCAACACAAGGTCACTTGTCACAACACCATCATCTCATCTCATCAAGCGCTTTGTTTCAATTAACATTTCTGCTAATTGATAGCACCTAAGGGAGATCAGCAGTGGACCTGATGGTTCCATGGAGAAAGCTGGGCTCGGCTTAACATTTGATTTTTATTTGAAGTACTGGCATTTAAAGTGAAGCCCATGATACGGTTTTACATGAAAAAGTGTAGGATTTCTTATATCTGTGTTTTTGTGTTGTACCTTGACATTTTTACACTCTGCTGCCTTTCTCTAACATGTGATGTTACTGTGACGTGTCTAGTCAGCAGAGAAAGTTTTACTTGAAATGTTTAAAAATAATTTTGGTTAATATTCTGACTGAGTTCTGAGTTTTATGGTTACGGTGCATTACACATCACACACAAAACTGAAAGAAAGAATAGATGATTAAAACATTTTGTGCATATTTATCTTTAGCAACTACATCTTAACAAAGCCACAGTGAAACAGCCAGAACACAGTTGTAGCTGTATTCACACAGCTGTTATGAACTCGTCAGTGTTTGAGCAGACGGGAGCTTCCTCGATCCTGCTGTGAAGAGCTCCACACCACAAATACGGCTGTTGAACATTTTACTGTGTTAATGTTTCCACGCTTATAAAAGTCATGAATTACAGTTAATAGATGTCTTAATTTGTTTATTTTGTTATACAGTACAGGTCAAACATGTGAAAGGCATTAGAGGAACTCTTTTAATTCTATTTTTTAACTTAAACAGCTGATTTTCCCTAAAATGCCTGACTGAACTTCCCCCAATTAAGTATAAACAAATGGCCTGGCTCTTTGACCTCTGTGGTCTGATTGACTCTAATTGTAAGTGAGGAAAATCAGATTTCAAATCCTGTCAGGATGTTTTGGTAAATATAAGGATAAGAAAAGCTGCTGTTGGGAGGCTTGGACTGACAGGCAGTAGATTGAGCAATTGTTGTGTTTGGATTCACTTGAATTCCCTTTTCAAAGCTGAAGCCAAGATTACTCAAAATTACATTCCTGGACAAGTTATAAAGTGATTGCATTTTGTGTGTGTAAAATTTAGTCTTATTTTAATTTACAAAACAGACCCTGATTTTTCCCGGCATATCTGATTTAAACGGGGTACCTCCCTTTTATGTTATGAATGCCTTGTATAGATTTATAGTTTACTTTTCATCAGATGGTTGTCAAAAGAAAACAAACTGAAATTTTATTTTCAGTGGTTAATATATCAACAGACTTTTGGGGGATTGGAATTGGCGACAGGTTTCTGCACATGTGAGATTTGACTCACTGCTTGTGAAACTGTAGATAGTGCAAATCTTTTCGACATAAGAAGATTTTACATTGACACGTGGCAAGTTTATGTTCTCTTTCTGATGTTACATGCTTAAATGTAAGACAGTCTGGTGGGCAGTTATTATGGGGCAGTCATTGGCATTGAGCCTGGCAGCGGATGGTGGCTGTGTTCACCTTATTTCAGTGCGTGGTTGTTTTGGCGACTCCACAGTGGGTTTTGGTCTGAGATAGGTTTGTCCAACGGGGTGCAGCAGACCCATCGTTAACTGTGGGCACGGTGACGTGTGATTGGCTGGTGTCCTAGTGCTGTCATCTATCTTCTTGTCTGTAAAAAGCCTGTGCCGTATTCATCACTTTGGAGAAGTGTTAATGTCATTTATTATGACTGCAATTTTGTTTGCAAATTTGTGGATCCTTTTGCCTTAATTTTTCTCCTGTTACATTTCGTATGATAGTCTATTCAATTGATTCCAAATCCAAATTATTGTAAGCCATTTGTCCTGTTTTTCCAATTTTATGTTTGAAACCACCATTTCAGAAAAAAACTTTATTTTTAAGTCCTCATGATGCCGTTTTGGCGGTGAGGACAGAGCTTCTCTCGATCAGACTGCCCCAAAGAAGGATGACTCCACTGGGTGTGATTGGTATTCGTCATGAGCATGTATATGTAGTGACAGATGGTAAAGTTCTAAAAATTCTAGCTTGGGAAGGTGCAGTGGAGGGTTAGGTAAGAACGCACATAGCAATGGGATATGAAGGAAAGATGGAAGAGTGGCGCGGGTAAAGGAGGGGTTGTAGGATTCATCTCGACGTCACCCTGTGCACTAATATAGCTCTGATGTTGCTGACCACAGTTGGGGTAGGCTCTAGTTACACATGTTCTTTACTGTACAAAGCATCCAGTGCAGTGATGGTGTGATTTGCCTTCCCTGATGATTCCATCAAGGCTTTTTTTTGCAAATTTGACTTTTACCATCTGTGATGTGTTGTATAAGTTATTGGCTGTTTTTAATAATAATTAATAATTCTGTATTGTCTTACTCTTGACTCTCTGAGTGCTCAGAAAATGTCACATGCACATCTTATACCCTTGCCCATGGCTTAATTACTTTAGAAATGACTCATGCGCGTAGCTTCAAAAATGTTGCATAGCTATTTTTCAAAAATAAATGAAAATACGCAACTTGCTATGATGAAAGGATTCAGTTTAGAAGTTTTAAACAGGATGTTAAGTTAAAATCTACACACTGAATACTACTATTATATTTATTTTGTTATATCACTAGATATCTTTGACCCAGTGGACAAATATTTCCAAGGTTTATAGAGCCTGTGATACTTCAGCTCTTTAATTATAACCTCAGCCTTGTTGGATGACTGACTATGTGGTATATGCATGTGTAATTTGTCTGTTTGAGTGATTTGGAATGTTTGTTTATTTGTCAAACTCACTGTAACATGATCCAGGGCCGCTGTAAGGAGAAACTTTCTCTGCAGCATGTGTAGTCGTCATTCTTCATTTGCTGATGTCCTTTTGGAGCCAACTGCACGTCTGATCTCACTGTGTCTACACTCCAAGACTGAATCACTGAGCGCTGAGCTCTCAGCACCCAGTTTGACTCTGAATGTCAGCAGACCCCAGGTAACTTTTACTTAGCTCTTGTCAACACTCTTTTCATCAAAAGTGACCACAGAGCATCCGATAGGTCCCAACAAAGAGGCCAGTGTTGATAAAGTGTCAGAAAATTAGGGTGTGAAAATGTTCTGTTGACATAAGCCGCTTTTATCTTTCTACAACATACAGTCTGTCTGAAGTTAGACTGCGTTTGTTTTTGACTCACTGTAACAAACTCATGGCTTTCTGTGATGTTATGGTAATGACATACACATAATTATTAATGGATGTTTGGTGACTTGATGTATGTGTGTATTTAAAACTTGTTGGCTCCTGTTGGACTAATTGCACTTTTCCTGCTTTGGGACCCATTTGTTGGAATGCTCTTTAAGTGCCACAGTTGGAGGCAGCTGTCATGTCAGAGCGCTCCCTCTGACCTCTGTGTCACAGAATGACCCCAATCGCCCATGTACAGCAACTTAATGGTTTGAAACAGGAGTGTGGGGGCACTACCTTCTGCAGTGTGAGAAATAAGAGGGCAAAAATGTTTTTGAGAAGTTAAACTGGGTCTGTAATGAGTGCTTTACACCTCTCCTTCACTACAAGCTTGTGCGCTTAAGGTCCACTTAAGACGTGTCCACGCTGGATACTTCAGATTATACTTAGCTCGCAACCTTGAGTTTATCTTTTGATATGGACTCATAAAGCTTGAGAATGATCCTGAGCATAAATTTCACCTTTTTATATCCATCATCAGAAAGTGGCTCTGTAAGTCAAAGTTATTCCTATCACTTGACAGGGGTCTTAATGTGTGTAGTAAGAGGTCAGAGCCCACATTTCTGTGGGAGATACTTGGGCCATTGCTAGGTGCTATAAATCAGAAAGCCCCCACACCATCTGTGCCAAAAGTTGAGTGCTGCAAGTTGACCCCGCTGCCTCGCACTCACGCCCCTCTATCATGAAAGAGGCAATGTGTTGGCATCGTGGACTCCAACCAAGTGTCTGATTTGATGAAAAGTTCAATTAAGGTTCGGGATGTTGGTGATCTTTTATTCTGTATTTGTGAAAGTTGGTTCTGTTTGCATGAGAAGGTTAACATGTGGTTTGAATGTTGCTGTGAGTGGCTGAATGGACACAGTCAAACATTCATTTAGTCACAAAAGAAAAATAATTATACTTTTAATAGTAAAATCTGCCAAGTGCCTAAAGAAAGAAAATAACTAAAGATCCCGTTCAAACTCCCTTTGACAGTCCTGAGGAGTGTAGAGCAGTGTAGAGCACCACCTAGTGGACAGCAACACCTTCACTTTGGTCCCAGAATTGTTGTCACTGTATTTCACTTGATTGGATAGATGGCAGGGCTTTACTGTAATAGTTTACAGCAATTGTCTAAATAGTAAAGGCTACACACATAGCTTTTTTCTCCTCAAATGTTCACACAAAAGGGTATTTGTTAAAGGCTACTTGTTAAGCGTGGATAGTAAATAATTGATGCCGATATTATGTATTATTATTATAACTTTATAACATTGTAGCTAAACATATCTTCATGACCAATAATTACATCTACTGAACTAATACACCAAATAAATACGGTTTATATGGTATTTTATATTTGAATTGTTTTGGAACAGTTAAAACAAAAACACTGGGAAGACTATGTGGTTAGTGCATTTGTATAAATGCAATCCAATTTACATAAACATTTATTTTTATTTTTAAGTTGTTGTTGTGTATTCATCTCTATAGTATTAGCTTCTGGAGCCTTGTGTGTCTCCAGTGTGTGTCCAGTATCTTAATAAACACAGGCCACTCTCTGGTGAGGTGTCGTGTTGATGTATGTGCTTTAGTGGGAGAGTAGAGCCACGGGGGTTCAGCCGGACGCCCACTGCCGCCCTGTGACCGTCTGTCCTGTTATGTCCTGATACTGTGCCATGTACCTGCCTTGTACAGCCTTCTACCTGGGCTTCATCCAGAGGGGTAAAGTTATACTTGTTTGAATGTAGAATTAGAAGGTTTTGTATGCTATTTCATGTTATATATTTGCACTTTTCTCAGCTCTTGGGCTCTAATCTGTCACGTTTACCTCTAGAGACTCATGCGTCCTTTTGTTTTGGCACATTCTTCATTGTTAGGCGATTTTCACTGTCAGTTGTTTATTATAATAATTTATTTCCATACACTAGTTGTTTTACTATTTTATTTGTATGTTTATAATTGTATATGTATTTTTTAAATCTATAATGTTAAGTAATTTTATTTTTAAATTTTAACAGTTGTGCCTTGGTTTTTTAGACTGGTGACTGGTAAATCCTCTTCTCTGTTATACAGTTCTCTAATTTCCACCAAGTGACTGGAAATTATTAAAATTGTGAAAGGAGGGATTGATAATAAAACATTTCTCATCTTCAAATACACTGTGTGTTTCTGCACAAATCTTTAGACTTTCACCTGGTTGCTGATATTTGATGTGTCACAAGACGGGTTTGAAGTGTTTGCTCTGCCAGACCAGCTGCAGGAGCCATATTAGAGCCATATTAGTTTAGGACGGAGCGTGTCATGAACGCACTGGGCATCGCTTGTATTTATAGCTTTGACTCACGCTGGAATGGTGTAAGCGTATCTCTCCGTCACCATGCTTGTTCACGGAAAGTGTCTACAAATGGGACAAAACAGTGCACAATTAACTATTGTAGCTTTCACCGTGATCATTTTGTATTTGATCATATACTATATGTGTACCATGTATTTGTAAGGTAGTGATGTCATACGTTGTTTTGTTTTTGTTCTTTTATGAAATCGTTAAAATATATATTATTGTGTATTGTAAAAAATATTAATAAAAACATGCATGAATGTAAACTGTATAGTCTACATTAGCTATAAAGTGGCTCATGCTTACAGTGCTGTGAGATAAATGTCACTTCATGAACTTGTATATTAATCAAAGGTTAAGGTCTTTATTAAGGTCAAGACTTTATGGTTTGTTTATTTGTATAGGGAACCCCGCCTTCAATGCTACCGGGACATCTCCCCGGTTACCCACCTCCAGATCGTACTGTTAGCCGGACACTTTTACTTACTGTGCATGTTTAAGGTTGATGGAGGAAACCCGGAGAACCTAGAGCAAACTCACCCACGGGGAGCAGCATGCAAGGTCCCCCCGTACCACTGTACTGCCAAAGGACATGGTTGAGATAATATGCATGGGACTACTTTGTTAATTAGAATGGTTTATTTCCGTTACAGGTGTATTCCGACATTATTTCAGACACAATAACACTTGGCATAAAGAAACACAGAAAAGGTGTTGACTGAACCTTATGCTCATTGTGACTATACCTTGAAATATGAAACCATTAGTAATTCACAGAAAGCAAAAGGAAACTGTTCAATACAGATGCAAAGTACGTGTCACAAACTATGACTTGTAATTCATGTCTGCTGAGAATTATACATTTAAACTTCCTTTTGAAGTAGAAGATAGTGGTACTTTTCTGGAGTTATCCCTGGTCCACACCACAACCAAACTATCACTATGGAAATATAACCTCTTCAACTCAAATTTGTGCTTGGTGCTAAATGTGTTTCTTTTGCATGCAAGACTTCTTTTTTGTGATGACACTGATCTTTATGATATATTTTTTTACAACTCCAACTGTGATGTAATTTATCACAAAAACACTTTTTAGAACACACATGACTAAGGCTGATGCACCAATAGTAACCCTCTCTTTTCTTGTTTTTCAGCCTCAGCAGTGGACCTGTGGATGGCACAAGTAAGAAGGGTCTCCTCACAGGAAATGTCCCAACAGCGGCTCCACCTCAAAGCCAGCTGCTCCTGACCCCCGCCAGCCTTCAACTGGCTCAACTACAGGCACAGCTCACCCTCCAGCGCCTAAAACTGGCTCAGGGCAGCAGCCCAGCCTCTGCGGCCGTCCTCAATCAGGTTCTCTCCAGTGTGGCCATGTCTCAGCCTTTGTTTAATCACTTACGAGCTTCAGCCATGGTTGGAAACCCTCAGAGCACCTTCACTTCAGGGGTCCTTGGATTTCCTTCCTCCAATTCTACCTTAAGCGCTCTGGCCGGTGGAGTGTTTAATCAAAGTTCAAACTCACTGCGCCCGAACCAGCCCATCCAGGGGGCCACAGGGGCGCAGCAGACACTGGACTATGGCAAAAAGACGGGGTCAGCTTACCCCTCTGATACTGATAGACGGGCTCAGTACAACGTGATGGGAGGTACATCTGTTACAGGCAATACAGACAGACAGTTTTCTCTGATAAATAATCAGGTGAACAACTTGTATGGTCAGGATATCAATGGACAACAATCTGGGTTCAGCCTAAATGAGCAAAGTGCATATAACTCAACATTGCAAAGCGACCATTGGAAAGGCACAGTCAGTCATACAGGAAAGTGTGAGGCTCCAAACACGGGTCCTCTGTGGACAGCAGCTGGACAACCACTTCGCTCTCGACCAGATCTGTACAACCCAGAGGAGCCCACCTCTGACCCCAAGTTTAACCAAAGTGGGATGCAGGGATTTGGAGGTTATCAGGCACTGCATGGAGGTGAAGAACTCAAGATACTTCAGCCACATCAAGTCAACGATTATTACGCAGTCACACCTTCTCAGCTACCACACCAGTGTAGCATCTGTGACAAGAAAGTCTACAACCTCAAGGTCAGTGACCAGGCATTTTTCATATTAAGCCTTTTGCACGTGGGAGTAGTATCTTTTCTGGAATTTAGTCCATATTCCTTTGTTTTGGCTTGAAATGCATGGATGCAAACAACAGACAGACAACAATATTATTATATTTAATTCTATAGTAATATATAGGATATTGTTTTATTGTTTAATTGACATTGGGGAAAAAAAAGCTTGTTAAGCTTCTTGCGTGTATAGTCTTTACATTATTCAGTCACTCCTCTGTGACAGTTGGTCTGGGGCAGATGAACCAAAATGTAGCCTCTCCAACAGCAGCATCCAATGCTGTTAGCGATAATGAACCACTGAAAGAAAAGTTGGCCAAATAACAAGAACAAGGAAAGTTGGTCAGCTTTTTCCCCCCACATTTTCCCCCCACACAGTTATTGTGATAACTATTGCATGTTGTGTATTGGGGAAGTGTTACGTTCTTTCATACCAGGATTGAATGATAAGTGATATGAATAAGCAGTGTGCCTGTGTTGTTAGGACTGGGAGCAGCATGTGAAAGGAAAACTGCACCTCCAAAACAAAACTCAGTACAACAGTGACAGGTAAGTAAGTATTTTCATAAAAGCAAACATTTTAGTATTGTCGGTACAACCACTTTTTGAAGTTGTATCTTAAGTTTACCCACATAAAACTATAGGCGTGCTTTTAACAAGATACTTTTAAGTTATAAGAGACTTGCCCTGCTCTGCCCCTGTCTAAATTTATGTTTTTATGGGCAACCTTGGGCCGAGGTCACAGCATCCTCCCATCTGGTTTTCTCATTTTACACCACTCTCAAACATCTTAATGTCTTATTGAAAACATTTTGTCATTGTTTTTCTTGTCCCATGTGCGGCTGTCTTAATATGAATATGAGCTCTGTCATAAGATATGAGTGGGCAGGGAGATGTAGCTAAAATGGTCCGTCCCTGATTGTTGCAGCTCGGCTGTGGCATCGACTGGAGCGGTTCACTACGCTGTCGGCCGAGCCCTGGAAGCTCCTGTGAGCTCGGGACAAACTAGCTCTATGGTCTTTACCACCACAGGTCAAGGTAAGTCTTATACTGCCTTTGTGTCACTTTCTGTTGAGCTTGTGTCTGTGGAGAAATGTGAATAAACATACAACGCCACGCAACAACATCAGATTACATTATGTGTCCTGAAATGTCAGATAATGTAGAGAAACATTATTTTGAGCTGAAAGTATTGACTTATTTGTCATAGTTGGACCTAAGTACACTTTTAACTGTGCTGTGTTTTTTGAGGACAACACTCATTGCACAAATAAGAAACCATAAAAAAATAATGTGCAAAATATAAATGTATTCTATGTTCAAACGGTTTAAAACGATTTCCACAGATGGATCCTCGGGGGGCAGTTCATTCTTACCACCTGCAGCTATGAAGACGTTTCCCCTCCCAGACACCAGCTTCACTCCTTTGCAGCTCGATCCAAAGGTAAGACATGGGTCTTTTGCTCAGTCAGTAGAGTGATATGTTGTTGTTGTTGATATGATAGAAATAGAATGTTTTATAAACTTGGCTTTTTAAATCATTATTCTACTTGTGTTTTGTGCCAGCACATTTAGCGTTTTGTTTTTATTTTAGTTTGATGATTAGAAACAGAAATAACTTAAAAGTTATGATATGCACAAAGTGTGAAAGGCGGAAAGAGCAGAGGTGTCACAGTGTAATGAAAGGCAGATCCTCTTGTTGACAGCTGCGGATGCCCAGCTCCAGGTTTCAATGTGTGAGGCTTTGTTATTGAAAAGTGAGAGCTGTGTGTTATGTGGATGACAGATTTCCTCATACAGTCCAAAGTCTAAAAAATAAATGCATACTTACTTGCTTAGGACTAAGAACATCAAAACTCCTTTTAAATAACAGCCGATTTAATTGATTGTGTAACATTAAAGTACCGCTGTTCCTGTCAGTATGCTTGTCGCTTGCAGGCTTGTTGGCTGTGCTTTGGGGGAAACCACTGGAATCAGGTCCAGGACCTATGAACTTTTATTATTAAATGGCTAAATAAAATGATTCAAAAAATTTAACATAATGCATGGATTAAGTAACATTTTTAACAGTTAACTATGCTTATTTTGTCTTTATTGGGGTCACCATGTGGCTAATGTGTTTTGTTTTGCTGCCTCTTGGGGATGAATAAAACTAATTCTGATTCTGTTGCTAAAAGAAGTCATATTTTGTAGGCACAGAATCTGAAATGTGATTTTAAAAAAAATAGACCTGTTCTTTTCAGTGTATTTAATATATACATATACATATATATATATATATATATATATATATATATATATATATATATATATATATATATATATATATATATATATATATATATATATATATATATATATTATATATTAAATACACTGAAATATATATATATATATACACACACATATATATGTATGTATGTATGTATGTATGTATGTATGTATGTATGTATATATATATATATATATATCAGAGACTCATTTGTCGTTTTTATTGTCTCTTTGTCTCTGTGAGAAATATGTAAGTAATTTTAAATGAGCTTTAAAGAGGCACCTGTTGGAACAGGTGTTTTTTTATTGTTTCTAAAGTGGGATTGAATGACACACAGACACAGCATTGATTGAACTGATTAAATGTGAAAACGTGAACTAAGACACTTGTACATATCCATATAGACAACATGACCACTGTGTCTCTGATCCAACGCTGGAGTTAAACAGTAGCGGCGCGTAAAGACGGATCACTAACAGAGATAAAAGCAGGATTATGGCACTGCTGCTCAGAGCAGACCTCAGGACCTCAGTCAAGACCGGGCATAAGTGTAGAGTTTCAAATGGTGAGAGACTGGAAAAGTGATCTGGACGTGTGGAGAAACTGTGAAACCAGCGACCATCTCCCATATCCTGCAACAAGGATCCCACTTTGTACAAATCAACAAACATCCTCACAAGAAATTCCTGTTAATGTCTGTCTATGTGCCGCTGGCTAAAAACACAACCAGTAAATCCATTGGGCTTTAGTTACTATTGCTTCAGTGTTTTCGTTGCTTTGAGTTACTAAGCAGTTGTTTGTTCTCATGAGTGAAGTCTGTGGTTGAAGCCAAAAGAAACTGCTACTGTCTGCAGAGCGCAGACTGATCCAGTGTCTGACAGTTATAGTTCTGTGGTCAACTGTCTGCCCTCTCAGACACAGACACACATTTAATTATGAAAATCCCTTTAAGAATTGCTTGTTCTTTCTGATATCCCGGGACATAAACAGCCTATTACTGGACTTGTTTATAGAGCACAGTTTACTCTGACCTTCTTGGTTTCGGGTGAGGCAGGGCCGACTTAGTGTTGAGTCAAAAGCTTTTAATGCCCACAACTGACCAGATTCTACTAATCTAAATGCTTCATATGTGCTGGAAATGGATTGATAACATAAACAATTTGTGGATTTAAGAACAAGTCTGTCAATGCTCTGACTACTTTCTAATTTTTTTGGCAATGGTCCTCTGCTGATGCTATGATATTATAGTTAGCCTTGACATTGTTTACCAGTGTCGTCTTCCACTTTACACACTCAAAGCTTCACCTGTGTAAAGCGTCTTTTAGTGTTGGGGTTTCACTGCACATATTCCCTGTACAAACCCTGGCTCTGCTCACGGCTGCACATGGGGCTGTCTGTCAGGTCAAGGCAAAGAGGCGGGGACTGCAAATACTGCAGCTCAGCACAATAGTTAAAGAAATAAGAGCCCATGATCTAACAAGCTAAATTTGCTGTGGCTTTTGACGCTGAATTAAATTGTGGCTAGGCAATGATAATCATCGTTGCCGGAGATAAAACACGTATGGTTATGGCAGTAGTAGCTTATTAATATGTCACAGTTTTACATCAGTAATATTCTAGCAAAGGGTTTTATGTTGTCAATTAAATTTCTGGTGTTTAAGTCACACATGTTTCAGTATGTCATCAATCTTTGTGGAGTATTGTATATTGTCTGTTAGAAAGATGTTACACCCCATGAAACAGTATCAAAAATGTGACAAGGCCTTGTTTTGTAGTCCTTTCCACCCAGGAAGGGGGCTGTGGGGAGAGTTGTTCACATCTGTAACCTCCCTGAAGGTAGCTGCACTGAGAATGATGTCATCAACCTGGGACTGCCTTTTGGAAAAGTCACCAACTACATCCTCATGCGGTCCACACATCAGGTACTATTAAATGAGATTACTTTTTTAAATATAAAATTTTACTTAAAATTTCCAAGGATGGGTTTATTTTAAATTGAGGCCCATGCTTTTACCATCAGGCCTTTCTGGAGATGGCTTATGTCGAAGCTGCTCTCGCAATGGTGCAGTACTACCAGCTCACCCCGGCTATGATCAACAATCAGAAACTCCTCATTAGAATGTCCAAAAGATACAAAGAGCTGCAACTTAAGGTAGGATTAGACACACATGTTAAAATTAAGTACAGAATTCTCATAGCCTATTAGTGACTCCTGCTGTTTCATTTAGAAACCAGGTAAAGATGTTGAAACAATCATCCACGACATCACATCTCAGCGAGAAAGAGATGAGATACAGGAACATGACCAGTAAGAATCTAATTCATATCAATCTTGTTTTTGTCTAATATTGTTTGGCTAAATGTTTTTGTTGGTGCAGCTACATACCTGACAGGGCCCGCTCCCGTAGTCCCATCAGCCGCTCTCTGAGCCCTCACATGCACAGTCCTGGTTTCACTTGTGATGCCCCTGAGAGCTCTCCGGACACGGTCTGCAGGGGTGCAGAGCGAGGCACCAATGGTCTGTTGCTCCACAGAAACACCTGGGACTGGTCCTCCCTCCCCAGGAGAGCAATGGACGAGAGGGAAGGCCCATGGCAGAATGGGTGCTGTGGGGATGAGGAGAGGACAAATGGGTGGGGCACTGACCGCCGCAAGACCTATCAGAAACTCACAGACCACATGAACTTGAGATGTGCCGAGGAGCGCGCAGGAAGCAGAGTCTGGCACCCACAGCGAATGTCTTACAGGAACATGGAGGACAGCTACTACACAAAGGAGCAAATGTACAAGTCCGACAAGCCCCCCAGACCACCGTACCAGAGACATGACCCCAAGTCCAAGAGAAGAGATGCTGATTACCACCGGTCAAAGCATTCTGAGCTCGACACAAGCGATGAGCCATTGAGAGCAGAGGACAAAAGAGGCTCACCAGAGAGAGGCAGGAGCAAAAAGAGCACCAAGAAACACAGCAGCACAGAGAGACACAGCAAAGAGCACACTATTGAACATACTGTGAGTAACTGTCACTAGTTAAGCTTTCCTTATACTATGTTTGAATTAATTAATTGAATGTTTTTACAGGATCAACATTCAAACGAAAAGTCTGCAACACCTCAGTGCAGTACTCCACCAAAAGAAAACAATGACTGTGAAAAACTAGAAGTAATAAGCAGAAGCACTTTCTTTTATACCTTAATCAATTATCCACCTGGTGATCTTTTAATAAAATCTAAACCTTTTTTTAGGTGAGGGATGTTGAAAACACTGAAGACACAGATGAAGAGTGTTGGTATCCAAAAAACATGGAGGAGCTGGTGACTGTTGATGAAGTTGGAGGAGAGGATGACATCATTGAACCAGATCTTCCAGAGATAGAGGAGTCCCCACGCAAGGACCCAGCGCATGAGGAAACACAACATAACGTATCTGTTGAAGTTCAGGTGTCTGATGTGAAGGAGATCCGTACTGAGGAAAAGTCCAGTGTGGAGGCTGAAACAGAAGAGAACTTAGAAAGTAACAAAAGTGTAGTGTGTACTGAAGAGCCAAAACTTCATTCACCAACATTAAAAGACTTAAATGACTTTCAGAGTGAGTTCAAAGCCATGATAGAGGATAATAACACCACAAACGGCATAATACAAAAAGAAATAGAAAATCATGTTCTTAATACAGAGGAAGATAAGCCGCAAGAAACTATGCTCAACGGGGCGCAATTTCCACAAGGTATACTATTTTGTCAGACAATCGTAAAAGAATACCTTGTGTAGTATTTGTGTTGTGTTTTGTGACATTTTATTTATTAATTTTTAAATATTTTTTTTATTAATCTCCATAGATATTGACGCCCTGTTACCATCTTGTGAGCAAGACAAGGCTGTCAATGAACACAGCATCCCATTAGGTAATATATATATACACTATACCACTACTTAAGAGTCACCATTAGGCTGTCTTGTACACCATTATGAAGTATTCATAGGTTTTAGCTTACGGTTATATATATCATTTCAAGGACTTTTCCCCATGCAAAATATGTAATATTTTGTAACATAAAATGTTAATTGCTCAGGCAGCCATCATCTGAAACCTGTAGATACTAACAACCTGACAATCTGAGGCATTAGCACTAATTGACTGGAAATGCGCAGTCACACGCTGACCTATGTCCATGAGCAGGTTGTGAAATGGACTCCTGAGAGATGAGTATTTATATTATTATTAGTGCTGGAAGGACACAGTGCAGCACATGGTCCAGCCTCTGATCGAGACTTACATAAGCGCTGGTTCAGAGAGCAACAACAGCCCAGACACCGGGTCTATTTTTGTCTTGTGATATCACCAGAATGTGTTTCTGATTACAGGACCACAACTTAGTGGACTATAGGCTTTTTTTTTTGTATTTTGGTTTCTCAATGTAAATATTATTCGATGTAAAATTATTATGCAAATTATTGTGTAGTAGAGTCATTGAATCACTGTATATTGAAGTGTGCTTCAGGAGAGCAGCTTATATGAGTTTGACTAATACTTTCTCCTTGTACAATAGGTGTGGAGTTCATTGTGCCACAGGCTGGTTTTTACTGTAAGCTTTGTAGCCTGTTCTACACCAACGAGGAAACTGCAAAAGCAGCACACTGTCGCAGTGTGGTGCACTACAGAAACCTCCAGGTTTGTCCCAAAACAGTCACATTTTGAACCCTGACGGCAGCACCCACTTAGAGACTTAGAGTCTTCGCACCTGTTTCTAAGCAGCTTGAATTATCATCAGACACATTCAAACATTTATGTTGATAACAAAATAAAATGAAAAATACATTTTACATTCTAATAATGAATGTTGTTACATACATACAAATTCTAAATGTACACATGCCTCCTCTCTACCCCCTGTGTTACTCCAGTGAGGTGCGGCTGTGTTAGGTTTCTGCTTATCGACCAGTCAGCACCAGTGCGGCTGGCGTTTTTCTGGCAGCACAGCTGACAGCCGCAGTTCTACAATTCTGCAACATTTGATAGATTACGTTCCATGAAGAAAGTTTAGAACACTTGTCCCATCTATCAAAGAGCGTGTCTTACTTGAATCTATTGAGACCATTACAACTCAAAATAGAGACATTATGTACAGTGTATATAAATTAAATTAAATGTTTAACTTCTTATGCACCTTTCTTCACAGAAATATTTGTCGCATCTAGCAGAAGAGAGTCTATTTGGTAAATTCAGTGACTCTTCTCTCACGCAGTGAATCCACCGTGAACCACAAATCTTCTTTTGAAGACAGAAGGGTCTGTACAGTGTGAGCTGACAGAGAGAAGATTAATATTGTTGTAATGTGCCATGGAAGCTGCAACTAATGGATTTCTGCGCTGACTTCAGAGTTTGGAAAGTTATGGACAATGCTTTGCAGAGCTGACTGTGTCTGCTAATGTGTAAATGACACACAGTTTGTGTATTTAAGGTTGTAGCAGTGATGTGTGAACAATATGATTACTTTGCTCTTTTATTTATCTAAGTTGGTTTTGTATTATGCATTAACTACTGACTGACTTTTAAACTGTTTAATTTTATATGGTAATTTCTCAGTATAAAAAAAATATATATATCCAGGAGTTGTGCTATCTTGCATTCACATCTCTCCAGAGTTCAAAATGCTCTATGTTATATGGTGGTAATCCAGGAGGTCCCCCTCACCTCTTCTGTTGACAATAGAAGAGTTTTCTGTCATTTAGGAAAGGTATTGTACACCAAGTAACTGTTCTTGCTTTTTCTAATCACATATTGTATGTGTATATGCCAATGCTAAGTTGCCTTAATAACAAGCCCGAATAAAGCACATTATAGGACCTTTAACATTTGGCCTGTTAAAGAGAATGTCAAAAATGGGGAAATTATATGATTATTAGTATTAACAAATTTATTCGAATAGCCTTTAAAACTTGAATGAGTTGTATCATGGTCTATGAATGTTCTTCTCAGTTCAATAACTGAGGCCAGTTTCTCAGGTTTGTGACTTGCCATATTATATTGTCAGGCTATTTATTGTATGGATATTTTTCACTGCTGTCAGAATAAGATGGTTGTGCGATTTTTATTTTGTTTTGTTGTTAATTAAATGGTCAAATACAGTCCAATGCCTTAAATCTTCAAAACTGGACCATGTGTTAGTTTAAGACGTCACTGTGATTAGCACACTACCAATTAGATTTTAAACTGTGAATCTAATAAACCAAAGACAAGAGTGATATTCTGTAATAAACTTTTTAATATATTTTTGAATAAATAAAACATGTTTACTGTGATGTTTTGTACAACTTTTCTAGTGTAATTTAGTAACTGCCAAATAAACGCTGTTGTTCAGATGAATGTGATTGTCACAATCAGACGAGGGCACGAAATGCCAGTAGTGGAAAGTACATTAATGCAATAGTAAAAGTACTGTACGAAAGTACAATTTTACATATGTATTTTTTATGTACATTTTACAGTGTGGATAGTTTTTACTTCACTACATCTGAGAGCAGGTATCTGTACTTGTTGATCGACTCTTTAACAGGACTGATAAGTCGCTGCATTTTTCTTATAGTTGAACACTTGCTGAATTGGTTGAGTTTTTTATTTTTTTAGTATGTTAATGCTGACATCATACCGGTTCAGAGATAAAGT
>CM033622.1:22273856-22379768 GCA_019453435.1 Rhinogobius similis
GAGGGGCCCTCTGTACCGGGAGCGGTGGTTGGCTGTGGCTGCTGGGCCCTGGCTCATGTGCCCCTGGTGGAGGTTTGGTGTGTGCCTCATCTCTCTTCAGGGCCCTGAGTCTGTGTCCTGTGGCTGCAGGCGACTCTCCTGGTACAGACGGCTCCTCTGATGGTGCTTCTTCAACTGGTGTATCTGTACTCAGCCTAATATTTCTTAGAGTATGTGTGTGTAAATATGTGTGTATGCGTGTACAGTATATGCACATAGATATGTGTGTGTGTGTGTGTGTGTGTGTGTGTGTGTGTGTGTGTGTGTGTGTGTGTGTGTGTGTGTGTGTGTGTGTGTGTGTGTACGGGTGTGTATGTGACTGTGGGTGGGTTGCTTGGTTGGTGGGAGGAGGTTGGGTGGGAAACGGTCACTTTGTGTTACATGCTATGTATGAAAAGCGCTTTATAAATAAAGTTTGGGCCATATCTTGAGCTAGTTTCATCAAGAAAATGTGTTTATTGTTAAATTAATTTGTGTGGTATAAAACAAACTTTTAAAAAGGTTTAAAACAACGTCATAATGAATCTTGGAGCAAAACAACATACAAAGTGACCTTGAAGCAAAAATTAGCCTTTTAACCGTTCACATTCATTGTGTTCGTCCATTCATCCTGCTCTCGCTGATCGTTTTTCCTCCTCTCTCTCCTTTGCTGTAGACCTATATTTCATCTGGGCTTTGTATTTGGGATATTATGATGAAAGTGTCATTTAAGACAACTTAAGTTAGTTGTTGATTGCGCCACCTTAGAAACCTTAAACCAGAGATCGTGTGATGTTGTTGTTGTTGTTTTGCTGGCAACAATTTTAATAAATTTACAGTGAATACCAGTTATTGAGACAAGATATGTGCCCCCTTGGGTGGCCCATTTTACCTTATGAGCCAATTTAATGTACTCACCCATCATGTTCTTCAAAGGGTAATTCTAATGCTAACGACATTATGTTACTTAGTTATTGAGTTTAACCAACTTTTTTCCCCCCAAAAGTGTTAGTCTGGGTTTGTGCTGATAATACCCTGAAAATTGGCCTCAGAAATTGAAAACTAAACATTTGAGCCAAGAGCATTTCAAAATTCACAGTGCAACATTAGTTCCAGCGCATCTTCAAAGAAACATTTAAAGCCACGATTTGAGACAGAAATGGCAGTTTTCCCCTTTGGTGCCTGTGAATAAAAGTGTGTGCAGTGCCCTGTGACCAGCAGCTGTGCAGAGCCATGTAAAGCAGCACTCCTCCTCATTATGTGACTGAGAAACAGATTGTTACGGACACAGACGAGTTAACTCCACTGAAATCAACAACCAGCAAAATCCATCAAATTTACATTCACAAGTTGAAATATTTTCCTATATCTTCATTTCTAATTGGAGAAAATGAGCACAAATGAGCCTTAATATGTGCATTTGCATTCAGAGATTGACATCGTCCTCTTGGCCTTTTAATGTCTGTCATTTATGGCCTTGGATAAGATCTATCTTTGGCATCACATTTTAGTTTGGCAGCAATAAATGTTTCCAAACACCAAACATTCAAAGCAGCGCTGGAACAGGTGCATACGGCATTCCATGTGCTATAAACATGTTATTGTGGGAAGAGCCAGTCAAACTAACTATTTCTTGATCATTTATTAAAAGGAATAATAGGAGTTTTCCCATCAATTCTTCCTTCAAGAATCCTTATTATTCAAATCAAATCAAAATTGTTTGGCGAAAAAGAAAATAGTTACTTCTGAAGAAAATTACTCAAGTAAAAGTACAAAGACGTGGAAGCAGAAATTACTCAAGTAAAATTGGGGAAATAACTACTCAGGTAAAAGTAAATGTAAGAGTATCTATGAGGAAAAATATTGCCAAGTTTGACGTAGAGCTTTTGTCAGTCGACAGATCCTCCGTCTAAACATCAGTGAAGTGTCCCTGAGAATAACAGTAACACATCTGTTACCTCTGGATGCTGACAAAAAGGTGGTCACGAGACCAGCCCTGCTTTTTCCACCAGAGAAAACCCATCTGTGTCGGGAGCGGAGTACAGGTGGGTGGTATTCTGTAAATGCTGCTGAGTTGGCTGTGGACCTTAAGTGGGTTGCCAGGTCTCAGAGCAGAGGGATTAGGCCGAGTGAGAAGAACCAGGATGAATATGCATGACGCTCCTCTGCAAGGCCGGACACCATCTGCACAGTGGTGGCATCCTTCTGGCAACAAGAAGCCGCTGATTCTCTTGTTTGTGTATTTACATTGTGGCTCTCTTCAATGGAAAAGAAAAGTTTAAAAACTTTTTGAGGCTCTTGAAATTTTGAACATTTCTGCTGCTGTATGAGTCATTGTGAATTTCAATTGAAAAGTTAAATATTTCATTCACAGTTCTTTTCCCTTTTATCTTTTTCCTTTCAAGTGTTTAATGACTTGCAGTACTTTTATCTGGGCTTATAAATGGTAAAACATGCTACAAGGTAAATGTGAACTAAGTAACTTTTCTGGGGGGCGGTTGATCCACAATATGGCATTAAATGTTTATATCTTACATTTATTCACTTACATGTTGTTTTATATAAATTGTATTATTATTATTATTTCCTACTGTGAGTGAAATCACCTCTCCACAGATCAGAACTGATCAGCCTGGTGCTGACCTGCTCCATGATAGACATAGGAGAAATAAGTGAGTTGGTTTACCGGTCAATTAACAAGAAGGTGCAACCACAAATTTGTTTTTTACAAGATGGCAGGGGAAGTGTGCCTGTGATTGGAAAAAGCCCAAAGCTTTTCCATAACCATAACTTTTTTTTTTTTACTAGAACACAATCTTTCAAATGAAGCTGCCAAGCAGACTATACTTTGGGATTAGTGCACATTCATAAACAGTGGAATGTCATTCTAGAGCCATACACCAAGATTTAAAATTATATTTACCTTTTATTTTTTATGTATCTGATTCGACATGAAAAATACGTAAAATATTAATTTGTTCTACTGCAATGAATAGTGCTTGAGCCTCCATCACACAGCCTGTAAAGCTATACCAACCTTGGGCACAAAATAGCATTAGCTTATAATGTTTTGGACCAGCCCATAATGACAGCGCATATAGAATCCCTCAGCTGGTGAAGCACATCTGAACCGGAGAACAGCAGCAGCAGTCTCTGTAATGGAGGCCGAGCATCCTTAACCCCGGCTCCCCATTACACATCCACTCAACGGGCCATTTCTGCTGCTCCTCGCACAGGGACAAACAGGTAGGCACCAAAACAGGACTTTAAACACACAGACAACAAGTAAGGAGTGGATAATGGCAGGATGCTGACGTGAGGTCCATTATTTCCTCCATCTGGGGTTGGCTGTTTATGTGTCCGTCTTTGTAATAGGGAGCATTTGGGGTTGGCCTCCGAGCCCTCTGTGACGTCTGGAGGAGATGAAACACGTGTCTGTCCACAGCTAATATTCCTAAAAAGTCTGACAAAAATCAAAGATTGTAGCTCGAAGGAAATTTAAATGTTCAATAGTCAGAATTTGGAAAGGTTTATGATTAATTTATTCATACATGGGCAGTCCAACCGGACAGCCTTGATTAAACATTCTTAATTTTTATCCTTGATGGATGTTAATGAGAAGGAAATCTGAGACAGAAACTACTGAAGTACAGACAGTTTATGCCCAACTGGAGAGGAGAACGCACTGGATCACTGGTACACTAAGTGAAGCTTAGGGACTGCAGACGGAAACTAGCTATCTAGCTATAATCTGGTGCAGAACATCTCTGTTTTCTTTTTAAACTTAATGTATCTGTACATTGTCCCTCCAATAAAGACTAAACTAAACTAAGCTTACTGTGCTGTGCCCTTCGCAGCTCTTGGCTTTTCAGACCACGTCATGGTCCCCCTGATCCCCGTACAGAGTCAGACAGAGGCTTAAGCACTCCAAACCTGAAGTGTAAGAAGTGGACCATTGAGGCTGTGGAGGAGCTGCACACATCTTTGGAAATGAGAGACTGGAGGTGTTCAGGGCTGCTCATAGTTTGGATGAGTGCACAGACACTGTGAGGTCGTACATTCATTTCTGTGAGGACTGCATTGTTCCAACATGCACCAGGGTTCATTACAACAATGACAAGCTCTGGGTCACAGCCACTAAGGCAACAGGAACACGCAGCATTCAGAGGCAGCTATGGAGGGCCAAGTACAGATTTAGCAAGAAAGTGTCATGGGCTAAATCACAGTACAACAAGCATCTAAGCAGCTCTTAGTTAACAACTCTACATCTGTATGGAGAGGGCTTAGGGAAATGACCAACTAAGCCCAAAGCCCTCACTCTGCTGATGACAGAAACTGAACAAACATAGCACATAACACTTTTTTTTTTTACAGAGGCCAAGGGTCTGTAGTTTGTACTATCAACCTCGCCCTGCATCTGCACTCCCAGGGAACTACACCTGTATTCTGTTTGTGCATCCTCCCTGCTCCAGGACAAGCTGTCTCAGCTCAATGTGGCTGACTCCATCTGCAGATGGATCATTGACATGCTGGTGCAGGATCTCCATAGGGATATGTACTTTCTACCTCTGCTCTTCTCTGTACACCAGGCATGTCCAAACTATGGCCCGGGGGCCAAATGCAGCCCTCGGACCAATTTTTCTTGGCCCTCAGGCTTCCAGGTGAATTGGCCCACATTGTCCTGAGAAGTACATTTCACAGCAAATTTAAAATGTTCTACACTTATAACCTAAATAACTAACATTTTGGTGTGACACAGACCTGATATTAAGGCACTGAGACTGAATTTAGGTGTGGAGGCACTTAAACATAAATGCAACTTTTTTTTTAACATTTCACGACTGATTGATGGCCCTGCGCATGGTCTGCATTTCAATACGTGGCCCTTGATGGAAAAAGTTTGGACACCCCTGCTGTACACCAACTGCAGCTCCAGCCATAGAATGTTTATGGTATCACTTAAAAGAACTCAATACAAAAAATAATGCCGAGAATAACATATTATATTTTGCCTGAGACTGCCTAAAACATTTCTATTTACAATCACTCGGCATCCATCAAAAATAGCGCATTAATTTGAAGCACTTTCTAAGTCTTGCAGGACCTGTGCACGACCCAGACCGAACTGGATTCCGCGTACACCTGGGGTTAGTCTCTTTAGGCTGAGTCTGCTCCGACAGCTTTACCATCATTTTCCAGTGAGATGTTGTATCTTCTGCAGGTTTTACATCCATGCTCTACATTCAAAATCTTTGGTAAGTTTTTACATTTTACAACTTTAACTGTAACAAACACAGTGCCACCCTCAGGCCTGATGTATGTATTGCTGTGGTTTCGGCGTTTTGAGTGATCTGTGTGGATGTGCATTTCCTGAACGGGTGCCATGTTAAGTTAGTATTGAAACTATATCAGTTTTGTCTCGGTGTGGATGTAGCCTTAAAGGTTCTACTGGAGGGTCCACTTGCTTGTCTGCAGGGAGATAGATAGGTAAAGGTTTCATGGTGGAACATTCCAGGCATAGCAATAACATCCCCATGGAGATAAGCTTGTACATCTTCCACCAGAAAAGTTACATAATGCAATCCCATTTATACTAAAGTTTTGAATGTTTATTTGTACATCTATCCAAGTTTGATGAAGGGTATTATACTAAGATCAAACATAAACGTTTGAAGGCTTTTATTCACTGACTGCTTTCATGGCTTTCCAATATAGCTTATCATGTTGAACCAGATGCATTGTCTGAGCTATTTGAACATTAAATGCTAAAAGAGTACACTTTGTGCGGATGGCTGGGTTGGGTAAATATCGTGAAGATGGCACTGTCACAACATGTGTGTATAACACCTGATCCTCCAACATGAACAAACAGAAAAAATTGTGTTCAAATTGACTCAGCTCAAATACAAACAGGCATCTGCGCACCCCTTCACTGTTCCGTGTCGAAGGAGACACCGGTGCGTTAGAGCACAGAGCCCTTAAGTCCATTAAAACCAACAGAAACCTCACAGTGTCATGTGATCAGAAAAGTCAACACCAACTGCATTATGCATTTTTATATTTAAGATAAGAACATGTATTTGATTGTTAATGACGAAATGCCATTGTCCTTGCAATGTGAAGAAAATACTGGTTTAAGTCTAGAAGGTTCTCATTTTTCTCTGATACTGACTTTTGGTGGGAGGGGACCTGTGTTAAATATGTATCATAGTTTTACATTTGTGAAGTGGCAGTAAAGAAAAGTTGAAAGAGTTCTAAAATGGAATCCCTCCACCTATGTCATCAAAAAGCGACGTACACATTAGCGTTTAACTGAAGCATCTTTCTGACAGTTTAAACGGTCATTCAACAAAATAAAGGTGCTATCAGGTATTATTATTTGTCAAGTCATAAACACTGTGTAATTAACATGGATTTTGGCCCTTGTTTTCAAAATGGTTGCTAGGTAACTGTTGTGGAATCACCTATGTCATATTTACTGCCCATGACCAACCAGGAAGTGACAATATAAACTTTACAAAAAATGTCAAACTGGGGACACACAGGAAAAATGCTCAGTAACATCTTAAATATAATCATCTTCACTATGTTTTAGTGAATTGTGACGTCTGACCTGTCATATAGACTTTAATGTTAATGTTTCTTAACACTAAGGTTTTTTAATATTTCTGCTGATGTATGACCATAAGCTGGCATAATTTCTCTTGCCTAGAGTTTTGCTGGTGACTTCAGAAGTATTAGGCTACCAGAGCTCAACATTACACTAAAGCAGATAGAATGAACTGAAAAGCGAACTGCACTTTACAAAACGCTATTGTTATCGTTTAAAAACACTTGATGGGAATGGACATTGTAATATTGGTATAACCTTTCTAATGGTTTGTCAGAAAGAAGTTCAGCTGTTTTGGTTGCTGTGCTGTGACCTTTAATAATGGGAATGACGAGCAATAATCTGCAGTGGGTTTAAATTGCAATGCTGCTTGGTTCATTGAGGATAAAAAGCCTTGAGGCTGGTCCTGCGCCTCCTGTCATCAGAGTGTTTTCCATTCACCACTAAATCTTTTCTGTGGTGCTAATTATCAGAGGCTTATGTCGATCTCCAAGGTGATTACTCGCTCACATGTCCTTCATTGTCTTGTTATAATGATATAATGACAAGGGTTGATCAGACTTGAACACAAAGATCAATGTTTTTGTTTGAAGGCCTTTGGTCTTCTGATGGCTGCTGTGTCCATAAAGTTAAATAGAATGAATCCCTCCACCTATGCCACCTATGCCTCACAAAGGCACTTGAGTCTGCCTTTGTGAGGAGGCTTGAGCCTTCTCTCAGTTAATCTCACCACTTTATCACAATCACTTACCACAGTGATGAATCATGCTTCAGTGAATATCAGTGCCAAAGTGAAACAGATACAATCAACAATAACACTCGCCATTCTTGTAAAAAAATAATTTGAACTTTAAGCCTCTCTGTAAAGAGTTTGCATGTTCGTCTTCATTGAGTCCATTTGCAGAGAGAATGGCCAATACTGACAGTAATAAATATTTCAAGGACTTTTCAGGATCGATCTTATGGACATCCATCAGAAATGTTCTAAAATCCGCCTGTAAAGGTCTTGTTTGAGATATGACTATTTCTCAGTGCACAGTAAAGGTGACCACAAAAGTCTGAAAAAAGTGTGAAAGATGACTCAGTGTTTGTTTGATTTCTACTTTCAGTCAGCTGTTTTTACAACCATTTGTATTAGTTTGTATTATTCTCAATCAATCCAAGTCAAGCTCAACATCAGTACTGTAGAATAAATGGAAGTAGAGAGTTAAAAGAAGAGGCATAAGGCTGGAGTTCGAACGCAGGAGTATGGTACTCGGGATCTGGAGACATAAACCCTAAGACATTGCGACTGTACATTCCAGTCCAGTCCAGTCTGATATGCCTCTGCTGTGAGGGTGTAGTGTTTACCTCTGATGACGTAGGCAAAGAGAACACGAGCTGAGCTTGCAGTGTTTGGCTGGCGCTGGGAAGAGGCACTATTTCTCCAACATGCTTGCCTGTTCATGACACGTCTCCCTAGCCTTAAAGAATGGGTCAAATGCACAGAACAAACAATTATGTGGACATTCTGAAAAGTTTAACACACACACACACACACACACACACACACAAACACACAAACACACAAAAACACACACACACAAAAGCATTGTCAATATTAATTGTTGACTGACTAAAAATACCAATTGCGCAATGCATTTGGGATATTTTATCATGTGTGTTATGGGACTAGCTCCTTCTGTCAACACATTTTGTACGTGTTAGTATTTAGTCATATGCTTAAGAAAAGCCCACGTAATCCTGCTTAACTTTTAGTGAATGTCGCCGGCTGTTTAAGGTACGGGTTCAGATGGGTCACTCATGTGGGGAGATTTTCAAGGATCATGTCAGACTAAAGAACAATATGTTTTCTCTGGAGGCTCTTTGGACATTTTGTTCCCTGTCAGCTTGTAGGAAGTACCTAATTAACTCATAGAGGAAAATGACATAGCTAACCTCTTTTCACCTTAGACTTTCACAGTCCATTTAGTTCTATAGCAATAATGACCAATACAGCGTGTACTTGTCCCTTCCCTTATGTAAGTGTGTTCAGATGTACTAATTTTATGTTCTAGCTCTATCTGTAATGTGTCTGAGTTCAACATGTGCACACATAAATGTATTCATTGTCGTATGTCAAGCCCCATGCATGAGGCTTTTGAAATAAGCACGTCGCCAAACAGGCACTCAGTGGAGCTATAAAGAGCGTTATAGTCCATTAACTCTTTTTCTCTAAATATCAACGTTGACATCAGCAGACGGTTAAGAGATACATGCTGTTTTATTATGGTAAATGAGAGTCATGTTTATTTTGAAGCTGCATTAATACCACTTCAATGTCCATCAATATAAGATTATTTTTCCTTAGACTCAGAAGGACTTCAGAATCAGAATCAGAATCAGAATCAGAAATTGTTTATTGCCATTGTCAGTGAAATTCACAAACGTAGGAACTTGCTTCGGCGTAGGTGCAACATAAAGCAAAGGATAAAATATAAAAAATATATAAAAAGGCATGCATAAAATTAAGAATAAAATAGACTAAGATAGACTATATACAGAATGTACAGTTGGCAGATAGTGCAATGTGCAAATGAGTAGTGCAAATAGATTGTTCTTAAATAGTATTATTGTTGAAGTGACAGGTGTTACAAAGTGTTCATGAGTCCAACGGCAGAGGGAAAGAAACTGTTCTTGTGGCGGGAGGTTCTGGTCCGGATGGACCGTAGCCTCCTGCCCGAGGGGAGTGGCTCAAATAGTCCATGTCCAGGGTGAGAAGGGTCAGCTGTGATCCGACCTGCTCGTCCCCGAGTCCTGGAGACGTACAGGTCCTGGACAGATGGAAGGCTGCAGCCGATCACCTTCTCAGCAGAGCGCACAATGCGCTGTAGTCTCTGTTTGTCCCTGGCTGTGGCTCCAGCGTACCACACGGTGATGGAGGAGGTGAGGATGGACTCGATGATGGCCGTGTAGAACTGCACCATCATCTGCGCCGGCAGCTTGGCTTTCCTCAGCTGCCGCAGGAAGTACATCCTCTGCTGGGCCTTCTTGATGATGGAGCTGATGGTCGGCTCCCACTGAATCTCTGCAGGCATCCGCTCCATATTGAAATGTGAAAGATGTAGTGACACTGGCACTGGGCAATTAAACAGGCTGCGTTCATGTGATGTCAATATATCAGTATCCATAATTATAATTGAGAAGAAGGGAGGCTATTTCTATGGTAGAGTTCGCTTTAAAAAAAAAATCGCTTTTAAAAGTTCCCAATGTCCCTTTTGACATTCACGTTCCTGTTTGTCATTTATCTGTGAAAAGGATATTATATTTTTGGGACATGCAGCACATCAGTGAAAATATTTTTATTCAGTAACCAGTCGAGAAGACTTTGTGGACTTGTGTCAGCAGAGGGAAGGAGCATCTAAACCTCAGGCACTTTGTACAAGAAGGGCCAGAGTTGGCTCCGGTCTGTAGGAGTGAGAGGAGCACTCTTGAGGACCTTCTACGCCTCATGTACGGTGTGGCCTGCTGGAGCAGCAGCATCACAGATATGGAGGAGAAGCTGGACAATGTCGTCAAGAAGTCCAGCTCCGTCCAGGGCTATGCTCTGGACTCGGTGCAGGAGGTGCTGCTGTCAGATATTATAATTATCCCTGAATATGTCTTAATCATGTGCAACATAACATCAATCATCTCTGGTGCAATCCTTAGTGACGTCACTTTACCTGTCATTAATTTTGTCCATATGCTGCACTGTTCACAACCATGGCCATAGCCACGTTCTGTACATAAGAGTTTCATTTAATCTTTTTGCCCTACCTGCAGAGGTTGTTATATTTAAGTACCGTGTTTCTATTTACCTGATGTTATTTAAGTCTACAGTATATGACAGGTTCTCCCGTTTTTCTAATTATATAAATCACTTTGGTTTGGTGGGACATCACTTATGATAGTATCATATTTTTACATTAATTTAGCAGTTTGCAGTTTGTGAATTAAAAAAACAAAAACAAAAAAAAACAAACAGGAACTATCCCTCTACCTATGTCAACAACATTCCAAAAGGGAAAAGCCCACTTGAAAGAAGCACAAAACAAGTGTACTACGAGGTATCAAAACTGAACGCCTGCTCAAGACACACTCCATACATTCAAGAGTTTAATCAGGGAAGAAGGGTGTTATGAGAGAGGGTAATTAGATGACCTGAACATCCTCATCATGTTGCCAATTTGGGGAGCGACTGTGGGTAGCATTTTGCTGTGGATCCTTGTGCTAAACAGCAGCTTGAGTTCCCTCTTAGGACGCCTATGGAGCCATTGAAACATGTGATCCTGTCGCGTGTGCAGTGTATGTGCAGTGGTCACTTACCTCAGCCACTGTCACTATGTAATTACAGCAGCACTCAGGCACAATTAGCACTCACTCAGCTGCATAATGATGAAGACCTATAGGTGTGCAGTCTGGTGTGTACATTACATTTACTATAATGTTTTGTTACATTGAGTTTGAATCGTGCCTTTCAAGACGCTCAAAGTGCTTTACATTGCATTATTCATTCACTCCCCCACATTCACCATTCATGTGTAAAACTATTCGCCTGTGCGAATAGTTGTGCATATTTATGAGTCAACGATGTGAAAAATGGTATAACTTTTAGGAAAATTGTTGGTTTATTTAGATTTGTTTTATTTTAGCTTTTTATTCTACCTTTTGTTACAGGTTGAAAATGAACAGCCATATTTCAACAACTTTGAACTGCGTTACATTCAAACCAAATCGTATTGTGTCTATCTTTGTGTTACTGAAAACAATTTATGTTTCATCTAAAACTAAAGAAGTTCTAATGATATTTTTCTTGTCTCAAAATGCCTGAAATGCTCCACAGTAGGGCATTAAACTTATCTGGTAAATCTCCAGAGACAAGCAGATGATGCCACCAGTACATATTAAATCTGTGGAGAGGTGTCATTCTGGCATTTTTGAGCAACAAAACATCTGTAATTTAACACATATGTATGATAGATTAGTTTAATACCATACTATGGAACTTTCCCAGTAAAGCAGTACCAAGGTTGATACCGGACCATGGCTTCTGTCAACACTGTCTATCTGACCTTCAATACGCACTGTCTTTGAACTATACGAACTCAGAGCAAAGAAATGATTTCAGTCCATCTTTTTATGTGCTATAAAATTGCAGTATAATTGGGCGAACTGGGAAATTAAAGTAGGACATTAGTTAAATTCACTTTGGGTGTTGGCATTCAAACTTAAACAGCTCAAAGGCATACTCATTATTTTGAAGAGAGGTGTTAAATTATAGTGTGGCCTTCTTCGCACTTCTTTGATTTTATAATGGGGTGAACAAAGCACAAAGCGTACCAAAACCGACCTATGCCTTTGTGATTAAAATTACCTGCCGATTGCAGTTGTGGCCTGAACAGTCTACAGGGCAGAATGTATAAGGAGGACCTATCCATTTATGCATTCAGTCATGTACATGGGGGTCCTATAGGAGACTGGGCACGTCCGTTGTCCAGTAAAATTGGATGTGTGAAGTACAAAGCCCACACAGATAAAGGTCTCAAGCAGAACACAGATTGTAAAGATGCATTTGAGGTAAGGCATTTCCACCTGGGACCAAATCTTGTGTTTGCTGCGAATGCCCTGGGAAACTGTAAACACCTTGTTGAATAGTAATTCAGACGTCTGATGTATAAACAGTTAAAGCAAGACGCAATGGCAAATTCTGACCACTTTCTATTTGAACCTGCAAAGATGTCATTTTGTCTTGTTCATTTGTTCGATTTTTCTGCATGTAGGCCAGTCTTTGCTCCTCATGTGTGTACGTGTTGCAATAAAAACTGCTATGCAATGACAGCCTCTATCATACAGGTTTTGTTAAGATTTTTTAAGCCAGAAAAAGAACAGTGAAACCCAGGGGGTGCAGGTGGAACAGCTCTACTCCACCACAGTGCGCAGTGTGCACCATCAGCGTCTATACAGACGTGATCGGAAGATAAAAACTCTAGTTTTCAGCGTGTACCAAAATTGATAGCCATGGAAACATTTAATTCGATATAACTTCTCTGACCGTTCCCTCCCGGTCCTGAGTGCCACTCCACATCGGTCCTCCTGAGAGAGCCTGTGGATCCCAACTTTTTTGGGATCTTTGGCAATACGCCTAAGATTTGAGCAATGCTTTAAGGCTCTGGCTGTTTTAGTGCAGAGACAGCCTTTATCTTTAATAAAGCCTAATTTCTTGAATAGAATAGCACTTGAATAGGCCTATAATAATGCATAGGAACTTGAAACTGTTCAGAAGGACAAATGTACAACACCAAACGTCTCACGCCGCGGTCACACCAGCCTCTCACAGCAGTCATTCATAAAACTAGTTCAGCATTCACCAGTGTTTGCTCTGTTTTACTCACAGGGTTTAAAGCGCTGATACATCCATCTGACGCTCAGAGCTTGCTCCTCATGTCTCCACCTGCTCTGTTCTTCACAGGGCGAGTGCGGTCAGACACGAACTCACACGCACATGTCAGATGCACTCACACACGAGGTGCACACTGCTCTGGCTGCACTCTCTGACACGGACTCAGGACTGACGGTTAGTACTCAACATTTGGAGCAGATTGATACAGTTTTGCTCAAAAGCAATTGAAAATGAATAAAATACACTGAAGCGCAGAAGTCTTGACACGCGCACATTTTGTGCTTTGCTGTAAATATTGGTCATAAATAAATCATGTGGTGGTGAGTAGATTAGAATACCCTTACTCCTTGAGTTATGTTTTCCCGCTTCATGATAGCAGTGAGAACTGTATCAACTTGTCATTCTAACTGAACAACTCGACAGTCAGTCACCGCACTGACACTATCAGGGAGAGGAGAGCGAGGGGTGAGAGCGCGGCCTCGGCAGGTGATACCAAGTCTACAGCTGAGAGGGGGTGCATAGTCAAAAAGTAATATTTTGGTTGTTGTTTTAATCATTTAACTACTCCTAATTTATTGACAAAGAACATATAGCATATCAATTAATAATATAATATAAAAGATCTGAATTTGGGAGGGTTGAATATGCTGGATCTAAATATTGGGGGGGTTATAACCCCTATGCCCCTCAGAAATTACGCCCGTGATTGAAACAAATAAACCTAAATGCACTGACTTGAGAAAAAGAAAAGCAGGCAATGTACAAGGAGCCCGTCTCGTTTGTGTTTCAAAATGTGGCCCTCGATTAAAAACGTTTGGACACCAATGCCCTGACCATTTTTGGAAGTTACTGACCACAGCGGACTGCACTGCTCAAGTTTTGGGTTATAGCCATCGCTATCTGTGTCAAAATCACCGTGTCATTTTTCTTGCTTCTGACACATAAAAAATGAAAACAAAGTTACTTAAATGTACACTAAATGTAACTATTCTGGCTCTGCTACCTGCTTGTCGCTAACAGGGGCGTCATTTGGTTGTTAACTAATAAAACTAGTGATTTTAATTTCAGTTTGTGTATTTTCTCATAGTAAATGATACATGTTTGTGAGATTGGTCTGGTAGTAATGGCAAAAACAAACAAAAATTAAAGCCGATCGGATGGCCCTCGTGGGGCGTGCTCCTCGTACTCTGCTCTCGCAACTCTCAGGGGATCCTTTTCTTTATTAGGGCTTTGTGGTGAAATAGAGCAGTGTCCCAAAACTTTGTTGTTATTATGAATGAGCAAAACTCTGGCCAATTTTAGGGGCTCTGCCTCACCATATCACTTATAGCACTTATAGGACTTGGAGGAGTTCATCAAAGTGTGCAGTGTAAATTTGAACGATTTAGCATGGGACGCTTCTGTCATTTCTAAAATTCTGTGCAATGTTTGAGAGATTTTCCCATTGGAATAACATGGAACGTTTGTTTCATTTGTAAAATTCTGGGGTTTCGCTACAAGGAGACTGTAATACTTTTCCAGAAAATGTTGATAACTTTTGGTGCGCCCTTTCTCAGGATGGTTTTCACCAAATTTCAGCTTGGTTGGGCTTACACCCAAGGAGGAGTTTGTAAAAGTGCGTAATAAAAAATATGCAGATTTGAAAGATTTTGTGATTTTCCCATAGGAATAACATTGGACATTTAGGTCATCAGTAAAATCATATATAGCATGAGTCTTATTGGCTTTTTTGATTGGTCGGCTAAAATAGAAATTTGTGCAAAAAATCAATTTTTTGCTCCCCATACACTCTGTAGGGGGCTCTATAGCGCCAAATGAAAAAAAAAATCCACAATGACTCGTTATACCGAAATGGGAGCACTTGTTCAAATTTTAAAATCGCAAAAATTGTAAGTCAACTTTGCAGCTGCTAACAAACAGTACTGTATCATAATATAAGCCGGTAGCTACGCAGGATGTCTATAAATTAGCAAGTCATTGTCAAGTGTATGTACAAACCATATGGGTGCATATTCTGGCAATAGTGAATGAAAAAAAAAATGACGAATTTACCGGGATTAATAAATTATGCACACAATTATGTGTTGGGGGGGCACCGAGGTTTGTACCTGGGGCCCAGAATTCGGTGGTACGCACCTGCCAAGCAATGCAATAACATCTACATGGACACAAGCAAGTGTGAACCTGAGTGGCAGCCAAACATATTCCACCTGTACAGTTATCAAAAATGAATATTGCCTTTCAGCGTTTGGGATCTGATTGGGGTAAAAATCACACAATTCCTAAAACGGATATAAAAAAAAGTACAAAGGCGATGAAAGATGGTACAGTCTCCTGATATCTTTTAAATTATTCACTGACGCTTTCCCCGGCTGCACGACAGCTTTATTCTAAGTCCTGTTTATGTCACTCTGGTGAACACTTAAAGCAATAGGGATTGGAATGGCCTTGACTTTCCACCGAAACTGTCACAGCTGCCTGTCAAACACAGAAATGGGGTGTATCATCAGCACAAAGCCTGGCTGCATCAGGTGCAAAACAGACGGACACATTTGAATTTAAATAAGTCGTTTGCTCCACCCACAAGGGACTTGAGCTTTTCTTCCTGTCAACCCGGTCCCTGTTCACTGGCAATGTTACACCGATAATTGGACAGAGTAACATAGCTGTGACGACCTTGTCTCTAGATCACATACAAGGCACATTAGTAGAGACGAATCCTCAGAACGACAAAGTGAGAATTACATCTAATGACACAGTCGACGTACAAATGTAACTGCTCCCGCAAGAGTATCCTAGGAGATTCCAACAGATTCAAATTATGAACGTTTAGAGATGCACGATGTAACTTTCCTGAGTGCCATCTGCTTGTCTGGAGATGTTCTTGTTTTGGCTTGGAAGTTGCACACTGTGGCATTAAACTTTATCTATCATTTATTTAATTATGGGTGTTTTTAGAACTCAGAAATACCATGAAAAACATTACTGAAAGTGACAGACCTGACCTGTCCCTTGTCCCAGTGGTGTCACCTCTACGAATGGGACAATCACCAGGTCACCTCTCCATGATATTCTCTACTAGATTGCTGTTTTCACATATGACAAAGTACAACTCAATAAAATGTTTTGTGGGTTTTTTTTTTGTCTTCATAATATTAAAACTATATCTATGTTTGATTTGTGTATTTCTTAATCTTTTTAACCACTCTGCCACCACTAAACGGTAATAAGGTCATGTGTGTTCAGAAGGCCACCTTTACATTTGCCCTTTACATTATAATCGTGGCATTCATGACGCTAAAGATTTGCCATTTAGAAATAATTGAAGGCCATAAATCAAAGCAAGTGTCAGTGAAAACAGCAGTCATAGCTCCATCTGCTGGACAAATTAAATAATGCAACAACTCTCACACCATTGGCCCATCCATCTCCCGTGTAGCATTTACTGTAGCAGACACTCACTATCTTTTTTGACTAGAAATCATAAGAGAAAACACGTTTTTTGTTTTTTTCAATCAACCAAGAACACAACAAACTGCTTTCACAGTATGTAATTAAATGATCACAATACATTGCTCAAAACAGCGTGATGTGGACCAGTTAATCCTGAGAGGACTCCTCATCCTTGACGTTACGGGCAAAATCTTTCAAGATGTTGAAGAAGTCCCTTGGCGCCTCGGCGTCGTCTGCTCTGATTTTAGGACAGATAAGCGGAGGGATGTACTTCATGGGGTCAACGTTGCCAATCACCCAGTTAAAAGTGCTGAAAAACAAGCAGAGAAATGAGCTGTGCGTCCAGGAGCCTACAGTATTGTGCTATATTGCTATATATATTACTTTATCTTATCTATATATATTACTTTGTCTAATCAGAGTATTGTATTCTGAATAGACTTTCACGTTGAGTTGTGTATTAAAAGCATGAAAACATGACATAGGATTAAAATTTGATTTTTGTTTCATTGTTTATTCTGCAGTTATTTATGAGAACCTTTATCACAAATTAGAGAAGGTAAACTTGCACATGCACAATATATCATATCACTGTGTTTTCTATTTTTACTCTCTAATTCAGTGCATTTCAGAGCCTATATTTCATGATCAAATAAAACTTCTATTACTCTGATTTACAGTCTCTCAAATTAGTATTCTGAATATGTATTTTCGGTACATGTATTCAGTTATTATTGCCAAACACTGATTGTGGAGGATTGAGGAGGATGAAACTGATTTACTTTTTGAGTGCATTTGACAAACAAATTTGAATCAATTTTAGAAACGTACTATGTTCTGCTTATTTTATATTTATTGCATTGTTTTAAGTAGATACTTGCTTTACTTCCTCCACCACAAGTCGAGGGTTCAGTTTAGCTCGTCAGAGGTTACCTTATAGTGTTAAATCCAGATTTGGGGCTGTAGGAAGAGTAGGTCAGAGGGATGCAGCCAACTTCAGTGAAAATAGTGGAGTAAGTGCCTAAAAACATACAACAATTGATCTCATACAAGAACATTAAAGGTGCATTAACATTAAAATACATAAAAATAGCTTGCTGCTGCTGTCAGTTGTAGTAAAATGCACTGGTTGAAGCCGTGTTGGTTTGTACTTTCACTGTGATTGCTTCTCACCGTTGTCGGGCAGAGATCCATACCAGGTATTGACCAGGACCCCCATGCCCCAGGACGACGAGGAGCCCAGAATGGCTTGTCCCATCAGTTTGGCATCAGAAGGCACTTGCATGGGAACAAAGGCATCATCCAGAGCTCTCTTTTTGCAAGAGAATTTGACCCAATTGATTTCATAGTACACTTTCTGAGCGGAAAAAAACAAAAAACATGATGACATGAGAAACATGAGAAAACACATGATGTTTTCTCACCTGGAGTTTGTTTCATTATATGCATGTATCCTGCATACTTACAATGCATTATGTGATCTCCAAGACTAAGTTTTAATATTTCAACTGTAAAGTTGTCTTCACTAACATGCATCCCATCTTCACAACTAGCAAAAGTATGTATACGTTTTCATAATGTGAAGGAGAAAGGAAGTTTTACCTCTCTGAAAAGCATAAGCACTTCCATGTTAAAATTAGTACCATTACTGGAACCAGTTTGTTGAATACGAGCCTTCTGCCCAAAGTTATCATAAGAGATCTGTCCATATGAGTTGAAAAGTCCATTTTGTTCCATCTGCAAAAAAGGAAGAAGATTTGGGATATGGGACAGGGATAATTAGAGCTGCAACTAATGATTATTTTAGTAGTCGACTGGTTAAACGAATCGTTCTATTGTACAATGAGACTTCTAAATACAGTATCAAGCAAATGAAGGTTGAAACTGTCTTGGTTGTACATAGTAAAAGAGTCTGTATAGTCCGTAAAACGTTTACGATGACCAAAATATGACTACAATTATTTATAACTAGTCACAATTAGTCGATCGTTGCAGCCCTTTGGATAAGTTAAAATTTAGGGCAGAAAGAAACACCTACCACACTGAAAGAACCAGACATCATTGGTGGGGATTCTGTGGAAAAAAAAATTGAAAACTTCATCATCCAGATTATGTACAGCAATGTGCAGCATGAGCCTGTACTATATATATATATATATATATATATATATATACAGTATATATATACAGTATATATATATATATATATATATATATATATATATAGGTAATACAATTAAGTCAATGGGCCTCAAAATAGTAAATAAAGAATGATCACCACAATAGAATATGTGCTTTACAATTTCACATCATTTACTAAACAATATGAAATAGAGTATGATAGCTGTTACGGCGTTTGGCCAGGGCCCGCCTCGCCTCGCTCCCCCGTTTGTTTCATCCCTGTGCCTTGTCGTCCCATGTCCTGATTGGAAGATCCGGCTCCTGCTGGTTGGGTCGGTCCCGGTGTCGGCGTCTCTTGGGTGGTGCCTGGCTCGACACATCTGCCAATCATCGTCCTCCACCTGCTCTACTCCACCCAATAAAAAGGTCGCCCACCTGCTGGTCGGGGCGACTCGGACACTTTGGTTCGGCTCGCCACAGCACTCAGACGTGCTGTTCTGCTGTGTGTTTTGGTGCCTGTGTGTGTTGTACGTAAGAGTACGTGGCATTGTAGCCTCTGTGTGAGCTACTCCTGTTTTTTTTGCTTGAGCCCTAATTTCTGTTCATGTAGGGTTTTCTTTCGTTTTTGTAAACATTATTATTATTTACCTGCTTTATTTTAATTAAACCACTTACACCATTTAAAACCTTGGTTGTGTTACCTTCCCTTCCCCCTAGGCGATCTGGGTTTGTAACATATTGGGGGCTCGTCCGGGAGAGTGGAGGAAAGTGCTGGCCTGTGTGGCCAGTATGCCATTATGTGTTAGGCTGCTGGCCTGTGTGTGGCCAGTATGCCATATTGTGCCTCTGTTGTCAGGGCTGCAGTGGCAGCGCCTGTGTTCTGTGTGGTTTGAGGCACGTGTGTTTTGTTTCATTTGGTTTATGTCATGTCTCTTTTAAGTTGTCACCTGATTCTGTTTATGGGCCTTTGTTTTGCTAGGCCTGTGTGACCTGTGCATTTTGGGACTGGCATACCTTGTTTGTTTTCTGTATTTTGTTTTAGTTCTGTTATTTTACCCTTACACCCCTGTTCATTAAATTGCATCTTTATTTAAAACCTTTTCCCATCTTTGGTTTTTTGTTACTTCCCCTACCCTAGCAGAGCTGGGTTGTAACAATTGGGGGCTCGTCCGGGATACATAACACCCTATCCTACAGATGTAATTTGAATAGGTTTGTATTTGGTAAGTTTTTGAATTGACTTGACTTCTAAATTTGTACTGATGTTTTGTTGATTGGTTGGTGGAATGTTGCTGCCTGGTGTTGCCTGTATGGCTGATGTGTGGTGCCCCCGGTGGTAGCCCTACTGTCTGACTCCTTGTGCTTGAGTGCCTCAGGTGTGGTTTGTGGTCGGCCTGATCACCCGCTCACACTTCTATGTTCTGAGCCTCTCGTCTTCCATTGTCCCTGGGGTGGGGCTTGGCTCCTAAGGTGCCTGGCCCATCTAAGGGAAGGTTGGAGCAGCTACCTCTGCTGCCTGAGTCTAGACCCAGCCCTGGTTCTTGAGTTCTGGCTTGTTTTCCACCTCTCAGTTTTCCACCTCTCAGTCAACCTCAACATACAGTAAGTATAACCTCAAATTTAGTTAATTACAAATATTATTTGTAACTTAAGGGGGAGGGTGTTACGGCCCTAGGCCTACAGATCATGCCTCCTTTTGTGTTTTTTGATTATTGTGTGTCTTTGTGTGGAACTGGCTGGGGAGGTCCTGCTGGAGAGTGGAGGAAAGTCGAACGTGATTGGCTGCTGCCTCCGGGCCCACTGATTGGAGGGCCAATCAGTCCACCTGTGGTCCCGCCCACTACTTAAGGACTCTCTGCTCACCTGTTCGGGGCTGCTGGCCTGTGTGGCCAGTATGCCATTATGTGTCAGGGCTGCTGGCCTGTGTGGCCAGTATGCCATTATGTGTTAGGCTGCTGGCCTGTGTGTGGCCAGTATGCCATATTGTGCCTCTGTTGTCAGGGCTGCAGTGGCAGCGCCTGTGTTCTGTGTGGTTTGAGGCACGTGTGTTTTGTTTCATTTGGTTTATGTCATGTCTCTTTTAAGTTGTCACCTGATTCTGTTTATGGGCCTTTGTTTTGCTAGGCCTGTGTGACCTGTGCATTTTGGGACTGGCATACCTTGTTTGTTTTCTGTATTTTGTTTTAGTTCTGTTATTTTACCCTTACACCCCTGTTCATTAAATTGCATCTTTATTTAAAACCTTTTCCCATCTTTGGTTTTTTGTTACTTCCCCTACCCTAGCAGAGCTGGGTTGTAACAATAGCAAAATGAATGAATATTTGCAATTGTAAATCTCAGTTTAAATGATGGCAAGTAGCAATTCACAAAGGCTTGTGGCCCTGTAATCTCTCCCCTCCATGGGATCAGGTTATGTTTAAAATCAGCTAATTCTCTAGTTTAGACATCTTCATACATGATCTAATCTGGGATTCTTATACTGTTTAAAAACTAACCTTAGACTGCAGGGTTTTAGGTAATGGACGTGAACACATTTCTTGAGCTAATACACTCACCACAGCGTTTGGGGGGCTGAGCCTGGGCAGAATCCAGCTGCAGCAGCAGCAGTGCACAGAGGCAGGGCAACACCGGCATGACGTTCATGTTGAGCAGATCAGAAATGTACTACAGCCTCCAAACACACAGCACCTTTATATACCTTCTACAGAACATGTGAACTGACCTTTTCTGACCCCTCAAGGACTTTCCATTGAAACATTGATAATAACTCATGTGTTTTCTGTTGTGTGTTTCCTATAACAAATATAAAGTAAAATACATGTACAAGTCTGGAGGTGTTCAACCTCACATGGCACATTTGGATGTTTACTGTACTATTAGTATTAAGTGAAATAATCACAAGTATAATACCCTGGAGGCCTTTTCACTTTCTTCAATTCTTAAATAATATATTTGCTAATTGCAACTCATCTGATCACTTTGTTATGGAGTTCAAAAGTCAAATTTGAATCCCACCGAGGTTCTGGAAGTAAATTTCCCATTATTTGTCTGAAAAATTCAAGAGTTTAAAGGCACATGAGAGGCAAACCAGCTTTGTACTAACTGCCTAACTGCCCACTGCCTTGTGAGCTCACGTGTTATATATGTACATATGTATGTACAAACAAAACACAGCTGCTTTGGTCTCAGCAAAGGCCTCTAGTCCTTCTAGATCAAGTGTTCAGTACTTTGATGAAAGCCACAAGAGTATATTTATTCAAGAAAGATAGTGGTAAAAAGACAGCCCCAAACACCATGGCATGTTGCGATTTTTTAATTTATTTTTAATGCATTTCCAATAAGAATCTTTTTTAAATTAACTGTTTGTTTCCCTTGTCACCTTCAAATAGATGCCATAAAGGAATATGTCCAACATTTAGTGCAAAACAGCTAAAGCCAAGGTTAAAGGTAAAATAATATCCTAAAACAAATATTACATAAAAGCCAGTAGTCTTATAAATAATACCAAAAAGCAAATCTGGAAACTGTCCATTTGTTCATTGAATCCTGTTCCCATGATATTCAGTAAAGTATCAATTCAGTTATTTCATGTGGGAATACAACAATTATTTTGTAAATTCAATATCGGATTACTCAGAGTTTGTGCACAATTCAAGGCTGAAAATCAACAATAATAACAATGTTTCTTATATACACATTATAATATTATAACATTATTTAACAATTCTTTTTGTCATGAGCTTTCTGTTGATCTTCAAACTGAGAGCAGAAAATCTGAGTATCACGTGTTGTAATCAAACACATTTAAAAAGGCATTTTCTTAATATGGCATCAATTTAAAAAAATAAAATAAAGTAAATATTTAGCACCCAGTGGTCACTCAGTCACACTGCAGCGGGTAGTTTGTGCGTCATTTAAAAAAAGTTAAAAACAAAAATTATTTATGGTCCTTTTTAAGCTAAAGCCTTGTTGTCCTTAACGATACAAAGTTCTCAGCAGTAAAGTAGGTCCAGTGCCTTTAACTCTATTTCACAGCTGTAACCATAAGATATTTTAGAAATGTGAATGGAGTGCTTAGAGGGAGTCACAGACAGACCATGCAGGCGTCAGTCTCGTTCTCATCACAACGTCCCACTTTGTTGTGTCAAGTCATTTCAGGTGTTTAGTGAGGACACTGAGTGCAGTATTTCCTGGTCCAGAAACATGGGAGCACAATTCTGTTTGTGCTGGTCCCAAGCCTGGGCAAATAAAAGAGGGCTGCATCCGAAGTTTACTGATGTTAGGAGGCAGATTGGCTGTAGGAGTTGATAGAGAGATTGTTTGTCCTCCAGACACACCTGTTTTCTCAGAAATGCAGTTATTTCAGAAGCTGAAAAAAGGACCTTGCTTTCGTCTCCAGGTTTCTATATCAGCAGTCTGACACCTCTGACAGGTTTGAGTCACTGGCAAGTTTTCGGCGTTGTCGAACAGACTTTTCTTCATCCTGAAAAGCAGCGCAATAATGTCAACAGCACATTCAAGGTAATGCCAAAAGTTTAAATATATATACTTCTATAAAATAGTGGAGTCCCTCATCATATATAATTCTTACTTTTGAAGTTTTGTTTCTCTGGTCTATTTTTTAATCACATTTATGATTTATGAAGTGGACTTTAAAAAGACTAGTAAATAATATTAAAATACAAGTTCAGTTTTTAAATAATTTGACATGACCTTGTACGATTTTTGAGATTTATTTCATTTCATTAATTCCATGGCGTGTATACAGAATAAAATAAGTGATAAAATATGGCAAATACACTGAGTTATTAGTAATTATCTTTTGATATGAATCTGATCATTTATGAGAAGATAACTTCCCATTTTAGATGCTCTGAGTGGTGTAGGGTTTAAAAGCCGTCCAAATGTAATGTTATAAAAAACAGTTACCGTTTGAAAGACCCCATTCGGACCCCAGTCTCCAGGCGAGTGGTCGTCGGTTTCCTCTTCCTCTCCCTCTTCCTCCCTCACGGTGTCCATGCCGTCCTCCTCGTACTCTGTCAGACAGTCCGACTCGTCCGCTGAGCGCAAAGAATTGTGGGACATATTATTAGTGAGAGAGGACTATTTGTCATCCACAGACCCACAGACCCATTAAACATCCCAGACATCTGCTCCCTTGTGTCTGAATCTGATTTACAACTGGAGAATTCTCCAAATAACAGTTAACCCTGATTAAAATGGTCAACAGTTATTTCAGTAATTAATCAGTCATAACTATTCCAATTAATTGTTGCAAGCCCAACAGAAAGACAATGCAGCTTAAATGAGTTATACTATGCAGTATCCAGTTTTATGAGCTTTAAACCATGTTGTTCTCCCTCATTAAGTCACTCACTGAGGTAAAAAGCCACATACTACACTAGTTTGTTGTCTAGTTTGCAGCGTATCTTCTTGACTCAAAAAAAAAAAAAAAAAATTGACTACAGAGATTCTGTAATTTCTCTTTTTTTTTCATCAGTCTAAATGACTGAACACACTTCAATAGTATAAACTCATACAATCATTGACTCATACACAGTCACACATGCATAGCCACGCAGAGTGTGGGTACGACATTAAGCAGACAAATGTGACATGCAAATACAAAGAGTATGAATTAATTATATAATATTAGCTATTTCAATTGCAATAAATAATACTGTCCCGATCAAAAGTTTAAGACTAGTTGAAAAAATGGCAAAAGCCACATTTTAATGTGACTTTTAATCTTAACAAGGTTCCAGGTATTGCTTCACTATGCAACAAGAAATGGAAGTGAGACAAAAAAAAGTTTGAGAAAGCATTTTATTGAAAACAATTAAACTGAAATAGGCTACTCTGCTGCTGATCAAAAGTTTAAGACCACACCACAAAAACAATCCTGAAACCCCCTCAAAACAGAAATCCAAGTCTCAAACACGAACTCAGTAATGAGTAGTGCCACCGTTATTGTTGATTACTTTAAAAACTGGTTGCGGCATGCTTGATGCAAGTGTTTCCAGGAGGTGGGAGGAAACATTTCTCCAAGTGGTGAAGACAGCCTCATGAAGGGCATCTACTGTCTGGAACTGTTGTCTATTTTTGTAAACATCCCGTGCCGTCCATCCTCCAAGGTTCTCAGTTGGATTCAGATCAGGAGAACACACAGCATGGTCCAAAAGAGTGATGTTATTCTCCTGAAGAAGTCCATTGTCCTGTGGGTTTTGTGAACTGTAGCGTTGTCCTGTTGAAAAACCCAGTGGTTCCACAGACGGGGGCCTCAGCCATGAGGGATGCTCTCTGCAACATCTGCACAGAGCCCCCTGCACCACCTGGAGCTTTTTACACTGAAGGAAAAAGCACCCCAGACCATTATGGCGCCCCCTTCCTGTGGCGTGTGATAAACATCTCAGGTGGATCTCATGCCAGTAATGTTGGAAACCATCAGGACCATCAAGGTTACATCTTTTCTCATCAGAGAGTAAAACTTTCTTTCACCTTTCAATGTCGAAAAGGCCTTTGAAGACGTTTTTTTCTTTTTGAAGCCCTTTAGTTGCAGATGCGTCTGGTGGTTATTGGGCTGCAGTCGGCACCAGTAACAGCCTTAATTTGGGTTGAGGATCGTCCAGTGTCTTGACGGACAGCAAATCGGATCTTCCGGCTCAGTGCTGGTGACCCTGGTAACCGTCAGGGTCTTTTAAGAAATTCAAAATGACTTACTGCATCCCACCTCAGCAGTGATGGCGCGATGTGAGAGGCCCTGCTTATCAACAACCCAACCACATTCAAAGAGAACATCATGACAGTGTGAATACCTGACAGAAAATGACACTGAATACACATTTTTTCACAGATTTGGGCTTTTAAAGGCAAGTGGTCCTACATTTTTGATCAGCTGCAGAACAGCCCATTTCGGTTTAATTGTTGTTTTAAATAAAATGTTTACTCAAACTTTTTTTTTCTCACTTCCATTTCTTTCTGTTGCATATTGAAGCTCTACTTGGAACCTTGTTTGTTATAAATTATATTATTTACATTTTCTTTTATTACATGTGTTTACTTAAGGTTCTTTTTCCTCTTATCTAATTATATTTCTTGGTGTTCATCATAAGGTACTGGATGTATAGTATTTTATCTACATTTATCTATCTTATTTATTGTCACAATAGCTGGTACAAGAAAATGTGCTAGGAAGGGGGGGTGCTTAATGAGCTTTAAGCTTCTGCTTATTCCTTTTGGGTATGGTTTATTGTGGGTTCTGTTGTACTCGAGTTCAACATTGTTTTAATAAGCTGCTCAAATAAATAATTATCACGTTTTACCTTCAGTGGCCACAAAGGTCTGAACTGGCTCGATTCTGGAAACGATTTCTGCGAGGTCAGTGAAGTCTGCGTCTGGACATGTGCATGACTGAAACAAAAACATTAAAACATTATTACAACAGAGATGTGTACAACTTACACTGGTTTTGTGTGTTCTGATGTTTGTCTCACATCGGTTTTCTTGCTGTCGTTGTAGTCGGCCGAGCGATGGTCCTTCAGCATGTTTTGGATGATGTCTCCTCGAGCCCAACCAGTGAACAACAGTTTACCGTGCTGATAACCTATGTCCTGATGCAAAATATGACCATTACATTCAACTCAGCAATAGAACTGTGCAATTAATAGGGCTGCAACAACTATCAAGTAATCGTCAGTCAACTGTTAAAATAATTATCATATTTTGAACATTGTAATCGTTAGACTATACAGACTGCAAAACACATGCCAAAGGCCTTTTTATAACAAAGACAGTGGTGTTATTACATCAAAATGTAAAAAGAGAATTCACAGTTACTAAAAGTTTTCTAATCAATAACACACTTTATTTGTAAATATTCTCTATCTAGAAGCCTTCTAACTTTTGCTTGCTTAAATTTCATTTAATCATTGTGGACAAGTTGACTGCTAAAACAATTGTTAGCTGCAGCCCTAGCAATTTATCAAATTTGAATTTGTGATTATTATTGTATTCAATCACAAATGTTGTAAATGGAAATACAATGAACTGACTTCTGTTTAGAATGATGGTATGGATATGTGCCACTCCAAAACCTCTTATCTATAAAGGCTTTTAAAATAAAAATGTGACGATTTCTTAGTAATAATATATATATAAGTTATCATAAGAATAAATAATTTTAAAAAATGCAATTTCCATCATGACCCAAATAATTGTGATTATGATTTTAAACCTAAAAAAAAAAAAGATCAACATTTGTTACAACAGCCCTCCATCATTCTAAAGTTAAGTCAAGAAAAAAGTGGACAAAAGGTGGCATATTAAAACAATATGAAAAAATACTAAAAGCAAATCAAGTAGTTTTAACAAGTAATTTTCAAAAGAATTAAAGAACCACTGTGGTCCCATCAGAGGGTGCGCTGACTTACATAGATTTCATCAAATTTCCCAAAGTCCATGGTCTTGAAGCGGTCGATGGGTGGTCTTATGTACTCACAGTAGGCACTCTTCTTCACCACCTCTAACTGTCGCACACAGGACACGTAGGCCAAGCGGGACTGGATCTCTGCCATGTCTGGCACCTGCAACACCACATGCACCAATCACACACAATATCATGACAAATATTCATTTTAAGTGATACACACTAAGTCAAAATTACATTAAAATGTCACGATTCAAACAATTATATAAAGTATTTTTGTTTTGTTTTGTTCTTGGGACAAATTAGTTGATTAAATGTAGCCTGCATGATTTGATTCATAAATTAAATACAAATTATTGAAACATCCACTAACTTTTCTAGTGGAGGGTTCAACGCCTGCTTGTTTACTATTACTTTCCCTGGAATGTACCACTATACAGCATTATAACTATCAATATCCATATCCATATCCATGGAGACAAGCAGGTGACGCCACTAGACCAAGTTACAGGCCAGATCTGTGGAGAAGCGACTGCGCTCACAGTAAAAAAATAAAATAAATGTATATGCGCAAAAGAAACACGTGTAATAAAAAAAAAAGCTAAATAAATTTGATGCCATACATGTGATCATTCCACACAAAGCAATAATATCTCCATCGAGACAAGCAAGTAACAGGCCATCCACCCGAAATGTAGTGCACTTTTCAGTTGACGCTGATAACAGTCTGTTATGTGACCGCTCCACCAAAATAAACAGAAACTCAGCAGTGACCAAATAACTTCTAAAGTTGTGCGATACTTTACCTTAACTTTCTCGGCCCAAGGGTTGATACGTTTCCAGAGCAACCACCATCCTGAGAGGCAGTCGCCATAGTTACACAGGTCAGTCTCATCCTGGCTCCCCACATCAATGGCAATAACGGTTTTGGCACCCATGTTCCTTGCAATGTCCGCTATAGGTCCAAACGCATAGGAAACGTACAAACACAACAACATGGAATCCAAAAAGAAAAAAGATAAGATGATAAATCTGTTTAAATTCAGGAGACAAAGGGTGACTTTACACCTCAAAACCACTGTAATGTTGCTGTGTTATCTCAGTGCATTTAAGATCAATCTAAAAGCAGTTATTTACCAGGAAGAGAAATCTAAATTTGGACTGACCTTTTCCATTTGTGTACTTTCTTAAAAGTGGTCTTAGGAGTTAGCATTTTTGTGGTGTTGAGACGTAAAATAGAAACCGGAAAAGCAGACCTAAGCTCAAAACAGTAATCCACTAAGCCAAGAACTGTAAATACAGCTGACTGGAAGCACTACTTTAGGGGAAAACAAATAGTTCAACTATCGCTGTATTGGAGTTCTTGTTTGTGGATTTGTGCCAGAGCCAATTCAGGACAGACATTTTTTATCAGTGCACCAAAAAGATTTTTAATCATCTTTCTTATTTTAATATAAGAAAGAAACAACCAAGCTATGCAAATCTACTGAATACGATGGTCCACTGATAACCAAAAACATCACACACACAAACAAAAATAAAGGACAGACAGAACTTGCATAGCCTCAAGTTGAAATGCCTCCATGAAAGTGATTGCTTTATCTTGTAGTTAATGCAGCAGAAAAAAGTAGCTGTAAAACTGCAGTACAATAATTTATATGAGTCATACTTCACTGAATACATAAAAATACAAAGTTTAGTGGAAAATGTTGAAAAGAAATTAATGTCTGGTGCTTTTTTCAACTTGAGGACAGGAGCTAATTTATTATAACTAGGACGACTTGATTAAATTTTTTTACATTTCCTAAATGGAATACATACAGTGTGATATTTCTTATAAATACATATAGTGCAATAGGGGTTTGGCGTGAATGTGAATGCTGAGTTTTCACATTACACACATTATACTGAGTTAACTTCACGTATAATAAGGATCCAGTTAGAGACTGACAAATTTTAAGTGCTATAACGTGTTCGCTAAGCCTTGGTGTTTTATAAGTGAAACTCAGCGGTCCATTCAGACTCCTCTGGTTACACACAAATCAACCCTACACTTTATACTTACCACCTCCTAATTACATCCTGAATTAAGGCCCTGAAACATCCCCACCTTGCCCTCCTCTTGTTTCTGGAGGCCGGGATACTTGCAGTTCCCCTACTTGCCTGGCAGATTGTTGATGTAGCCACCGTCCATTAGTAAGTTTCCATCTTTGGGATCACAGAGGGGGGGCAGGTACCCCGACAGGGTCATGCTGGCACGCACATAGCGCCACAGAGAGCCTGGTGCAGCGGGGAGGAGGAAGGGAGTAACATCTCAATACTGGTCTGTTAGTGCTGGTGCAGGCCACGACACACACCCCCGAGGGACCAGAGTCCTTTGGGGCGTGTCCTGTGGTTCTGCCCACCTTTAGACTCTGAGTCCACCACTGCACACCTCACTACCTCGCACACTCACAGTGCAGCAGGTAACAAAGGACATGGCATCATCACAGAGCGTCAAGGCTGTTGGATCTCCAAACTAGGCCCCAACAAGATGCACCACATACTGTTATTTGATCTTGGATTGTGGCTGAATTTCTTCTAGTGCTGACACTGGCAGCTTGTTGTGACCCTGTTTGAAGATCTCTCACTGTGAACATGGCAGGGCACAGTCAGCCTGCTCTTCCCTCCAGTGCCAACAGGAGGCAGGAGCAGGTCGCTGCATGGGTTGGAAGGATAAGGAGCACCAGAGAAAGCCAGGGTGCAACTTGCATGTAGTGTGTGTGTGAATGGATGAACCTGAATGAACTCATGAGACGAAGCCACTGCAGGATCCAGAACACATTTAACTTAAAGGTTTTCAAAGCATCAATGTATGTTTAAACATATTGATGATGTCATGCATCCATAAAAGCAAGCAAAGCCCAGAGAAGAGGAAATGCACTGTGGTGGAAAATGTTCTTCTCTCACAGGAAACAGAGTGTGTACCACAGGATGACAACATTTAGGCTTACGACAATAGAACCACAAAACACATGTGATGTCTTCATAATCCTAGTTCATAACTGACAACTTGGCCTACATTGTGAGCTCTAGGATTTACTAATCTTTTTACTGAGTACGTTCACACGATCAGGAAGAAGGAAAACTTCATAACATAGCAAAGAAAGTTAGCTTGAAGTGATTTAGATCATCATGCATCTGTCTATTACCAGGAATATCCAGACATGCATGGACACGTCACACTGGAACCCCTTTTGAAAGTTAGCAGCTCTAACCATGTTGAATGTGGGCTATAATTTGGGTCATTTTTGTGGAGGTGGTGCTGTGTTGATACAAGGACAGTCTCAAATTCAACTTGTGGAACAAACATTTCCTTCCAAACCATGGTCTACCAATGTCCAGAGGGTCAGGGTGGGTTTAGTAAGAGGGACGTATGTGGAGGTGAGCGGTGTTTAAAATCTGACCTGGGACATTGTTAACATAGCAACCATCGACAAGCAAGTGGCCATCCTTGGGGTCGCAGAGGGGAGGTAAATAAGGGGTGTAGGAGGCGCTGGCCCTAACATAGCGCCAGGCGCAACCTGTCGGGACATGATATGGAGAAGGAGCAACACATCAAATATGGGCTGGACTCAGAGGACGTACAGATGAGAAAGAAGAGATGGAGCAAGAACAGCAAGACTGAGAGGAACAAAATTTATCAGGTAAATAAAAAATATAATGTACTGAAAATGATTTAAAGAGTCAAAAAAAATAACAAACTTAAAATATGTCACAAGTCTCACAAAGCATAACATACGTACACATGATCTAGAATAAAATACGGTGTTTATTGTGTGTTCAAATTGAATTAGAATTATTAGGTTTGTTAGACAGTTGCTTCAATGAGGTGAGAGCAGTACAGGCAGAAAGAGAGGAAAGAAAAAGAATAGAAACTGCCCATCACTTTGAATGTTGTTGGGCCTTATCCATCTAATAACAAACACTCTACAGGGTAAACGGCTGCACTACAGGGTGAACCCACAGTGGCACAAACTATTGCTAGAAACACTATTTAAAAAGAGGCTAAACCATGTGTAATTGTCAAAGTCAGAAAGCAGCATAATGAAGCTGAAATGAATGAGGGAGAAGCATGGTGTTGTTAAAGCAAGAGAAAAGGCAGGTGTTCTGGATCCTACATGTCGACAAAGACAGGGGACATCTATCGGTCTAAGGCTAAAGCCAGTACACTGCTCTGTGATGTGCACAGTGAAAATGACCTTTGATGACAACACTACAGTTTTAGGCACATAAAAGATCATTTAGCATGATATGCTAAGAATGATGGTGAGTTAAGGCAGATAAAGACAGATATGAGTATCAAAAAGTGTGGTAAATCAAGAAAGGTAAAATAGTAGATAGTTGATGGTTATGTTTCATAAAGCAAGGGAACTGCTTTGCTCCGATTCAAACGCATGCCATGATGTAGTGATTACCAAAACGACAAGCCTCCCAAATCCAAACATTTTTCTCTTTATGCTTTATCATAGGGAATTTAGAAAGCTTGTGGTTTGACATGTAAACTATTAGTGTTTATCAATTGCATCAGTGGCTAGCAAGAGAATAAAAGATGTTTTGAAAATAAGTGAACTGCGTAGGTTATCTCTGCTTGATGTCATGTTTTTGGTTTGCCAAGAATATTCCACAGTATAGTATTAAACTTTTCCATCTCCATGGAAATAAGCAGGTGGTCAGATCAAAATACCTTATCAAGGTAAAGTCTTATCAAGCTAAAATACCTTATCAAGGTATTTTGAGCAATAAAACACTGGGATAGGGATGGGCGATCGTGTATTGGTTCTAGAATCGTTATTGGCTGATATCTATCCATTTTTACCAATCGGTATCAGCTGACATAGACAAAATCTGGCAATGTTTAGCGCCAATATTTTTGGGCAGTGCCCCAGTCTTTTGAAGATACTAATGAGTGAAAATTGAACAATTAGGCTAAAAATATGACCGTATGATTACACAACCATGCAATAAATGATTTTATATCCTAGACAAATACAATGTTAAAAATATTATTTTTACTGAAGTGAAATGTTTATACTTCAGATATATTTCTGGGCCTTCCTATAGATTTTGAAATATAAATATTGGTTTACAAACTTAACAAATTAACAAACATCGGTTATCAGCCGCAGCAGCAAGATAAATATAAAAATAAAAAAAATAATGATAATAATAATAATATAAAAATCCATACCAGATCATCCCCACAAAAAATGCTCGATAGATATATTAAATGCCATACTAAGGAACGATCCTGGCAAACAATCATCTCTATGGAGACAAACAGTGGGGATCCCTCCACCAGCTCAGTGCAATTTTAAATTACATTCAAAACAAGACACAATCCAGTTACTTCAACTGATTTTGGGGTGTTTTTTTGTTTTTTTTTGTAATTATTATAATGTTTTAAATAAGTTGTTTATTAAAACATATTAATTATATATAATCCATCGTATCACCCCAAAATCAGTTCAGTTGGGATTCATTCAAAACTGTATTTTGTTCATGCAGTACCTAGAGACTAGCATTTGTTATTGCAGTCAGCTCAGGACATGCTAAAAGTATAATGACATGCCAAAAGGTATTTGTTTGATTAAGCTCAGTGATGTCCACGTGGTATTATGTAATCACTTATTAATTATAATATTAGCAAGTAGCAGACTGTGTTAATTTAAGTGACTTTAGTTATGTGGCTGTAAAACTGATAACAACAACAACACAATTGTATCAAAGTGATAATGATATAATATAAGAGTAATACTATGAGTTTCTTCTGTGGTCTCTTACCGTCCTGATGCACTCGCATGGCTGAGGCTGTGATGTCAGTCGTGACATTAAAATATGGTAACCACAAGTCCTAGAAAAACACACATAGAGTAAATGTCCTTGTTTCATTTAAGTTAATTGTTTTGTCTTCCTCCGTTACCTCAATTTGCTTGTCCTGGAAAACCTTGTAAATACTGGTGTTGAAAGCCGAGCCAGAGAACATTGAGGTGATGGGGTAAGTCAAATCAAGGACAGTCTTAAACACTGAGTTCATTGCCTAAAGGAAACAGGGTTGAAATGCAACAGGATTTTAGCATTTATTATTTAATCCTCAGCACAAGAACTGTGACAAACGTGAACATTTCACCTTGGACCACTCTCGCGCTCTTTGTTTGGTGCGAACAGCGCTCCTCTCCTCTGCGTACAGTGCACCGATGAATGATCCTATCGAAGTCCCTCCAACTATGTCAATAGGAATTCCTGCTTCCTCCATGGCTTTGATCACTCCAACATGAGAACAGCCTCTATATAAACAATACAGTGTGTAAATAAGTAAGTACCCCTTTTATAGGCACAACACAGCATAAGGTTTTCTTGCCTGGCTCCACCTCCTCCTAACACCAGGGCGATGCTGTTACCAGTCAGGGCTCGGGCCAGCCGAGAGAAATCACTGTGTCTGTCTGCTGTTTTCTCAAAAACCTTCTCATACACCTCCCTCTATTGATCAGATGAAATGCAGTTTCAGATCTATGAAACACACTTACATTCTAACTTCAGATAAACCTGTACCAATTTGCTGGGGCTGCGTCGGGAGAAGACTCGACGTGGACACTTTAGGTGAAGGTGACCCGAGCACCAGCTCCTCATGTTGAGCCACTCCACAGTGCGGGACGGTTCTGGACCGTCCTCTCGGTGCAAGATCACCAGCTTCTTCAGAGCTCGGACTGCTGTGTTCTCCAACATCTGCTCCAGCTAATGGTACATAACAGAAAGGTGAATTAAAACTTTATATTTGAGACACAATAATATACATTCTTTGTGAAACGCACCTCTCCAAGTGCGGGCTCTTGGTCCCCCACACCCACAATGAGGATGCAGTCAGCCTGTCGAATACAGCGCTGTGTCCAGGGCGTCATGTTGTTGTCCGTCTGGTACAGGACGATGCGATTGATGTCCTCCTGCTGGGCCAGCCAGCCGGACAAACGGTACTCGTGGATACTGGGACGTAACAAAACAATGAATATGTGCAATTAGAGTTGGCCAATATATAGAAATGGGTGAAAATAGTGTTGTAGTTGTAGTAGTGTTGTTCTGAAGATTTGCAAACTTGAATTTGGACTTCATCATTTATAGAACAAAATGCAACGACAAGAGCTGATTAAAGATAAAAATGAAAAAGAAGTTATATTGTAAACAAATAATTAAATTCAATTAATGAATGAATGAATTAATTTTAATTTTATAATCCCAATCACATTTGTTTGATAATTAAACCTCAACTAATAGGTTTGAAGACATTTCTGTTGGATTGACATAATATCGTCTGAATTTTGGTCTCCGGATACTCCCAAAAAATAGAGATATTTATTTTTGTCAATATTGCCCACCCCTATGTGCAATAAAAGGCCCATGTATTCAAAGCACTGTTCTGAGCATACCTATCCAATGCAGAGGCACCCAGTCGTTCTCTAATGATGTCACTTGTTAAAAGTAAAGTTGGCCCTAAATAAAAAAGACAAGGTAATCAATTATTTAATGACTTAAACAAAATATTAATATATTAATAAAATACAAGTGCGAGTGTTTACCGATCGCACTGAGGGCATGGCTGAGCTCCAGGTTAAAAGCATTGACTGGCACCTCGTCGCCCACAGGAAGCACAGCCACAGTGGAGAGGTTACTGGAGGGATTGGTCACGTCCGCACTGGAGGCAACACTCGGTAGGCCCAGAGCAGAAGCTGGAGGAAAGTTTGTCAAAAGTTCAACTGTGCAGCCCGAAGTCAAGTCACATCAGATATTATAATATATGCAGTTTTCTAACCTGTGAAAGGCCCTCGCCCCTGTTGAAGGTTGCCTAAAATCTTTTGGCCTAGCAAGTGAATCAGCCGCGTCACCACCTAAAATACAACAATTTCATAAATCAAAGAGCACCAATGAAGAAAACAAGAATATTTTTTAGAAAGCCATATATTTCACCTGTGGATATCGTCTTTTGATGTTATTGAGCGTTCCCTCCGGCAGTTTGACCAGCTCTGTGTCTCTGACAGCGTGGACAGTGGTGGCCCTCGGCTGTTTAGTCAAGGCTTCCACCTCAAGAAGAGAAAAAAATTTATTATTTGGTATTTTGTAGCATTCAATAAAAAAGTCAGACACCTACCACACCGATAAGATCTCCTCTACCATATTCCCCAACAAGCTCTTTCTTTCCATTTGCCTTGCGGATGACTGAGCGCAGACGTCCATTTAACACTATGTATGTGCAATCTGACTTGTCGTCTTGTCTGAAATTTAGAAACATAAAATTGCAAATGAAAGCTCGGCATGATCTTATTACTTTAATCAATACCAAATACTTTGTAAGTAACAGATAATCACAGGCAAATAAGGCAAGCAGTACCTATAAAGAGCTCTTCCAGCTTCTACAGCCATCCAGTCGATGGCGAAGTCCATCTGTCTGACGAAGGCAGACATGCGAATGGCCACTGTGTGAGCTGCACTCAGGACAACACTGGGCTGCTCCCGCATGATCCTAAAACAGACATCATCTGTTTGTAAAATACTTAAAGAGTGCAATGTAAACGTGTCTCACATGAACATGGGAAACACATTGAGGCAGACAATTTTACTTTAGTTGTGTTACTAAAAGAAAACAGAGCCAGTCTAATCCGACCATCTTACTCATAAAAGTCTGACTTGGAGATCTTGAGATAAGTACAGTCCCGGACCGCTTTGATGGTGAAGATTAGGGGCTCTCCAGTGAGCACAGCCAGCTGTCCCACCATCTCCCCCGGGTGGGTCACAAACAAGCACACCGCCTCCTGTTTGTTGATCATCCGCTGGTACACATGCAAACACCCGGAGAGGACAAAGTGCAGGCTCACGTCCTGAAAGAAGACGGAAGTTAGATGCAACAATCAAATGTATGCAGCAAAAATGAGTTAAAAATATATTTTTTCTGTACCTGGTCACCTTGTCTGGCTAAAACAGCACCAGCTTTAGCATGATGAAGAGTTACTCGCCCATTCAGCAACGTAGGGTCCTAGAGAAAAAAAAAAAAGAAAAATGTACAAATATGGCACTAAAAAACCCAAGCTCAGTCAACACAGCAGAACAGTTATAATGCAATGTAAACAATTGTCTCCTTTTGATCATTGTACTTCAGCAGATCTACACAGATATACAACAGTGCTGTATCTACAAGCATTCCTGTATAAAATGTGTATAAATCCATATTAACATAAGCATGGAAACTATAAACTGTGTCTGGCCCACTTTTTATACTGCTCAGTACCATAGTCGCCTTAATCTGGGGTCAGATAATGATTATGGACAATATGCTCATTCATGCAGAAGAGAAAAAATAATGAGTCTATTTTTTCGGTGCCTCTTGTTGTAGATAGATATAAAGGCACAATCTGTCACTTTTGGACCCAACTGAAACCAACCTCTATTCTCATGAGTTTGAGGATCTCTTTCTGAGCTTCCTCAAACAGAGCAGCGCTGGATTTGGCAGAAACTGGAGTGAAAATATTATCCCCTCCTGCCTCTTCCTCAGGATACAGGTAGATCCCTGAAGGAACCTCGTCCACTGTCACTTTGCGCTCACGCTGGTCTTGCAGTCCACCACACTTTTAAAAGAATTTAAAGCCAACATTGTGAGAAATCAAGAGACTATTCTCAATAAATTATCTTTATCGCTTATCGAAGGCACTTACCTTTGATGTTTGTGGAGGAGTGTTTCCCTCGTCAGCAGAAATAGAGATACGGCCTCTTTCATACGCCATGTCAAAGTCAGATTTAAGACTTTTCTGAATCCCTGAACAGAACAATAAAATACCACTTTGACACTACACTACATCAGACGCTTTGCACAAATAAGAACAGCAGTTACTATCATTTAGTGGAGTTTATCTCGTCTTAAGACCCACTTTTATTCTCTGGCTTTTAACACCACATGAATTGAAAGGTCCTCTGTTCTCTTTTATTGATTTCTTTTTATTGATTTTATTTATTTATGCCTCTTAGTAAATTTTGTATATAGTGTATATTCTGCCGTTTTTATTATTTGTATGCTATTTGATGTTTTTTTAAATTATTGCATTATTTTTATTATTTTTATTTATTTATTTGGGCAGCACTTTGGAAACAGCTTGTGTTTGTAAAAAAGGAGTGGAATGGATTTACATGAGATACTGTTTTGTTTTATGTGCCAACGATTGTGCATGAAACGGCAAAAACCTGCCCAAACAGGAATTTCACTTGGATACAATCAAAATTACACGACAAGGAAGAACATGTTTTGCCTTTTGGACCCAAAAAATAAGGATGTTTTCTGCCATGAACACTTTGTATTTGGATAGTTTTGAACAAAGATCCTTACCAGCAATGTCCACAGGCATGGAAATAGCTCGGCTAAGACTTGGCACTGTTGCACCATCCGTTTCCCCTGTTTAAAAAACAAACAAAAACCTATCAGTAACATGGATAGTTTTACAATTGCTGCATTAACTAAAATACTGCTGTAGTGTTAATGGTTCTACCTGCAGCCTCTTTGACAGCCGCCTCCCTGTGCTCCTCCGGTACCGTCAAGCTGCTGAAGCGTTTCCCGTGACGTATTGGGCTAGTCCGTGTCGGGTGAGGCGATGGAGGAGGCAAACGGCTGGGTTGCATTTCCTTTAAAACAAAATTATAAAGTAGCGCTTACAGGACGTGCGTGCTGTGCCAGAAAATGTTGGCATTTAGTGAAAAACTGTTGCTATAAAACATTTGGAAGGTCCCTAATGACACAGAACCACAGCACGTTCAGATGTTTACATAAGATTGCCAAGTAAATGTGGTTACTTACATGGCTGAAGAGCTCGTTGGTGAGCCCCAAATAATTATGCAGGGCCAGGACAGTGACTCTTTGGAGACGAACCATTATAATCTAAAGAGAAAAACAATCCATCTGTTAAATGTCTGCTTAACCAAAGAGAAACACACAAAGTCACTGAGGAAGGAGTGATAGTACACACTTGCACTACTCGCACAAGGCTCTCAGGATACTTCTCAAATATAGAGAGGAAGGCTTCGACAGGTAAACGCAGAACAGTGGAGACCTCTGCAGCCCGAGCCGACACCGTCTTGTAAGGCTTCTGGTGGCCCTGACGTTAAAGTACATTAGACCAATAAGTACGCAAACTCCAGACCATTTTCATAATCATTTTAACAGAAAAAAATGTGTGTCTTACTGTGATGACGTCCAAGATGCTGAGAAGGCTGTGAACACTGTCTCCGGCATAAACCTCCTTCACCACACTCTCTTTGCCATCCTGTAAGAATGTCACAATACACATTTATGTAATTTGAGTAAAACTAGGATAAGGATTTGTGTGATCTAAAAGTCAAAAGGCACAAAACCACCACGCACCAGTCCAGTAAGGCACAGTTCGAGCTTTCCCTCCTGCACTACATAGATGCTGCTGTCGGGGTGGCCTGGTCTGAACACATGCTCTCCTTGTTGGAAGCGCAGAAACACCATGTGCTTACACAGCTCAAGGAAAAGTGGCTTTTCAAAGTGACCCAGCACCCTGAAACACAAGAGACGGTTTTACAGACAATATTTAGATAAGATGAAAGAACCTTTATTTGTGCCACAATGGGGTAATTTCAATTTTACAACGTATAGTTAAAGAACAGCAGGTGAATAGAAACATGCAACAAACAAAAAAAAAATCTGAATTTAAATAAAATATAATTAAATCTAACACTGAGCAGTTGGAGCAAATATATACGGTTATCATCATATAAGACTATGATGTACAATAAGTGGAAACTTAAGTATCACTTTCCTGCATGTTATAATACACTATTAGAGAGAGAACGTTTAGGTTTTTAAGAGCAGGCTCAAGACCCACCTTTTTAGTTTAGCTTTTGACTAATATTTAATTTAATCAGTTCATTTAATATATTTATTTATCCTATTTATTGTGTTTATTTAACTTAGCCCTAGAATTTAGTTGTATTTATTTATTATTTATTTAGTTTTACTCTATTTCAACTCACTTATTGACTTATTTCTTAATATTTATCTATTGTTTTATTCATTTTAGACTCTCCAGTGTTTCCTCTGAGGGGCCCTCTGTACCAGGAGCGGCGGTCGTCTGTGGCTGTGGGGCCCTGGCTCATGGGCCCCTGGTGGAGGTGTTTGCCTCATCTCTCCCCTGGGCCCTGAGTTTGTGTCCTGTGGCTGTGGCCGACGCTGCTCCTGGTGCAGACGGCTCCTCTGATGGTGCTTGTTCAGCTGGTGTATCTGTACTCAGCCTATTGTATCTTAGAACGTGTGCGTGTGAGTGCGTGCGTGTGTGTGTGTGTGTGTGTGTGCATGTGCGTGTGAATGTACAGGTTTGTATATGTGACTGCCTATGGGGGGTGGGGGGTTGAGTGGGCTGGATGGCTGTGGGGGAGGTTGGAAGGGAAACGGGATGTGGGAATGTTTTTAATGCACTGTAAAGCACTTTGTGTTACATTATATGTATGAAAAGCGCTATATAAATAAAGTTTGATTTGATTTGATTATACATAATACTTATTGTATAATGTACAACTCTCACATAACTCTAACTCTAATTATGTACAGTGCAGCATATGAACAGGCAGGTAAAGTGACTTCATTGAATTGTACCAGAGATAATTCACGTTATGTTTTATTGCACATGATTAATAACAAGTGGATGACACATGTTTTCATATGAACATAGAATAGTAATCTGACAGACAGCAAAACCTACCGGACGTTTTTGAGCATGTACAGCACCTCTGAGGGGAGATGGGAGTTGGCCACATCAAACTCTGTGAGATCAGCCTCCAGCACTGACGGAGGCGGCTCTTTAGCCTGAAGGATGGGCACCTCTTTCTGAAAGCGAAGGATCCTGCACAGGAAAAGCACAAACACATTTTATATGATACAACATATATGGCCATGATTAGGCCATATTAGGCCTGTCATGATGATAACAAAATAAACATAATATTTAGTAAATCATAGATGGGACAATATATTTCGGGGCTCAAAATTTAATGTGCAAATTTTCTTTAAAATACAGAGGAAATTTGCATACTTTCATTTTTTGCAATATGCTTAGATTTGAGCTGTGGAGAAGTAACTACCATGATTACTTAATTTTGCTATTTATTTATTGCAATTTATTTTTTTTTTATGTTATTCTACATTTAGAAAAATGTTTACTGGGAATATCTTGCTTTATGTTTATTGTGCATGTGGCATAAAGTGGTTTCAAAATCATCGTTTATCGTGATATTTTCTGTAGCAATAAATCGCACGCAGTTTAAAATGTGTTATGCCATCGCGTTAATTGTGCTCCTCCTTCTGCTTGAATAATTTCACATAGAGCTGCCGATCTCTTACACAAAGCAATCTTACTTTAAATCATCGGATGGAGGCAAAACTTTTCCCTTGTTCTCCACTAAACAAAATTCTAGCTCAATCTGAACTGACAAAACAGAAATGCAAAGAGACAAAAAGTGGGCATGGCAAAATAAGGCTAATAATGTTTTGTACTTTTTGGCAATGTTGATCATCTTCTGCTTCTTTTTCATCCGAGGACGAGACGAGGAGGATGTACCCACCAGAGAAGAGGTAGACTGGGACATCTGTTTGAGAGCAATATTGAGCAGATTAAAAACTGAAATAACCATCAGTCAAATTTAATTCAGTTGTTTCTTTCAGTACGGACCTTACGCATGATTTTTCTACCATAGAACATAACTTTGTCCCTTTTACGGAAGCGATACTTCGGTGTTTCTTCAGTTTCTTCATCTGCCACAATCACAAATGACAAAACTGCAGTATTGATAATTAAAAAATTTTGTCTGGTATGTTTGAAGCACAATATAATACTGACTTCGAAGTTGTATCCTCCGCAGAACAAAGAAGATGAAGATGGCAATGAGAACTATGGCAATGCCAGCACCAATCACCATTCCCACCATCTGAAAAGGGTAAAAGCCATGCAAACGTTACAAACCAAAATGTATAATTAGCAGATGTATAACACGGATCTATATTCATCTCACCATGCTCGTCTGAAGCTCCTCCTCCACCAAAGACTTGATGTCATTAAACCCATCCTAAGAAAAGAAGATATCAAACACAGTTGCGTTATATAATTATATTTAAGGCACCACATCACTGTCACATGACTTTTGCTGGGAAAGCAGTGGCTTCTGATCCTAAAGAAATCAGTGCCACTGAAGTGTAATGGAATGTGGGAATAAGGGATTTGAATTCAAGACATTCAAACATGAAGATTAAAGTGATAAAAAACTTTATTTTAAAGTCCAACAGAAATGTGTTAAACATATCTTGAAACTTATTAGTTGAGGTTTAATTATAAGACAAATCACAAAAGTGCAAATATATTATTTTCTTTTTTTCAACATTTCTTACTGTAAATGATACTCAATATCCAACTTTTTCATAACTTCAAAACAACACTCATAATATATATTACCTGTAAAACTTTATAGTTTTATAAAAAAAGAAATGCTATGGTGCTGTGGTTAGAATCTCAAACACTGACCTGGCACTATTACACATCGACAGAGCACTTTGGGACAGGTGAAAGAGACTGTGCAGGGTGTGAGCAGATAAGCTGCTTGTTGTTTGGCAACAACTCAACTCAACTCAACTCAACTGTTAATTTAACAACTGTTAATTGAAATATATCTTTGAATACTGCATACAATGTAGTTTAACATTATTCATATTTTGTTCTTTTTTATTATAGAATGTAATAGCTGCCAAGTCTTCTTTGTAAAAATTTGGAAAGAAAACTTAGAGGTCTGAAAATGGCAAGTGTTTTACAATATATCAATACACTATACAAAAATCTGTCACAACCTGTCAACACAAGAAATTAGATGTTAATTAACAGCCAACATTTTGTACAGCCTATTAAAATACAGTACTTTTAGACTTAAAAGTGCATATGACATGTTAGACTACATGGCTTGGCTCGAGAGATGAGGTCCACAAATCTGTTTCTTTTAAATGTCCCAAGAACTTGCCTCAAGACTCGAGGTGACTGAGCTTTTTCTGTGGCTGCTCCCAAGTTGTGGAACAGTCTGCCACTGAATATTAGAATGGCACAGTCTCCTGACAATTTGAAATCATTACTAAAGACCCACCTCTTTGAACAGACCTTTAATAGAAGCTGAGCACTTAATGTAACATATGTTCTTGCTTTTTGCACTTCTGCACTTCCGGCACCACTGGATGCTATAAACATGCTATATAAATAAAATTGGCCCTTGACTTGACTACACATTTCACTAAAACATAGAGAACATATTTAAGATTTGACTAAAGATGTTCCCTATTTTCCCCAGATTAACAATTTTGGTGGCGTTTATAGTAACCTCCTGGTTGGACATGAGAAGCAGATGTGAGATACATAGAGGTAATTCTACCACTGTTACCTAGCAACCATATTGTAAAAAAGGGCCAAAATCCATATGACTTGCACAATAGTTATAAAAATACATGATACCTATACTTTGTTAAACTATTGTTCAAGATTCTCCAAAAAATGCATCGGTTGGGTGTAAAATGTCTGTATTTTCGATGGACTGTCCCTTATTGATGACTTTTATTTGTAAACCTTCTTCACAAACTGCAACTTGACAGAAGTAAAACTATGATAAATATTTACCACAGGATCTATCACACCAGACAAGGTCATAATATGGAAAACAGTAGAAGCATATGCACTCAGAGATAGCTTGTAAAGCAGGAAAACAAACAGAAAGGAGGGACTGGGTAATAGCTTTTTAGTGTTGTACTTTCTGGTCAGAGGGACAGCACATCTGTTATCAGCTGTTATTGATTAGTGTATATGGAGTTAGCCTGGATACAAGAGCTACTCAGAGGGCGGGCAAGCAGATGTAGAGCTCATATAGGCACACAAACGTAGAATTATTATCATTTTGTTAGTGATTAATTAAGTGTGCTTGCAGATGTGGTCAAATGCATGATCACAATAATATTACGGTGTTATAAGATTTTTTTTTAAAGATACCTCGTGGGCCTCTGTTGTTGGTGCCTCTTGGACCTCTTGTTCCGAGGTACTTTGTCCCATTGTAACCCTGTTTCTTCATAGGGCTGGTCCATCAACGTCCACTGCAAACAAAACAAGGCACATATTGCTAAACGTTTGTATTTACACTTTGTTGTGTGTTTGTCAGCCTAATAGCTGGACATCATAAATCATTCACTAGCATCCTACAATTATCCCATCCTGCAGCAGAGCCATGCAGAGGAAGAGGAGGCCGTTGTGTGTCTCTGGCCAGATAAACCCTGTACAGATGGTAAGCCTTTCCCTTTTTATCCATTTATCCCTCATCATGCCCCTCCCCAATGATCCACTGACACTGTTGATACTTAAGGACAGCATTTTTATTAAAGCAAGTGTTATAAGGTTTATCTACAGTAGAGTTGTCGGAATTATTTAAAATCACATACAATAAAACTTGATACTAATACTAGTATTGAAACAACAAACTTATTTGAGTAAGTATCGATGCTAAAAAACTAATTAAAAAAAAATCACATAAACGAACAAAATTTGATATTTCCAGAACAGTTTTTCTTGAACTTTATCATAACTCTTACAAGACCACATGGTAACATGAAGAACTATTTTCTGTTGAAAACTACAGTCTATAGTCAAAAATGACATACTTCGAAAATATTTTCTAAAATGATAATTATGGTATTGAAATGAAATCTGTATTGAGCCTATTCTTTAATATCGAAAGTATCGAGTTTGAAATGTTACAATCTAGTTGATGAAACTAATCTAAAGTATCTTGAGTTTAATGAGTTTTTTCCTTTAGTCATATTAGAATTTCAAGCTGTTATTATTAAAGTTAATTTTGCATGACCACATACCACAAAGAGTGATTCAGCTGACACAGAGCCATGTGGACAGACAACAACCTCATTCAGTGTCTATGGACAAATAAACAGTTCTGCCGTTTTGGCTCACAACAATCCAAGAAGCAAGTGGGAAAAACAAAAGTGCCACAGCTTGCTCAGAGCATACAAACTAGTCCGGTGCCTCAGTTCAAGCAAAATGCAAGCCTGGAGAATTAGGGGCAAGAAGCTGCTCTCTTTTCCGACATACGTCTACGACATATAAGTATTCTATATGTTGTGGTGTAATCTAGGGCTACAACTAATAATTATTTTAGTAGTCGACTTGTCAACAATAAATTTTAGTTGACTAGTCAAATAATTCTTATATCACTGAAACGTTGTAAATACATTATCAAGGATTATCAACCAAATAAAGGTTGAAATATTGTGACTGAAGGCTTCTAGATAGAGAATATGAATAAAACAAAGTGTATTATTGATTAAATGATTTGTTATTTAAAAAAGGGCTTCATGTGTGTTTTAGAGTCTGATTAGTTGAGATAATAATTACTTTAATTATTATCATAATATAACTAGTATTACTTTTTACAATGTACTAGTCACAATTAATTACTTAATTGTGTATTCTGAGACATTTAGAGCCTTGATGCATGAAAATAATAATTGTGTGTGAAAGTTTCCATCCACTGCATAGTCAAAAGAAGGACATATCTAGATGCCAGCTTGTCTCCCAGCAGACCTTCTTAGCTACTAGTTAAAACTCCTTGAGTTGAAGCATGGGCAGACTTTTTAGGGAATACTTCTACCAATGTGAGTATTCATTCGAATGAGTATTCATGTCTCTGGGTCAAGTACTGTTGGTAAAACTTCACAACTGTGTTGGGCAATACTTATTTTTCCTTAACAATAATTACAACAAAAACAACCAGTTCCCTCTGTTGTAATGTATGGTGTAAATTGTTTGTATGGAGTTGTACTGGATGGACCGTCATCACCAGGGGCAGAGAGAGTGACCTTTCTGCTGAATTGCTGAAATGTAATCAGTGAAAGGTCCTTTAGAGTCTTATTACAAAGATGGCCAAGACATCCCACAAACAAACAGCAAAGGCTAGTAAGGAGATTAGGACCACCAGTCACATGAATAAGAATACTTTTAAATTCTAGATTGCAATTTAATTGGTCTAACCTCACTTCTACACTCCACTGCACCACTGCACTTTGAAGATGTTGAAAATCATGCATTTCCTCAGTGGTTTGTGAAGAAACAAATTCCCCAAAATTCTGGTGGTTAAAATGTACTGCTGCTGTTGTTTCTGATGATGAATTGTGTGTGTTGGAATTACAATGGTCTGGTTGCAAGTAATATCTCTTGTCTTTTTATTAATTCAATTATGAACTTGCAATCCTTCAGAAATGTGCTAAAACATGTCAGTAAATGTCATGGTTGTGGTTCAAGTATTACACAGAATTAACCACAAATATGCAGAAATATCACTCTATAGCCTCTGTATTACAAAGCAAGTTTCTCTTCTTATTTCAACAACTCTTTTGGCAACCTTAAAATACTTGTATTATGATCAATATGCTCAATTTTCATATCTGACACTGTAATCAACCTCAAGGCTCCAAGCAGTGCCTCCATTCATGGAAGTGTCCCACTCCTATTGTCCTGGAAAACAATAAGGCTTGTGTTGACGACCTACTGTTCAGTGGGAAGAACAAGACACACAGCCAGAAGTTGGGACAAACAAGCAGGTCCAAAAGAGATCATCATGCAATGTAAGAGCAAAGGTTACATGTTCCTGACTGACTTTCTGCCCAAGGTGAACTCAAAAGGACCATGACCTCATATTCACCCAAGCCAAAATAGTTTAGCACAATTTAGCACGCTCTGAAGTGTTACCTTACATTCTCATTTACTTCTCCAGCAAGTAGCCCACATTGTTAGAGTTCAATATTTCAGGTATGGGGAGAATAAGTGCGTAATTACACTTCTGTGCCATGTGGTGTGCGCCGGTAGAGGCTGTTTTGACGCAGTGCCACATGGAAATTGATGCTTAAAACCAGGGGGAAAACATGCAAATAGCACAACCTTATACGGTGTTGGAGAATATATATGCATAATTAAGTTGATGAGACAATAATAAGAGGTCGGAAACTACACTTGAAGCGCAAAGTTGAACTGACTGATAACGCAGTCGTAGCTGGAGCCTATTTACATCGGTGGTGGTGGCTAATGTGTTAGCTAGCACAGGCTATAATAACAGATTGATGGCTTTATAATATGTCCAGACGATTGAGCCAATAAGTGGGCGTGTAAAAGTGAACCGTGGTGTTAGATGTCTTTCATTGTGACCTCCACAGGATAAATCCGAGACCAAATTCAACACACAATTTAACTCGAGCCAGGCAAGCGATTGTTCTGCCTCAGTTCTCAAGATAAATCAACTACCTTCGTCTTTTCCTACACGATTGCCACGTTTAACCACACGTTTTGTCTTTAAAAACAATATTTTACCTGGGCTGATGATGGGCTCCGTCAATAGCTGTGGGTTGCTGTAAATAAGATAAAACGGAAATCATCTTCATCAAGTCCCGCCTCTATGTCCGCTAGAGTCCCGCCCCATTCCACCACTCAGCCAATCACGACCCGGTTCCCGAACGCTTCTGCGCCAATTAGAAGGCTGTTTCAGAGAGCAGATTCCCCGTGTCAATAAAAACAAACCTTTGTACCAACCTGTCATAAGCGAGGTGGAGATGTGTGCTCAAGTAAGATCAGAGGGAGGTGGAGTACTCAGGTACTTTCCTTGTGTAACTTTTTGATGAAATTGTATTTTCCAGAGTAGTTGTCAGACACTATACTTTTATTTCTACTTAAGTAATATTTAGTTTGAAAAAAACAAAACCAATTGTCTAACTTGAGTAAAAGTCACTGTAAGTGACAAAAGCTTTATGTCGACAATTTAAAATGATTCAAACAATTAGCACTTCTGACAGCTTCTATAGAATTTTGTCAATTCTACAGAAATACCAGAATTTGTACATTATTTAGGCTAATGTAAAGTTTTGTCTGTCCAATTGGGTTACTCATCCAATTCTATTACATTTTAGGTCCAAACTGTACAATACTCAAGTAATATTTATTAATACTTTTTACTCCTACTTGACTAATTACTTGAGTAACCGTGTTGGGTACTTAGTTACTGTAGTTAAAATGACAATTTATGAATAAAGCAGAAAACGTGCCATTATAATTGTACAGTGAACAAGTTATCAACCCATGTCTGTGAAATATAAACACATCAAATGGTAAATGAACGCATGTAAGCCAGACACAAAAACTCCTTGATACATGATGGTTGAAGATGCAGACAGACCAAGTAGTCTATCGAGAGTCTTATAAGTCAAATCTAAAAAAAATGATTTTGAAATAAGATTGCCACCCAGTGGAAGAAAGTGGCATACACTTTCATAAAATACAATACAGTTAACAATAAGACCAAAGTTTACAAGGGCCAAGTCCATTTTAAAATACACATTTTATTTTGAGAGAAACAATACATTTACAGCTCGGAAATTGGCTTGTAAGGCCAGTATGGGTATTTGACCTTGTCCAGTTTGGTCTCGGGGAAGGTCGCATTGAGGTCTTCTATGGTCATCTGATCAAATGGGATCATGTTCTTGAATTTATCCAGCTACGAGCAAAACAGCAAATAAGTAATACAGAATTACATTTAAATGCAAGACTGCTAATGGGTGTGCCTCACCTCTTTCTCATAGCTGGCAATGCGAGCCTTTGATTGTTCAACATAGGCTGCAGCAGCCTGGTTCTGTAAAACGAACAAGCATTGTGAAAACCAGGAAATAAAATTCTATTGTAAATAGTTTCCACTTAACATTACAGAATTCAATTTAATTCCATTAATGAACATAAAATGTGCACTTACAGCCTCAGTCTCCTGGGCGTTAATTGAGCTGGTCTGTGTGTCAACGGGCTCAGGGATACTCACTGCTGCAAACTGAGGAATAATAACAGGATAATTCAACTGTTCCACTATGCAAACAGATGGAGGCTTTGAAGGCCCCTCAAAAAGTAATTTATAAATATTATAATTAAAGAAAATGATTGCAGCTGTAGAATGACAACATACATTTTTCAGCAATTACATCATGCCCATCTGAGTGTTCCAAGAGAAGATGCAACAAACCTCTTTAGCTTGTAAAATACTTTGCTCTTGAACATTAACCAACCGTATATTTTCAGAACAAATACATAAATTGACTTACTTTCTTTTCAAACTCGTCAACCATGCCAGGCAAAGCCACGGCTTTTCTGTACATGCTCCAGTCGATGGCAGCAGGACTCTCCGGAAGAGACGCTAGTCTGTGGAGGGGACACGGAAAAGATTTACTCAAAATAAAGTCAACAAAGTATTGATAAATTATGATTTTTATTTCATGCTTATGTCATCCCAGAATAAACAAGGGGTGACTGTTCCTTTGCTCCCAGTCAGCTGGCATGTCTTCAATGATCTGTTCCCCCTCAAATCTAAGTTACAGACTTCATTGGTTCAGTCTGACTTTTAACACCTAACACAAAGCTACTTTAAGGTCTGAATTGTTTTTTATTTTATTTTGTGTATGTTGTGTCTTGTGACTATTCTACACTTGAGTGATTTTATGCATTTTCCTTCATATTTATCTGTGAAAGGATTTGTGGATCTGTGTTAGGATTGACACATTTCTGAATTAAAAGCGTCTGGTGCTGAACAGGTAATAGGTAAAATCACAAAAAAACTTACTTCGCAGCAATGGCATCACTGCGGGTCTTCAGAGCGTTAAACATGCCTTTCTGGTTTGGTGGCACTCGCTCGGCAAATGCCAACCAGTCAATGGCTTTGAGTGCTACCCTGCGTCCTGCCATTATGACTGTAAAACATACAAAGAAATTGTTAAATTCACTTGAAAACCATTTAAATTGACATTGAAGACCAAAATGTACAGTTAAGTATACTTTATTAATTCTTTGTGAGGGAAATTCTCTGCATTTACTATGACCCATCACAGTGCTACTCAGGCTCATGTCAGGAGCAGTGCAATCAAGCAAAGCTTATTTGCATACAAGGAAGTCACAAAGTACTTCACAACAAAAGTTAAAATACAGTCAAATAAAACACACTTACTAAAAAAATATATATACAACAATGATAGTAAAATCAGTCCTTAAGTCTGCTGAAATTAAAATGCTTCAGAAAAAAAAGTTTGCTCTTGAAAGAATCAAGTTGGGGAGCAACAGACTGGAAGGATCGGTTTCTTCTGGTCCAAAAATGAGTGCAAAGAGCCATCAGCAGTTTCTGATCTACAGACCTCAAAGTGCGAGAGAAAGTGTAGAGTTGGACCAATCACTGATATAAGAGGGTCATGCATGAGTCTGAAAGCCAGTACCAAAATTTTTTAAAGTATCCGATAGGAGACGGGCAGCCAAAGAAAAGTTTTAAGAATCGGGGAAATGTGAAACCGTCTATTTGTGTAGGTCAAGATCCTCCTTGCAGAGTTCTTCAGTGGTTGCTAGAGCCCCCAGGACCAAAATCTCCAAATCTTGAGTTGGGCTTGGTGGTCAGGACTACCTTGGTTGGAGGATCTTACCTATTGTGCATGTTTTGGGTTGTCTCATCAACTAGTTGGTGGCACACAGCAAGAAGGTTGCAGGTTCCTGCACTGGGTTTTTATGTGTCGCAGTTCCATGTTTCACCCTGGGTCTGAATCGGTTTCTTCCGGGTACTCCAGTTTTCCCCATTAACCCAATACATGCACTTTAAGTAAAATCCTCCAGTTAAAGGTCCTGGGACCTGGGTCCCCGCGCGTTACACTTTAGAGTTTGCTCCTGACAGGTTGCCCCAGCGGGATTGACGGATCAAATGCAAAGGACACAATTAGCTACGGAGACAATAGAGGCTAACCCTAACCTTAGCTATATAACCAAAATTCAGCTTTAAATTACACTGCTTTAAATTAGCTGAGCTAATGTAGAAGGTCCGAACAGGTACAACAAACCTGCAGCAACTAAAGGTGCCTGAAGGATTCAGCATAGCTGAATTAAAATGCATTATGTAATTAAAATAGGGAAGAAAATGATAGGCGAATCCTTTTAGTCTGAGAACATAACAGTGTACGACGTGATATTTCAAAGGATATTCGGCTAAATGCGTTAGCTCGCTAGCCAAGGTCAGAGACGTTTTCTACAAAGGTCGGATCTTTTTTACACATATTAGAATACAGGTATTAAACTTTCACATTTTTATGTGTCAAATAAACGCACAGACCCAAAACTACGTCTCGTTTTTCACCATTTGTAATAGATTCACATTTGTAACACATTCATTTGCACATACCTCGCTGCTAAGCCTCGTCTGTGACCGGAAATCCACTTCAGTGACAGCGGAAAGGTCGGAAGTAACTCTTCTTCTGTTTGTAATGTGGTGCACAGGCGCCCTCTGTCTGACACATGGTGCACTTACGACATTCTTACGGAGATGCAGAGCGTTTTTTTATTTACTTCTTCTTTATCATTCAGGACACTTACTGAAACAATATTTTGCAAAGACACTGCAAAGATCCAGTAAGTCTTTTCATTTAATAAAATTTACTAAGTATTTGCATTTAAACCAGGCATTTGTAAATAAAAAAATCTTCTTAATGTTTTGCCTGGTAAAATAAAGGTTGAATAAATAAAATTACAGCCCTTTGATAGTCTATTCAGAATACACAATGTGGGACCAAAGAAATAAAATCTAATATAGCCAAAGCTGTATTTCTACTTGTACAACTGCTACAAAGCAAAAAACAAAGTACGAAGTACAAAGTTTATTGTTTTGACTCATTTATTTCAGTATTCCATTTTAATATGGTTTACATCAAAACCAAGCCTGTAAGAACAAAGAAATTAAAATCTATGTAAACGATAATTTAAATAGCATTGTACAGTCTTTTGGAAATAAATTCATGAGCTTTATTTGTATTGCATAAGCAATAGGCCTGCATTGTTTTTAAACACACAGGCAGAGTTTGTATGTGAAGACTTCGAGAACACATGAACTTTCTTTCAAAAATACAAAATTGGCATCTAAAAGAGTCACAACCATTTTGTCACTTGATTAATGAAAATATTAGACTTTTTTTTTTTTTATTCAGGTGACAGCCACAAGAGAAAAAAAAAAATCATAGTCGCTGATGTCTAGCATGCAATTCCTCACTGTTTCTCTGTCTCTAAACTATTGCTTGTCCAATCCAAATCCACAAGGAGTCAATAATGGCTAATCTAACCTAGTATATATTTATAATTATTTCCAAAGATTTCTGTAAAATATAAAATAGAAATAATTAGGTGACAGGTATAGAGGCAGTTCACTTCTCTCTTATTCCCATGTATTTAGTGATTTTAAATGTTCAAAAACTATGGGCTAAATCTATCCATCTAAGGCCAGTTCGTATAAGAAAATTATTTCATTGTCACTTACTATATTATTTGTATTTGGTCTGCAGCTTAATTGGCACCCACAGTGGTGTTACACTTACAAAACATGACACATTTAGATGTGCAATAATAATGAGGACTCCTGAGCATCTTGTATAATGTTTATTTACTAAAATTATTATTATTATTATTTACAAATTACAAAGCTTTACATAGAGATGCAGGATGTACACAGTACAGATACAAACAGTTTCAATAAATACCACTGTGCGCATCACAGAGGCACAGGCTTCATCATAGTCCACATGTGGTCCATGTACATTTTCAGCATACAGTAAGGTACTCCATACAGAGCGTCTACACATGTAAGAATATAATCTCCCATTTCTACACAGGCACTGAACAGTGACTGGGACACAGCAAAGGAGCTCAAGTGATACATGGTCTTAAGGCACTCCACCTTTAAGTACTTTGTTGCTTAAAGCTTCCCTGTCCATTATTGCGCAGAGTTTAAACGTCCACAGTGAAACCTTTAAGGCATGTGGCTTTAACCTGATTAAGCATGGATCATCATTTATAAAGGAGAAGTCACAGAGAACTTCATATTCTGAACTTACAATTATAACAGTAACAAATGCATTGTCCTTGGTCTGTTTTTTCTCACATACAGAGGGAATACTAAGACAGGTAGTACATCCCATAGGCCACGGGCCCGCTGAAGAGTCCTGGGACAGGCACACTGGGCCGCGGGAAGCCGCTGGAGGGGCTCCAGGCCGGAGATCCCACGTGCGCACCGATTGGAAAAGGCAATGCAAAAGCAGGCAACACGGGTTTGGAGGCCAGCTTGAACTTCTCCAGCTCGGCCTCCTGCAGCCTCTTCGCCTTAGCCCTGCGGTTCTGAAACCAGATCTTGACTTGAGTCTCAGTCAGGTTCAGAGAGTTGGAGAACTCGGCCCGCTCTGCAATGGACAGATACTGTTTCTGGCGAAACTTGCGCTCCAGCGCAAGGAGCTGCGAGGTAGTGAACGGCGTTCGAGGTTTGCGGTTGTTTTTGTGCTTGCGCAGAGTGCACTGCGTCGGGCTCGAGCTTCCTACAACAAAAAACAAAACCATACACGTTAGAATTATTTGTGTGAATTGGTATTAGGGATAAAATGTGGAATTATTAGCCCACACCAAGATAAACCAACAAGTAGAGATCTGGATTACGGTCTTTCATCTGAGGCTCCAAAACGTTTTAATCTTTTGAAAATTACTTTGTAGCCTAAAACCAATGAAGAAAATAAATTAAGGCAAATACACATTTTAACAATGCTACCGTCTTAAATGAAATTTGGCACTTCACACACACTCGTTGCAATTTTTAAAATAGACCACAGCAAATGTGTAATACAGCTTACCAATCGTCTTTTGATCACAAAAAATCATTCTTATTATGTAGAGACAGTCTTTTGCATGTGTAATATGTGATGATGTACTTACTCGGGGGAGAGGAGAAGGAGGCCGTCTGGAACCAAGTGCTCTGGTCTTTGTCGCTCTGCGCGCTGTCTTCACTTGGAGAGTGGGAACTATGCGCGCTGTCTCCGGCCGTTCTATCCGTGTAAAAAGTCCTTTGAGGAATCTGTTGCTGTGGCTGTTGTGTCCCAGTCTTGTTGAGAGACAGCGCTAAGTCTGTGGAAGAGTACGAGGTTCGACAGGTGGTCTTCTTTGCGATGAGCGACTCCACGCTGAACGGGAGGCTGCTCCGGTGAGCCTTGTATCCTTTCTCCGCGCTCATGTCTTTGGGTTCCTCGGTGTCTATGTCCTCTTTTCCATCTCGTGACGGTGACTCCTGCGCGTTATTCATGTTGAAGCGAGGGAAATTGGCCACGTCCGTGCGTCCGTGTTGGCCCGAGAGAAGTTTGTTTCAATCCGGTCCTCAACCTTGTCAGTCTTGTCAATAGCCCTGAACAGACGGGGGTCGTCTATAAAAGGACAGGGGCTGTTTTACTCCACCAAAGCCTCCAATCAGCTGCACGGACTGACATCATGACGTTGAGGAGCTAAACACTGATTGGCCCGCTGGCTCGCAAAAGGAACATCAAGAGGACTTTGAAAGGAAGAAGAAGTTAATCATACAGACCCCATGCGGTGCGCACCCATTGAAGACCCTCACAAAAGTGGCTTAGACCAATTTTAGCGCAATTAAGCAGTGGGGAGGACTCCTGGCCATTTCCATCCATTAGGAGCAGCGTCCTCCCCTACTGTATGGGAACTAAAGAGCCCCACTGACATTATCAAAGCGAGACTACTTCTATCGCACTTCAGAGGAGCGCGCGCTTTGAAGACAACCACTCTTTAATATTTACTAACGTTGTTTAGAGGATGGCCCGCGGCATTAAACCAAATCTTAAAACTATTCTAAAACCAAACAAAGGCGACAGAAATTGATTAGGTCTGAGCGTTGGTCACACAACATTACAGCAATTTAGGAGCTGTCATTCGCTCGTCTCGCGCACAATGGCCCCAGTTGAGAAGCAACAGGCGTTTCTCCTCTCTCCAGGTCAGAGCATTTAATAAGCCAGACGAGTTGTGTTGTGCGAGGCGCCAGACTCGGCGGGATCAAAAAAGGAAGATATACCTCGCGGGGAGAGAGGGGAAGGAGAGGAGGGGAAATAAAAGAGGCGAACAGTTAACTCCACTTAACCAATTGTCCTGCAGATATTTCATAGTCCACTGCATAGCGCAGGAAGCGGGGGCGCACCGAGGCTCTCAGTAAATGTTTTTAATGTTTAAATAATGGACTCGGAACAATGGAGTTATTCTGCTTGAGTATTTACAACTGTTGTGCTCTCTGGCATTCTGGGTGCACCTCAGTCAGATCAATACAGATAGGCCCGTGCTAATTGGTAAACAGCGCACTTATCTGACCTATTATCTCTACTTTTACAATAACACCAATTAGTCTTAGTGACTGATTGACTGCTTAAATGAGTTACCGATCAAACCAATTCAGTTATTTGTAGTCATGCCCAATGGAAATGTCCACATTAAAACAAAAAGCCTTCATGTAAATGTTGGCCAATAGAAAATAAAAATACCAGGAGTAAAAGTGTTATTCATTAAGTGAATTGTATATAAAAGTTAGTTCAGGGCGTTTATTCAACAAAAACACTGACAAATCAAATCAATGCATTTGTATTGGGATCCCAGATGTGGAAAGCTTAAGGAGAAGACAGCAAAATATCAAAGCCTTTATTCTACTTTGAGTGTCTGACAAATTAAATTAAGTAAAAAGACCAGATACGGTTCAACGGGACTCCAATGAACAGTTGAAATGAACAGTTTAGGCTCAGGTCAATGAGTCAACTTGAGTCAATCCTGATGTTTTAGTCACTGCTTCATTTCCTTTGTGGCACATTGGGCTAAGTCCTATTGAATCTGCCCACAGTTCTATGATGTACACTATAGTCCATGGGTTACCTGGTGTCCCTGGCGCCCTGTCCTCTGTTTCGCCTCTATCCTTTGGGCCAAAAGACATTTCTGTAACAGCGTGCAGGCGGGTGAGCAGTGTCAAAAGGTGTTAGGGAGTTTGAAAGCAGATCTGAGCGCCAAGGTTAGAGAAACTCCACGGGAAGAGCTCTCCTCTCAGCTGGCACAAGGTACCTAAAGATTTTCACATGTCCAAGAGGACTCGTGTTTCAACTGGACCACTTAGACACTTCACAACGTGTAAAGGGTCATGGCTACATATAAAACAAACCAGGTCTCTGACTAGATTTAGTGTAGACACAAACAGAGATGTCAGTCAATGCAGATAATTTGGGTTAAATTGTGGTGCTTATGTGCAATTATTCTCTGCAACAACAAAGTGGAGTAAAATGTGATCTTTATGTTGTTTTCTAGCCCTTAAAGGAGACATTTTAAGCCAAATCAACTTTGATTAGTTGTTAAACATAACGGTGTTCCAAAGTCAAAAGTTAAAGAAAGTTGTATTTTGATTGAATCTTGCATGTTTGCGTAATCCTGTGTTGTAATGGCGTTTGAGGTTTGAGCGCTACGGAAATTCCTAATTTTAACCACCCCAAGCCCTGTGCATCGATTAGTTTATTAAAAAGGCCGTGTTGTGGAGCTGGGAAAAGCTCTCAAAGTAGCTGTATGATCTGATCTAATATCTGACCCACAAAAAAGTATTTGTACTAGTAACTACAAGTAAACTAGATATTCACCTGTGAAAAAGGCAGAATAAACTCTAATCCAATTTCAGATCCTTTTAATCCCAGTAAAATTAGTCAGTTCTACAATTGTCCCATTTGTATTAGTATGTCGTTACATTAGCATGGTTTACAAGGAACAAAAAAAAAAGGAGCAACTTATGTTATATTTCAATATCTGAAAAAGCGTGAAATGTATTCTTTAACAAAAACAGGCTATAGGGAAGTGTTTATATCAAACACTGTTAATAACATTTTTGGATTTTCTTGAGTGTGGCTCCCTGCATGACTGGAAAATAATTTAATTCAAATAACTCTAAAATGAATAATGTTTTATTCTATTTTTAAGAGGTACAGTAGTTACACATATTTTACATTTACTGATCCATACAAATTATGTTATGAAGCCAAACATCAAGATGAATTTGAAAATTGCATATCACCAACACAAAATAGTACTTATTATGTCCAAAGAGACTAATCTAACTCCTACAAATCTATATAATAGTGCTTTCACAAAAAATACAAAGACATTTCAACTAATTTAACTTGAGTGTTTTTCTTCCCTCCAGGCTCCCATAAATGTAACAATAAATACCTCCCTTTTTTGCCTCATCATGGCTCTTATTCGCACATGGATGTGAAGTATAGAGCATGGCACTTTAGCTATTTGCACAGCATTTAAATCTGGAGTTTGCGCAACGCTATGGAAAATATTTTGACCTTTCATTTGACTTAACAAGTTGATCCCGTCCACATCAGACCGGCTTGAATCCTGCACTTAAATGCCAGTTTGACGTGGCCTGCCAAAGCCACTTCCTCTTGCGGCATCAGCGTGCCCTATGTTCCACTGTAATGAGGGAAATATTCTCCAAGTGAACCAAGCAAATTGCCTCCATCATGGCTTCTTTTTTGGGGGTTGTAAAAAAGCAATTAGGCAATAAAGAGTCCAGTGGAGCTTTTAGTTAAACTACAACAACAGTAAAGAGTTATTCTACACAGACACTGAAGAGTAAAACAAGCACAAAAGGTGACAATGCGATTGGCAATTAGGTTTGGCTTGCCGATGACCATAGAATTGCACATTCTTGAGGAAAGTGTGTAGACAATACAAGTGGGCGAATTCGGTGGAGCGCTGTGGACTCGCAGCTCTGTGTGGCTGCTCCGTGGTCACATTCACCAAACCAAGAATGCAGCCACAATCACACACACTGCTCACAGCCAGGGCCTGCAAGTGCGCAGCAAGAGAAGAGCTCTGTTCTGCTGCTGGCGTTAGTCCACACCGAGCCAAAGATGAAATATTACAGCTATTTGGTCAGTAATATCTAATATATTAACATATATATGAAACATTGTGAACATTTTGAAGTGTGATATATATCGTAATAGAGAATATCATGATAAACAATAAAATTGAAACTCTGTCACTGAATCATAAACTGTTACGCAGGAGAATCCCTAAAGCCATTTTAAATGGACACAAAACCTGCTGCAATAAATTAATAGCAGAATGAAACACTCTAGTTGTTACTGTGAGTAAAGAGACGTAAATCGTAACACAAAACGTAACACAAACAATAACAAAAATCTCCACTAGTGCAAAGTAAAGCTACCTAACATCGCTATACTCACAGAGTGTTTCATTTAGCTATTTTAACAAATAAAGAGCCAACCACTGCAGTGTGCACTGCATTTCACACAGGGTTATGTACTGGCAGCCGAGAAGCACAGTCTAAGCATTTAGAGACAATATAATTTGTTGTACTTTTAATGCTGATTGTGTAAACACATAGGCCCACTTCTTTAGCATTGTTGGTCTTCTATTTCCATCAGAAAAATATTCAAGTCTTAAGACAATAATCAGCTCAATGTTCAGTTTGATTTACCAAAATCAATAAATGAAAACATTCCCCAATATCACCTACTTCTATTTGCGCCAACATAGTGCCCATACTTAGCTTGTATAAGAGTTAGGCCTGTCATCTTTATTATCGACTTATCGTTCTATAAACGAAAGCTGTAGCAATATTTTCTGGGGCTTTTTTGGTTGTGTAAACACTGCACGCTGCAGTGGTTGGCTCTTAATTTGTTTAAATAGCAGAATGAAACACTCCAGTACTGGTCTGCATGTTCATGTAATACAAAAAAAAAAATCACCCCACTAGTGCAAAGAAAAGGTTCCTGTGTGAAATACTGAGACCCAGTTTTTTTTAAACGGAATAATAAGTCAATATAGTAATTATGAAGACAGGCCTAACTCTGAAACAAGTTAAGTATGGGCCATCTGTTGGTGCTAATAGGAGTTGGTGATATTGGGGAAATGTATTCATTTATTGGTATTGGTAAATCATTTCCTGATACTTGAGCTGACTATTGTCTTTAGATTTGAATATTTTTCTAATGGAAATAGAAGACCAACAAAGCTCTAGAAGTGGCTGTATGTGTTTACACAATCAGCATAAGTACAACAAATTATATTATCAATGGGAAAATACATTTTGGTATCATTTTTACAAAAGGGAAAACCAAATTGGTGGGCCTTGTCATGGCTTTAAAACAGATATCTGAAAATACCGCTTGTAGGCCACAACAGCAAGCAGCGAGACGATATACGTATCATACGTATCCTGAATTAAAGCACTTTTGATAGTTGTTTATAGTTATGGTAATATACCACAGCATACCATGTATCTATTGTTTCATTTGATTTGTCGACATCATGAGCGCAACGTTGTGCTGACAGAAAATATAAAATCCCCTACAGCATCTTTTTGTTTGGCTTTATTACTTATTTATGTAAATAATTTACCTAGATTTGAGGTTAATGTTTTTGTTTTTTACCACAAACCAACAACACCACATTGTTTTTATTAAGTACGAAGCCAAAGCATCTATAACTGCACTTTGGTTGACACATTTTTTTACACTTCACTACAACTTAAGGCTTTAAGATATTGTATCCATATTTTATTATTAAAATTTGGGTTCTACGTTATTCAATGATTCCAGTGGACAAAACAGATTTGAAGTGACAGAGCTTGTCTGATGGTAATAATGTTATTGCAGGCACCAGAGGTCACAACAAATGTGTGTGTTTGAATATCCTGAGATTACAATTTCAAAGTCCACCCCATGAAAAGTGGAACAATGGCACCGGGTGGGAAGTTAAGAAAGCGGGGGTCTCTTTCAAATAAACATGCCTGGCCCGCTTCTGAATAGGGCTTTTCCACAGAGCAGCCGGATTGGTTCTCAGAAGAGTCGCACAATGACGACCTGCCTCAAACATGGAATCAAAACTAAAGTATATTTAAAGTGAATTTTATTATCCAGCTATTTATGTCCCCATTCCTCCTACTGGATGAGGACGGGAAAGTAGATGGGGGGTCAGAGCTGCCCCCGTTTCTGTGCTATTGCTTAATGAGCCTGAAAATACAATTGCAGAGTTCTGGCTGTGAAGGAAGCCTGCAGGCTAGTGTAAATTAGCAGCGCGAGGAGGAAGCCCAGAGGCCGGGTCTTGCTGAGCGCTGAGAATAGAGAAATAGGAAAATCCTGTTAGCTCAAAGCCATTCAAGGCATCACGGTGCGTTTGCAGATCGAGAAATGAAGCCGATATGACACTTGTTGCTGCAAACACAGTGCAGCATATGGGACATTACTGAGGTTTTTGGCTCATCTCAAAGCCATAATTCCAGTTTGCTCCACACAATGGCTCTTTTCAGCCACTGCTACAATCATCATTCAACTTAATTTTCCATTCTTCTGTAGATTCCGAGGCAGCGTCCCACACTGCACATGTCCTGCTCTTTTGACCGCTCCGCTCGGCATCTGTTGCCCAATGTCTGCCCATATCTGCATTCTAATGCTCATATCCTGCTGGGATGTTAACTTAAGGCCCACAGTAATTGATGGCTTCCACACTTCAGCATAGTCCCCCCTTCTTCCTTCTACCCTGCCGATTGTTGATATATCTGAGTGGTTTGGGGGTCTTTCACTCACCCATTGTTCTTTTATGGAGGAATTATAATAGACTAAAGGATGGAGAGAAAGGGCAGAGGCAGGGGGGACAGAGGAGGGATGAAAAAGAGAGTGCTGCTGATATTTAGTGAACTCCAAGCGGGACTATTCTTTCTCTTTCTGCAAGTTTGGCACATGCCTTCTGTTACTAAGTGGCAGTGCTTTGAAAGAGGGCCATGCAGTGGCTCCAGTAGGTGCCTGGACTTACAACCCTGGCAGCTGTTGTGCCGTCTCTGTGGCTATAGAGCGCTCTCCACAGGTGAGCTCCACTGTGCAGCTCCCAGTCTCCACTGTTCAATGGGCCTTTCTCAGGCTTTCAGCAACAGCGTAGGCACGCACTCAAAACACTGCAATTATCTTTATCCATGGTCCTCGCCGGATTCAGGAGCACTGATTTATATCTGAGTTTGACACTCTGCTCCTCCCCTACTTATGTTTTCTCTGTTGCATGTACAGTGGACGAGAACAAATAAAGATTTACCAGTTTATTTCAAAGATGATTTCTTCTCTAAATGCTTAGACTGTGCTTCTCGCCTGCCATCACATAAACTGTGTGTGAAATGCAGTGCACACTGCAGTGGTTGGCTCTTTATTTGTTTAATGGCACAAGTGGAGTCTAAAAGCTCTCATCTGGGTTGGTAAACCGCTCTAAACAATGTTGTTGTTTTGGTTTGGACACGTTTCACCGGCTCCTCCTTTTTTCTTTCTTCAGTGAGGAAATATTTTGCTGTTTACTTTGGTCCTCTTTTCAGCGTTGCGAGCTGTTACATATTACTCCAAAGGTGTGGTGCCTCTTCACTCAAAGGCCTCCACTGTTTCCCCCAAACTGCTGCCAAGCTGGGCTATCTATTCATTTGGTTACTTAAGTGTAATTGCTCCCCTTTGAAGCCTCAGAGAGGCAAATGATTTGCTTTGGCCCCGGGGCAGTAATGGTCACCAAGCCAGCGACCCCCTCCTGGTCTGAGAGCGTCGGAGAGACCGCGAGAGGCCAGCTCCCATACAGAGAAGAAATAATACAGCCAGGGCCGCTCAATTTCACCTCCTTTTCATCCCATTCTTTGAAAACTTTTTATTAACAACAGCTTTCTCTCTCATAGCGGGCGCCAGAGAGGGAGGGGCGGTGGTGAGGGAGGGGGCAGAGGATATCAGCACGCTGTCCCCTTCACACACATCATCAATAGTGACAGGTCAAGGAGGCAGTGAGAAAACACTCTGCTCCGCTGCTCTAAACAGCACTCATGTTTCATCTGCACAGCCCAGGGCCTGTCAGCTCGCCCACTGTCCTCATAAGTATACCTATACTCTTTATTGTGCACATAAAAGTGCATGTGATTCACAGGGCTTCACCCGGTGACAGTCTGTGGAGCTGCGCTGCACAAAGAGCCCATTTAATGCTGAAAATTACTGCACCACTTACTGTAATTGTCACAATTGTGAGCGCATTGACATTGTAATCTCATAATAAGATAATGGGGTCGAAACTGTGTACAGGAGTGTGATTAGAGGGGTGTAGCTCCCAAAAAGGGGTTAAAATGTCAAGGGAGAGCATTCTCCTGTCCAGACAGAGACAAGCATATTGTGCTTTTTGTTGGTGAAGGATGTGACTAAAACTCTTGAGGATCTCTGTTTTGTTGTCTGATCTTTGGTCCTATGAAAAAGATTACCTCCTAATGACCTGAAATATGAAGTTGTCCACAGTGCACTGCCAGAATGTAACAGCAAACCCCCTTTTAAGAGAAAAGAGCTTTCGAAATTGTCCGAGTTATCTCCAAGACTGAGTGGAGCCGAATCGAAGTGGACAGGCATCCATAAAAGCCAACCTGGTTATGAATGCTGCGTTTGACTTATATCATTTTGACTTTGAGGTTTTTAAGAGAGAAGTATTCCCTGCCGTGGAGCCAGATGGTAACAATTCTTGGACATATTACGAGCCGCTCTCTGCCAAACAGCATACCTTCAGGCTGTGTTTTCAGTGGGCTATAAAAGCCAATAATGTAATTTTGATCTATTTTATCAGATATCACCCAGCCCCCGCTACGTTTATATAAGACACTGTTTAAAATAGGACAAGAAGTCTCTCTGTTTTGCTTTTCACTCTGTAAGTGCATGATTTTCAATATATGACCCGCTGGGCAACTGTGCTTGTTTGACTTAAAAGCTGAAATGTGCGTCTCAGAGCCAAAATGGTGAGGTTCTGTGTCTGTGTTCTGGCACATGGGACTAAGTTCATGTATAAATACAGTTGTAAAACCACTTCCAAAGGTTTTACTTCGGCTCAATCGAGGGACACAGTAGCAAAAATTTTAGGATTGTCCCATGGCTCTAGTATGACCATTTAAGGACCCTGTGTTGTCCTGAAAGTAACGATTGAGTAATAGTACGGCCTAAAGATTGTGAGATTGATTCTCTGTTCACCTTTCACCCTACAGTCCTGAAGGATAAAGAAGTGAAGAAAAGAAGATAACTATTGAATATCTTTAAATAAGTAAAGGTTTCTTGTCTTTGTTGGGACAGCCTCTGTATTTTATTATTTATACTTATAATATAATATAATATATATATATATATATATATATATATATATATATATATATATATATATATAATCTGAAGTGAGATTATTGTATTAACCACTGTATCGATTATTATATACAAGCAGGTTATAAACAAAGATGATTTAAATTTAAAACTATAAGAGTATGAACAAAAAAATGCCAAAACGTAATTCAAAGACAGATTATTTGTCACATTGTTACATTGAATACACCTGAAATTTGACATTAAAGTAATCTCATTATGTCCCATGCATGGATAAATCTCACCAACAACTTCCAAAGAATGCAAAGTCAGCCACAACAAAGCGGTGTGTGATTGAGCCCGTGAGCTCAGCTTTTCCATTGTGATCCTTGTTGTTTGAGTCCTGAGTGCATCACACGCACAACTGCCGGCCTGCTGTGTGGAATTAACTCGCACTAATGGCACTACACACTTTAGTTGCAGGAAATCGGACAGCCACGCTATAACTGCTAAAACGGTGATTAAAAAACCCAAATTGCCTCATGATGTTGGGCAATTAAGGAAGAGAGGGGTTGAGGCGAAGAGGGGTGCACTCCAAATGTATTAGCAGTTTGTGGGATGTGTAAACAGCGTGCAGAGGGCTCGCCTTGTCTATTCGGAAAAATAAGACTTTAAAATAACTTTGCCAAATGGGAAGGTAGCTAGTAAAGTATAATTAAAGAACACAATATTAAGTCTGTAATTTGCTCCTCTGTGAGATCATTAAGTGTCTCCTTGGCCCAGTTTAATGGCAAACAAAGTGCACATAATTAGTCAAATAGAGAGCTGGAGACACGGCTGGCTGCGTGAGCTCTGAGGCTATGAAGACCAAACAAGTCCATTCTAACCTGTTTTGTCTTATTTCAGAAGACATAATAGAAGACAACAAAGGTAATAGCAACAATTGAAGACTTCACTCACTTCACACACATTCACAGAAAAATGCACTCAACTAAGCTTCAACTGAGCTTCAACAACCTATTGAATCTTTGAGTTCATATGGTATTTTAACTTTTTGCTCTCTGCTTTAGATGGAAAATGTAAATGTTACCTGCTAGTCTGCACGGAGATGTCATTGCTTTGCCAGGAATAATTCATAGTATGGCATTCAACTTATTTATCTCCATGGAGACAATCAGGTGGCGCAACCAGGTCAAGCTACAGGTTTTTCAAGGTATTTTTGAGAGATAATATTTGTTGAGGGGTGCGTGGTGGCAGAGTGGTTAGAGCCCTTGCCTCCCAAAAAGAAGATCGTGGGTTTGAATCCAGGCCAGACCAATATTGCACAATCTCTCAGGGTGGAGTCTGCATGTCCTCCCTGTGTTAATGTGGCTCAGTGCCCCACTGTCCAAATACAAGCAGGTTACACTTACATTTTCCATCTAAAGCAGTGGTTCTCAAACTTTTTCAGTCGCGACCCCCAAAATAACAATAGTCCACATTCGCGACCCCCAAGCACAAAAAATAGGCTACACGCAAAGTGATAAATTAGCCTTTTATCTAATGTTTGACTTTATTTTGCCACTGCATTTGAAGGTGTCAAGCCTTGTTTAACACTATTGTATACATTTTTCCCGTCATCTGGGGACCCCTGGAAATCATTTTGTGACCCCCATTGGGGTCCCGACCCCTAGTTTAATAACCACTGATCTAAAGTAGAGAGCAAAACATTAAAATACCATATAAACTCAAAGATTAGATCAATTGGCAACTGTAAAATACCCTCTGGTGACTGAATGTGAGAGTGAATGGCATGTATTTGTCTGTGTTAGCCCTGCGATGAGTGGGCCACTGTCCAGGGTGTACCCCGCCTAAGGCCCAAAGTCACTGGGATAGGCTCCAGTCACCCATGACTCCTAACGGGATCACGCGGTAGAAAAAATGATAAAAATGACCTGAACTCGAATGCTAGATAAGTTAGATGCCATTCTGCATAACATTCCATGAAAAATCTCTCAAGCAGGTGTCAAACCCTACATGAGAGGGAGAAGTTACAGAGTGCATCTTTAGTTTATTTCTCTTGTTACTAAAGTTGTCTCCAATCCAGTGACCAACTTGAGAAGTTGCCTGTCGTATGCTAAATATCACTTGCACGTTCCTCATAGAGAGACATTGTAGTAACTAGTTTCAGCCATGATGCTAATGCTGCTTATTTCAGATAGCTTTTTATGATTACATTTTTTTATTAGTTTAAATTAAGAATGAGCGATAGTGACAAAATAATTATATCAATATTTTTGGAGTTTCCCGATAATGATGATCAGACGATATTATGTCAGCAGATATGTGTTAAAAAATGATGTATTAGTTGAGGTTTAATTGTCAGACAAATGTGAAATGTCTAAAAAAATGTATAACAGAAGTGCCGAAATATCAACTTATACCTTTTATTTGAAAGTTTACAACAAAACTTTTTCATCTTATATAAATATTAAATACGTATTATTTCATACCACTCTGAGCAAAAATGATTAAGAGAAACTTGAAACATTCAAGAAATTTTTCTTTTTTTCTTCATCTTCTTCTTGTCATGCTTATTTCTTTATGTACAAGAAATGTATGAAAATGATTGATTGATGGTTCGAAATAAAGAACTCCTCATCATCAACGTTTCTATTTTTAATCAGCTGTTTTTGTAGTATTTTATTTTAAAATAAACTATATACAGTACTCCATATTCAAATTTTCTTCAAAGCAACATTCACAATATTATAAAATGTTGATGTATTGCACTGTTCTACTTTAAATTGAAGAAAAGGGTAATTCTGCATGTTGTAACATAGTATTAAACCATTAGAGACAAGAATTCCAAGAGGTGTTTGCATCAAAATTAGTTGACTGCTTAGTTGACTTGACCTCCTTAATGTTTCTATGCTTTTGACTTCCTTATGCCAGACCATACCTACGTGTAATGACACGAAATATGAGCGTGAGTAGAATAAGAGATTTTAAATTCAATATAGGCTTTGTAAACATAATTATATTTCCAGGGAGTAGTTTGATGAACACCGCAGAATGAGACTGTATAGGTGCCATAGATAATCAAGACGTGCCCTGTGATCAAACGACACGCATCGGCTTTTAATCATATCTGACCTTTTTAACAAAACATGTTCCTCATTTAAGATCAGAAGAGCGCTGTACCGCAGGGTTTATCTCCTCATTCTCATATCCCCTTGATGCTTGCACCGCTTGTTAGGAGCCATTGTCAATAACAAACACAAACTTTTACCATGATAAAGCAAATTGGACAAAAGAGCCCAAATACAGCACTGTCTTTGTCCCTCGTCTCAACCTTTCCTTTTTCCTTTTTATTTTCTTGGTGAATTTGTGGTTGTGTGCAATCCTCTAACAAGCTCCATCTTTGACCCGGGTTGTATGTTTCCAGAAATGTCATGTCTTGTAAGTCAAGGAAAGACTTTAATGTCCACATGATTTAACATTAAAGCCGGGGGATTCAAACAGTGGGGCCTAGCGCCAGAGAGGTAATAATATACCCCTAAATGAGAAATTGTAAATGCTAAATACATCCTACGGTTCATGGGAGCGGGCTGAGGAACAGGGAGCTTCTGTGCAAACTTTTATTAGACATGCACGGGATCCATTTCTCTTTTAGATGCAAACTGAACTTCATTTTTTACTTTAGGTGTTGCTGAGAGTGTATAATGTGATTCATGGCATTCAGTGACTTGGCATGGAACTACAGTAAATGTCCTTCCACATGCAACCTCTGTCCAGTTATCCAAGCTTGGGACTTTGTGACAAGACATTGTGAGTGCGTCATTGTCAGTAAATGCACAAAATATACTGCAAGATTTCAAAAGGGGCATTTGCAACTAAAACACACATGAAAAACAAGCCTAAAAAGCTAACGCTAAATAGTTTTATATAGACCATTATACTGTTTGGACGATATGAGGCTAAGGTACACTTTATTGTCCCCATAGGAAAATTTGTCCTCTGCATATATATCAGGATGATATTGAACTTTTTAGCGTATCGGCTACTGGCCTTAAATTGTGCATTGGCAGATATTTTGTTTGTTTGTTTGTGGGCCAACCATTAGGAAAGACAAAGTCTTTTGTAACACATTAATAAGATAAACTGATAATAATACATATATTGATTAAATTAATAAAATTATTCAGAGCATTGCAAAAGAATAGACAATAATTAACTGTATTCATTTCAAAACATAATTTGAGGAAAATTATCCAAAATATCAGCAGAGCTTATCGGCCACCAGATACTCTTCAAATCTATCTAAAGGTTTCAAATCTAACAAGGTCGGCCATCGAAAAAAAAACAAAAAACATTTCAGTCGATCTCTATCTAAAACAGTGTATTCTTACATATTTGTTATGTGACTCCTTACAAAAATATATCAAACATTCACTGCTACATTTAACCTTTAGGCAAATGTAAACAATTATCTCTTCCAACCTCAAAAAATATTTCCTGTGTATTACAAATATTCATTCATGTTTCCCAATGCTTTTTCAAAGTATGCTTTCACTTTGTAAACAACTTGCCTGCCAATATAGACCTGGTCTTCCTCATGCATACCATCCAAACAGACTGACGTTTCAACAAATTGAAACATATTACATGTTTTGGTAGGGCAATAGAGGCTGACTTAAAATCCATTAAACTGCACACTACATACCTTCCATGGCTTTAAATAAGAAAAATAAAGTGAAAACAAAGACAACAATGAAAGCACCATATCTGAGAAGGCTCTTGGTTTTTGCACTGACCACAGCATTGTCTGAGGTTTTTGCAGAGCAGTAATCAGGTTTGGAAAGGACTACGAAACTCACGGTGCTCTCCAAGACAAAGTATTGTCCAGTTAAGAGAAGCACACTGTATTCTAAATCTCTTTTTAGTTTAAACTTGCTTGTTATGCCTCTCTATATGTTTGTTTTCCTGCACTGCTTCGGGCCACTTTCATTTTCAGAAAACCCTGCTTCAATTAAGTGTGATGGAACCCATGTGTCCCTTATCGGGGCCGGTATCTTCTTCTACCGTTGGCCTTTGAAATGGTGGACCGTAATTGGGCTTTAAAGGCAGATTGTCCCAGGGTGCCGCCGCCGCCCGTGCCTGTCCGAGCGGATCAGCTGACTGCCACAGAGTCTGCATACCTGTGGCAGCCGGCTTAAGTGGTTCTGTATGGAGACAGTGGCCGCAGGGAGAGCAGCTATGTCCAGGAAGCCCCGTCTACTACAGGGCCCGGAGCAGCGGACAGGAGGCACAAGGTGTTCCACTCTGGGTTGATCACATTATATGGTTTGTCTGAAGTCTGACACTGTGTGAAAATAGATTTGAGTCACACCAACGTAAAAAGACAGATAGTGTTTCAAAGTGCAGTATTGCTCTTCTAAATTTTTAGAGGGGATCATCATGCCAATATGTCGCTAGAAGCACAGATTTGAATCTATATAGGCAGATGTTACAGCAAGTTTGATATTATGGTAATGTGTTTTTGATATATTAATTCAATTGTCATTTTAATGTATTTTCATACGATTTTGGCTGGGTTGCAGCACAAGAAACATGATTTTATTTTTATTTTTATTTATTCTTTTTTTTATTTTTTATTATTTATTCAACACATTTTATTACATTTGTTGTGGAGTTTTATTAATATGTGCAAATTATTTTTTTAGACATTATAACCAGATTATATCAATTATCAAATATAATATTTTTTTTTTGTTTTGTTTTTAATAAAATTAAAGGGAAATAGTTTTTGTTTGTTTTTTTAAATCAAATTAAAGGAGATAATATTAATTGATTTATTGGATTTCAGTTACGTTTTTTATTTATTAGATTTTAGAGTTGTCGGTAGAAAAACTTACTTGCACTACAGATTTTTATTGCTCACTTTGGGGTGGTTTGCAAAACAATCTGTATTGTACAATCGTAATTTCTCTTTCTTGAATTAATTGAAATATGAGGTACCTCAGGGCAGCTGTTTGGGTCTTTTGCCGTTTTCAATATTCACCAATGACCTGCGTCTTGTCTACGACTGTCCGATTGTCTTCCACTTGCATTACTGCCGCATGGTGTGGTCCAGTGCCTCTGAAAAGGACATTGAAAACTTGCAGTTAGTGCCAAACAAGGCCTTGTATGATGATTGTATGATAAATAAACAAACAGACAAACCTTTTCCATATGAACCTTTCTAACAATTGTCATGGTGAATTATGATGACCATTATATATATATATATATATATATATATATATATATATATATATATATATATATATATATATATATATAAACAATTGTCATGGAGAATTATGATGACCACACACATACACACATACACATATATATGTGTATGTGTGTATGTGTGTCTGAGTGTGTGTGTGTGTGTGTGTGTGTGTGTGTGTGTGTGTGTGTGTGTGTGTGTGTGTGTGTGTGTGTGTGTGTGTGTGTGTGTGTGTGTGTGTGTGTGTGTGTGTGTTTGTTTAATTTTGTTTTGTGTTTAGGGGTCATTTCATAAAACTCCCCCATCACAAAGAGTACTGTGCAATCAGATTTGTTTATTTACGCATATGGAAATATAATAACGCAAAGGAGCTCATTGGTCATCTGTAGATCAAAATCAAACTTCTCTTACCTCAGATTTAACAGCGTTTTTCTTCTTCGCTCATTAATTCTGTAGAAATCCGCAATGTTTTTCAGTCCTTGTAATATTTTATTCCTTTCTCTTTTTTTCATTGTAAGCTGCCATGTTTGTTTTGATACAGATACCAGTCAATCCCATCTAAGCCCATCCAAAAAAAGTAATTTAAAAGATTTGCATATTTGTATGTTTGTTTATTATTACTAAAAAATTATAATCTAATTAGACTGCGCACATTACACCAACCAAAGCGCTAGGAGAGCTACCTGAGTGCAGCCCTCTGAAAGAAGCCCTCTGCAGATTTGCTGTCTAATATACAAGCTTCTGAAACACAAAACATTACCAATAAATGTTAATATAATTATACTGACCTAAGCCCATGTGATCATGCTTTTTATAAAATATTCGCTCAAACTATTAGATTTACTTGAATCTGACATCCGCATCTTAAAAACAAACTCATTTCCTCATACATCCTAAAAACATTACAGTTTCATTGCTCTATTTCTATAAAAAACAACAATTAGTATGAACAAAAGCCTTAAAAATAAAAGCATATGACAGTGAGCACTTTAATTTCGACAAAGGGGAAAAGTTTACTGCTCAGTTGTGACACAGACAAACTGAGCAGAGTGGAAAATAAACTTGTGTAATCATCTTTTGTTTTATCTGACACCGCTCTGGCCTGCAGCACTTCTCTTTGTGCCGCTTTGAACTGTACTCAATCCCTTTTGATTTTGTTTATTTCTTTACATATTGTGTTTACCTTTGGCATATGCCTCAAAAAGTCATTAAAGCACAGAAAACACATGCTTTGACTTTAGCCGTAACTGGGGAAATCTGCCTCAATGTTTAAACCTAATGGCACTGGACTAGAATAAGCTTTTTGATGGTGCAGAGGACTCCGGGACATGAGACTGCTTTAATTGCTTTGTGTGCAGGAATTTGGGCTGTGGCAAACTAATTGACCCACAACTCCCTGGTGCTTTATCAACACGGGGAAACGCCACTGGCCCGATAAGCAGCCAGCCTTGTAAACCAATCTATAACCAATGGCCAATTTGAAACACGTGTTATAGGCTACTTTTACGACCACCTTCCAACTACACTCGGATGTTAAGGTGTGCAACAAGGAGAAGTTAAGGCGCCGCCAACATAAAAAAGAGGAAGTCATCGACACAATAGTGTACATTTACTTATATCTAATTAATGATTCATGTTAAAGCTATGAGTTTTACTTTTTGACAAAAATAAAAACAAAAATATGTTTACTGGTAAAAATATTAAGTGCTTATATTTCTGTGCTCTGCAAATTATGATTTGGTCTCTGCAAACACACCCTCTGTATCTGTGTGCTAACATACTGTATGTTATGCCTTATATTATTTTATTTCATCAGGACAATCTCCAGAAGTGGGTAGGGTGGCCAAAAGATGTACTCAAGTAGAGTAAAGTTGCTTCAAAATAATATTACTAAAGTAAATATAAAGTAGTGGTCCAAGAAATGTAATGTAAAAAAGGAGAATTTGAGGAAACTACTTAAGAAAGATTACATAATTGTAAAAGTAACCTGTTAGTTTCTGATTTATACTGTGAGGTGAATGTATTTGGAAGGACAAAATATTCATTTTCATTCCATATTCAATAGACAGACACAAAAATTAGAAAAATGAAATCATATCTGAAGGAGCACAAATGATCAAATCATTAAAACTGTAACATAAAGTTTTGTCACTTGCATACTGGTAGGAGGAATCAAAACTATTACTCAAGGATGAGTACTGTTACCCCAAACAAAATGTTACTCAAGGAGAAGAAAAAGAATAGTGTTAGAAAATGAAAAGTACAATTTCTTGTTGCTCTAGTAAAAGTAACGGAGTACTGCTGAATATGATTTTATTTCACTCTGTGCAGCACTTTGGACAGTGCTTTTGTTTGTGAAATGTGCTTTAGAAATAAAGGGCAATGGATTGGATTATGTTGTTATAAGTTATAATAGTGTGTGTGCACTTTGAATGACCGCAGAAAGAGGCCTGGTGCTTCAGCATGCACATACCGGCAGCTCTTTCCTACATGTAGCCGGCGCATGCTTCAGCTTGATGTGATGAAAGCTCTCATCTCAGAGGTCCACTACCTTCTAACAGAGCCGCTATCGGCCGCTGAGTTTTCTCAATCGACCACAGAAATGATGCCATAACGTCTGTGAGCGAGTGTGACAGGCCCTGATCAAAACCAGCTGCCAATTAACTTAATGACTAGATCTATCACATTCAATTAGAGCAGGCCTATGAGCTGTCAATCCAGGCCGCGCAGGGCTCGTTAAACAAAAACACTGGTCTGAACGCTCACTTACAGAGGCAGCCAGTCTCTGTGATCCTTATCTCGACCTGGTCCTAGAGCAGCCCTCTGCCCTGACAGCTCCCAGGATAAAGCCCTGTATATGAAAGGCCTCACCTCCGCCTCTGGAATCCATCGTCAGCTCTCTGTCTGCACGGCTGACTAATGGCTTCAAACAGCATCGGGAGCTTTACAGCAGGACAGGGGGGCAACAAGACTAGGAGAAGTAAGGGGAGATGTGAGGTAGATAAATGAAGCAAAACAAAACACAGAATGAGGGGCACTTTCTTTCAATTGGCTCGTGGCCTTGGCAGAGGGCCTACTGTAATCCCAGGGGAGCAGCTTGCTATCAGAGTGAGCGCGCTCGTGGTCAGTGTCTTTAACCCCACATGATAACACTTAGCCCGGCTGTAAAGCAGAGGCCTCTTTAACTGATCCATTAGTGCCGACCCCTGAGAGCCGGACCCGCTGGTGTCTACTGAAACATACCAGGAAGCCTTGAAGGAAAACAGCATGGCAGACATGCTCCAGATCAAAGAGTCTCTCCCAGCCCTCAGCACCCTCCTCCTGCGGGACGTCCTGCTCTGACTCTCTCCATGTCCCGCTACAAGACAAACAAAACACAAGAGTTATTCTCACCTGAAAACTGTGCTGCATCAAACGGGAATCACATATACGGTAGGTATAGGCTAGTGTCCCATGTGTATTGTTAGGACTGTTCACCTGCCACGTTTAAAATCATAAAGACAAAATGCCATGTCATAGGATGTCCTTTATCTCCACAGCTGCAGGGGTTACATGACAACTGATGTGGAAATGACTCCATTTAACAGATGCTTAATAAAACAGTTATGTGTAAAAAATAATTAGCTATTTAAAAAAAACAAAAAAAAAAACAGAATCAGAATAGATTCTTTTAAAATAACGGTTATTGCGCAAAAGTTTCAAAAATGTACATTTATTTAAACTGTACAGAGCCCTGTACAGACATTTTTTTTCAGCCACCCTTTTCCATCAGCTTCAACCTTCTCTCAAAATCTCTTCTGACACTTCACAAAGTCCTGTAGCTTATCTTTCTTCTGCGCTATCCCAAGACGGCTCCTATTATTTTGTTGCACAGGACTGTAAGGAAGTAGACTGCGACCATTGGGGTTTTGGGTGAGCGTTGGTGATTTAGTGGCTGTGAAGGAGATGTACAGTGATATAAATGCTTGTACAGGTCTGTGGGAAAAGAGAGGGTGAGGGTGTAGCTCCAGGATCAGTTCTTGTGGTTTAGGCCCCAGCTGTAGAATGTTGTGAAGATGAAAAGACCCACAGAGGAAGAGGAGAAATGCGGGGAAGGAGTTAGTGTTGGACAATAGCCTTTTCATTTTATCCACCGGCTTACCAGAAACATAATGTATTAACAATAATTATATATGAATACTCCATATTATGTCCACCCATCAGAGTATTTTGACTCGAAATCAAAATTTTTCCCACCATAACACAACATTGAAAATGATTACCTTAAGTGCCGCTTGGTGGTCGAGTGAATGGCAGGGCACAGTGTAGTAAGTTTGAATCTGGCTCCAACATTTGCTGCATGTCCTTCCCTAGTCTCAGTCCCATTTCACGCTGCTCTGCTCTGTCCAATAAAGAAAATAAATACATAAATAAATAAAACTAATAAATTACCCTCAATTTTTTTTTAAATAACATAACAAATTATTGTGGCTCAGCATCTCTGTGCCTTGTATCATAAATGAGTTAGCGAGCATTCATACACCTTTGTTGTTTTGTTTGTGTTTGTCTTTGTGTAGACTGAAGAGTATCAGCAACAGATGAAAAGTAGTGCTCAAATTCTCTGTGACTTATTAAAGCAATTAAGTCTAAGTACAATTTCTGAATTCAAATTGTGTTGTAATTTTAAAGTAGGCTAAAAAACTATAGCAGGAGCAGCTCTGCTTAAGTACATGATAAAGAATATATTAAATTTTGTATTCGTTTTTTTTTATGTTTTTATCTTTATAAATAAAAGTAATTCTGATTCTGAGCTGATTGTTTCTCTTTTTTGTTTGTTTTGGACCACGAGTCTGCAGTTAAGTATGTTATGATTAGTATGGGACTAATAGCAGTAGTGGTGGCCAGTATCAGTGCAGTTATAGTGGTGTAATTGTGTGGTATTGGGCTTGTACACATGTTACTGTCACAGCAGGAGACCACAGATCTGGTACAAAGACCATCTGATACCAGACATGATCGTCACAAAGAGCTGCTTTGGCACGAAACACGAGAGAGAGGTTACGGTGGTGCATAATCACTTTACTAATGACTGTTACTGTAGCTTGCTTTGGTGCTACAAAGTGGATGATTAATGACGAGAAAATTACATTATTTAAATAGAACAAATACACACAACAAACCCAAGTATAGGCTATTAGTGATGTGTACTAAAATAACAACACATGTACTTTAAAATAATAATATGTAATTATCACATTTATTTAATAAAAAACAGCAATTTTAATGGTCTGTGCTCCTAAATATAATACTGTAACATGTGTCATGGCTCACATCCACAGGGCATGAGCTGAAATAGAGTAAAAGAAAAAGGTTCTCTTTATGTCACAAAGTGCGTTCTAATGAAAAATCGCATGAAGTACATTTCCAAAAGTATGTGCAGTATTTGTAAATAACTGGGGTACATGCACTGATTACTGAGGAAAACATTGAAGGTTTGTTTGTTGACTTGTCGGTGCATACAGCCAATAACCTGTCGTCTTTCAGGAGCCCCCCGGTGTCTCTCTGTGTCCTCTTCTTAATTACCCATCATTCCTCTCACAGCGTGGCCCCTCACAAATTACACTGCATTGTGCTCTGCCCATCGACCTGTCATCGCGCGGCTCCATGTTCCAGGGGCCGTCTCATTGTGGGACGAGCCCGGACCATTAGCTCTGGTGCCAACTGACTCTGTGACCCAGACAGGCTCTGCCATGTCAGCAGGCCCAGGGCAGTGGCACTAACAGTCACTCTCATGACTGAAGGAGGAGCCGACGGGTCAGGACAGAGAAGTCGACCTATGGAAATGTCTTGGCCTGGCCTGGTTGTTCCAGCACGCATAAATTCAAATTAGTCTGATGGTGCAAAAGAACTTTTCATATTAGTATTTTTTTATTACCTGCTGTGCTTTTGTCTGCTCTATAATTAATCTACGGCACCAATGGATCATTATATTATATTTTGGACATTTACAATCTTAAATTTAAATTAAACTACATTTTTAAAAAAACAAGTCTGGTTACTTCCAGGTTGAAAACCATGGCATTGTTTTCCACCAGCCCCTTTACAGCAGCAAAAAAGATCTATAACTTAAAATTTCTATAAATTACTATGTGAAACATCTGAATCCTATGTATGTCATCATTAAAGAAAACAAAATTGCAGAATGAAGTAAGAACAGGCAGTGGGTGTGTATCTGTGGGAAATATGGGGAGAAACCCAAAAACCTAGACTGTCGGAGCAACAGTGTCTTGTCCACAGGAGAATAAAGATTACTCAGATATGCGTCACTCTAAATACAACTGTAAGTGGTTTAATGGGAAACAATGGAAAACAATTATAATATGGTTAAAATCTCCAACAAATCGATTTTGCAGGTCTCCTTTAAAGCATATGATAGTTTTTAAGAAAGAAATGGGGACAAAGGGTGGGGAGAGGCATTCAGCAAAGTGTTAAGAATTGAATCAATCCCACAACACTAGGAAGACCGGGTGTATGTGCTGTGGTTGAGTTTACACATTTGTAGTGACACATTTTGAGTTATTTTTCATGTGGTTTTGCACCTAGCGAAGTTTAGATCTGATTTCAAATTCCACATTCGACAAAGAGGATTCCAGTAGAGTTGGCCTATTGAAAGAAGACATAATATTGTTTTTGTCCATATATTTAGTACATTTTGTTTATGGTAAACACTGCAGTGGTATTGGTCTAATATGGCTTATTAATATAGACAGGTAAAACCATTAACTTCCACTTCAAGGGTGAAGGTACTGTCCTGTACTCTGAGAGATACTGTCCCTAACAGTGGCATTTCAAGCAAATTTACATAATATGTCCCCTTTAAAGACAAGACTTCTCAGTATACTTTGCATTTTAATCCACTCTACAATACATTGCTTTATTTTTCTGTCTTTTAGGAGCAAGTGCTGCGTAATCAACAACATTTCTATCAGGACTACATAAAAGAAGGATGCGTGTTTTTGAGAAATGATCAAAAGCTCATGGAGTGGACTGACCTGTGCTGATCCAGCCTTTACAATTATGGCAATAATTTCACTAATTAATTTAATTTGTTTATCTTCTCAGCTCCAGCTCTTCCCTGTGGTTACATCAGTGGCATTAAAACCCTACTGAAAAACAAACACATAGTAAACTTTAATGGTGGGCCTTGGGTATGAGGCTTTCTTTTTTACGGCTCTTTCTCTCTTATTACTTAATTAATAATTGCAAGCACATGTTTGAAGAAAGTATGGAATATATTCAACATTGGTGCAAATGGGCTAGAAAGTGCAATAGGAGCAGTTTTGTGTATCATTTTTCGCTTATACATAATTTATTCAGAAATTTCAGCAAGGATATTTTGACAAGCTGCCAGCGCATGGATTGGATGCCATGTGTATGAAGAATTTAGCGCCCTGCAGCTCTCAAACAAATACCTCTTAATTATGAGCAATTGGCCCTTCTTGCCGTGCAACCACTAGCTGGGACACATGAAAGTGCGTCTATGTGGGGAGGGGGGGTCTAACAGTATGTGACGCGGCTGTAAAAAATAAAAATTGGAAGGTTCTCATTCAATACGACGACTTCCTTCCTCTGGCTGCCCAAAAATCCTCCATTTGGCACTGATTAGGGGACATGCAAAGGAGAACGTCGGGACAGTGTGGAGAAGAGGGGGGTTGGTGGGACGTGCACATGTATCCCAAACCCAGGACACCAGGGCCCCCCTCTAATTTAGATGTCTAAGAATTTGCCTCATGCCACGAAGTCTCACACTCACTGTAAATAAATGGCACACGGCAGACTGTTCTCGACGCCATTTGTAAACTATTAAAATATTTTTGCTGTGACATATTAATTAGGGCAGTTGCGTTCATGTCTTAAGCTTGAATGGCTAGCAGCATATTGCGCAGTTATGCTAAATCGGATCATCTGTAACTTATCTAGGCTTCTGATTTAAAACAATAGCCTATAATGAGTCATGCTGGAAATTTGACTGTGGCCCATATACTGCGTTTAACCTCCAGTGCTAATAAACAGGCTTGAAGCCAAGCGTTCAAAAGGGTTGAGGTCATGATGCTCCCATGTCAAATGCAACAGAGCCCCAGTCACTTAATGTGCACGACTCCACGCATGCCACTACAATACATCATAGTGTTCAGTTAGTAAATTGGACTTGCATGTTTGCCATTTAAACTGTCCAATCAAAGGAAGCCTCATATGCCAATAAAGGCACAGTTTATGGCCCAAAACATGCATTTCCCGACAGAAACAAATTCAATTGCATTATAATTTTGTCATACAATATGCTTTGGGTTTTTCATGTGAGTATCGTCCTTTGTGGAAGGCGACAAGGGCTCAGCGCTAAAGTTGTTTTCATATAACTGAAAAATCCAGCTCATCTGTGTAAATGTTGTGTCATTGGCAATTGGAGAGGTGCAGATTGGCAACCATATTTGTGTCATTCAGGCCCAGGACAACTGTGGCCACAGAAGTTTACTTCCCGGAAGTGGAGAAAGAATGCATAACGGCCAACTGTAGCACTTGTAGCTTGTAAAGATAGATCCAAGCCATTGTGTCAGTAGTAATAATTTTGTCTGTTCACACTTGAAATTGCAGTTTATGTAACAGTCAAGTCATTGGCGGGCAAGATGAAAAGTCACAATGGTTACACGTACTTTATTATGTAACTTATTGGGGATTGTGTTTATTTGTTGAGTACTGTCCAAAAATCCAGGCATCAGCACCAATTAATATTAACTGCCACTATTTAAGTTGGCACTGTCCAGAACTGTAATTCTTTCCTTCTTGTGTGCCCAAGTGCCAAGTGGGAGATGGAAGGATAAATAAAGAAGCACACTTTGTTTTGGAGGCGAGGCAAAGCTAAACCAACTGCAGCTTGGGCCAGTTTAAACAGACTCAAATTGAAATCAAATTTGTTAATTTCTGAGTGTTTTTTTGAAACAGAGACAAACAACAAAGTAATTTCCCTGCAGCGTGTCTTCTCCTTCTTGATGTGGATTATCGTTGTATCTGGCAACCCACTGGGAGACTTATGGCTCTAATAAGTTTGGTCCTAGGCCCCTGTAGCATCACTAAAATGTTTACAGCATGTATGCTCTTTGGAGAAAGCTCACGTTTGTTACACAGCCTTTGACTCAATTTAATGTGTATAAATATATTCATTTCATTGTGGAGGCCACTCAAATATTTGTTTCAGTGGTTTTCCCCCCATATAATGTAAATTGCTGCAAGCTGTTGCACTTGGAAAAAGTTTGCTCATAATGCCTTTGTGCTTCACATAAATCAGAGCTAAATGTTGCATTCAAATGACTATAGACAGGCAATTTATTCTTGGCCTGCTCTTCCTCCCAAAGAGACTTGTGGCAGAAGAGTCATTCTGTGTTTTAATAGCCACTGTCATTATTTGTTGACAGCTATTCGCTGTCATTCATATTTATTGCCTTGCTTTAAAATTGTCCTCCTATTTCTGCATTATTGACCATAGGCCACATAAAATAGGAGGAAGTGAAACTGTCATTGGGAAAAAAAAGTAAAATACTAAAATTACAGCAAAAAAAATGACATTGTTTAAAGTATGGTAACAATAAACAAGAAATTGCAATAGTAGCATAATGTTCTAATTTGTAAAAGTGTTATTGTAGTGTTTGTTTATCTTTTGAACATCAAGCAGAGATTAAATCACAGATTACATTACTAATTTATAGTTATCATATTTAAGATTTTGCTAAAAATAAACAATTTTTTCCTGTTTGTTTGACAATTTGACTATTTTGTCATTTTACTTCCTGGTCAGGCTGCAAATGTGATATATGTAGAGACAATTTCTATAATGCCTAGTAACCTCTAAACTCTAAACAACTCTGATTTACACAATAGTAAATATCTGACAAATTAATATATGACAAATATTTAATTTTGTCAAATGCACGTTTTAACTGTAAAAAAAATGTGCGCTGCGAGTAAATTGAACTTTGTGTATTGTATATATAGAACTCAGCTATTTCCTGTCATTTTTAGGAACGGAAAAATACTGGTTAAACTGTCGGTATCTGTGACAAGGGTTTTCCTCATATTGGCATCAGTCTGATATTGAAAATTGAATCTGACAGTTAACATAAGAGCATTAGGCTAAAATATGGCTGTATGTTTACATAATAATTATATTATTATACAAAAGTAAAACCTTTGTGCATTTTATTATAACTTAACAAGCATTTGTGAACCTTGCTATGGATTTAAAAATCTTTTTATTGGTATCGGCAAATATGGGTTATCAGCCACAGCAGCAAGACAAATAGGATATCAGATCAAAACATTTATATCTGACAATCAATTTTCAACTCATTTTCCATATATTCTTCACAAACTGCTCGCTGATCAGTGTTAAATAATAATATCCCCCCAAAAGTAGGAATAATTTGAAAAATATTAAAACTTTCCATATGCTCTTTAAATAACGAGGAATTTGAGGTTACGTGGCATTTTGACAATTTCTATATATTTTATTACTTTGAAAACATATTTCTTTAAAAATTAGATGGGAACTCTTCAGTCAAAAAATGTTTTAATCGAGAACTGATGTGATGTAAATTGCCCTGCAAATTTAGCTTGAAACTGTCAGGTAACAATTATTATGTGATTATAGGCAAATTGTGTTCAAATAAAAAAATGTTTTAAATACTATTCGTGTCACTTGCTTGCTTTGTTTGCTGAGTTAGTCTTTTTCCAGACACATATGATTCTTTATTTATCCAGTGATTGGGTTGATGCTGATCCATGAATGATAAGCATTAATCACATTTTGACCTTCCTCTCAACCACTGAGAGCTCATTCATCCCCATTTGCCATGTAGCTCTGCTGGCCGATAATTGGCAAAGCAAAACAAAGATTAAACCCAATTGAAATGGTTTCATGTTGAGGCTTTGCAGAGCCGTCCGAGTCGGGCTGCACTGAGGTTCATCGGCTCAGGTCCCGGGACAGTCTGAGGCGCCACCACCACAACATCTAAATCAAAGCAGGCTGCTCCACTGTTTGTTTTGTGTGGGGCATGCAACAGTGCATTTCTGCAAAACCCTCACTAATAGAAACCAACTCGAGGCATTCAAACTCCATTTGTCTCATTAACCCATTAGCCTAAAGTTTAATCACAGGATGTTGTAAAATGATTTGGGCAATGAGTAATGACAATATTTCAAGTGCGTAATGACCAGAACAAAGCAGGCAAAGTTAGCTGGAGGAGTGGGTTGTTTTGATTTCTCACGGCATGTCTGTACTGCAGCTTCGGGACCTCACCTCTTTAAATAATTGTTTACTTGTGCACTCTTTGTTGCATGAGAGCAACATCACAGCAGCATAACAAACTAATGACTAATTTCATGGCTGTTGAGTCATTTTAACAAGACCATCATAAGGATTAGTTTAATGAGCAACTGTGACTAATCTGATAGCAGGTACAACAAAGGCATGGAGAAGAGCCGCGTGGCTTAGGCACATCATTAGAAATGCTCTCTTACATATGGCAATCTTTCTCTTGATATGTGAGAAAAGTGCAGGTGCAAACTAAATCTGCTAAGTAATGACTTTTGAATGACTCTATTGAGAGAACAATATTGAGTCTTTTTAATTGGATACACGACTGATCAAACCATCTCCACCAGTTTCTGTTAGTCATTTAACAGGGACAATAACAAAACCCTTAGGCGGTACATCATGTCCATTTAAATGATTACACGAGGCTGGGAATTCCTTTGAAAAATTAAATGTTCTTAAACCCTAAAAAATCAAATTATCATAATCTACAAATGTTATTGGATTATTTTAAAGGAGTAGATCATGTAGCCTTGCATTGTATTAGTTAATATGAACTAAAGAGAGGTGGAAAGATACTACTGCAAATGTGTACTCAAGTAAAAGTACAGAAAGTTACAGAATCAATTTAATCAATTTAATCTACAAGCACTGCTGCCAAAATATAAAAGTAGTAAAGTAAGTTGGTAAGTAAAAGTACAAATGAAAAAAACTTTTAAACCCAATTTTAGTAACATTTTTAAATTAATAGTTTAAGCAAAATTTGAAATTTGGAATTGTATAAATTGAATTAAGTTATTTTAACCCCGAATCTGAGATCTCAGAGCTCTGGTCAATCAGTGCTATTATGTGTTTGTAGGTTTAGAAAGAAGCAGATACAGCCATGAGACAGCCATGCATCAGGACAATTGGGACTTAATGATTTTAAAATGTAAATTATTACAATTACAATGCTAGAATTTCCTCAACAAGTACATGCTTACAAATCATCTCAAAAAAGTATAATTACCCTAACAAATCTGACCAATTACAATAACGAGAGTATTTTGATGAGTTACTTTCCACCCGTGGGACTATGTATTCGCGAAGTCAAAATACACATGGTTCACATATTCAAATACTGCAGTTGTTCGTAATAAAGTATGCTTAGGACAAAATGGATTAGAGATAATGGGAAATGTCCCATGTAAACAACTCCTGAAGATTTATTGCACTTACGTCTTTATCAAGAGTTGTAGCTGTAATAATCTCCAAGTGGATCAACATTCCTCTGTGCAACCCCGGGAGATGACCCCTAGGTGGCAGTGTGCCTCTTGAAAACACAGTTACAGCATCATTATTGCCATTGAAAAGCTGGGTTTTACTTGCAGGCTGCCTGAGGAGCTGCTGAGGAACAGATAAGTTATGATGAGCCTTGGTGGAGGCCCTTTAAACAGCAGAGCGATAGGATCAGTCAGGCGGTCAGTGTATGTATAAAGTTACCCTCATCAAAGGCTGTTGTATGAGTTTGAATAGAGGATGATGGCTGTACTGCCTCTGCTTAGTGCCGGCATTTCCATCTGGCGCCAGGGCAGAGGAAACCCACTGAGACACACAACAACCCACACAGACACAGGGGTCAGCGCCTGCCTCCACGCCCCACCTCCGCCTCACTACTGTTCCCAGGACCGGAGCCTCTCATCGGGATGTCCTATCTCCAGCATTCACTTTCTCATATCCTCCACAACCCCTAATGTTATCTCAAATATGAGTTCATAATCCAGCTTGAAAAGGATGGCTCTACAGAAGATTACAACCTGGACTAATTACCAAATTCATAAAACGTTTTGTTGTTTTATTGCCCAATACAGGAAATGTATATTTGCATAAAACCAATAACACAAATCAGGGTACTATAAATAAAATTAGATGCAGCGTTGCGTAGCTTTCATGACTCCACAGAGCATTGAACTGACGATGAGGGTTCTAGTGAATGAATGATGAAATAAAAAATAAAATAATCTCAATAATAATTTTATTAGATATGAAAAATGAATGCATAAAAATGTGTTATTGAATAATGAGGAAAAGCGGTGGGACTAGATAAGTTTATGCTTTGATCCACTCCTTTTTGAGCACTTTGAAATACTGTTGTTGGTTATCATATGTCTGATGAAAAGACCCCCTGAATCAGAATGTTATTGCCTTCATTGATTTTGTCTAGTTACCTATGTTTGGTATAAATGTTTTGTTTTCAATCAAAAATTTCAATTCACATCAAAAGACTTTAGTCATAAACAGCAATGACAGTTCCATTGTCTAATGTAACATCATTGCACACATTTGTTCATAACTTTCTTTAACAAAATGACAGTAACACATTTAGGACCAGCCTCATTTGAGTGACATCAGAGGAATTTGGTTTTGGTTGATCTTATTGGCTAAACCATTCTTGGCAATTGTCAGGAGGAATGCATGGGGACTCCAAGTGGTCAGGACAAATTAAACCTCCAACCTGTTATTTTACTGTTCAGATCTGATGACGCTATAAAGTGAGGGAAAATAGAGCGGGTTGATTTTATGTGATTTTCCCCTGGCTCCATATCTAAGCCTTTTTGGCACAGTTTGTTATGCCTTGTTCAAGCATAAGATCTGTAAATGCCCCTATAAATTTCTTTAGCACGTTATATGGTTCCATGCCCTGGGCCAAGAGCATTTAAAGTATGTCACAGGGGAACAGCAGGGAGCTAAAGAAGCCCACAGGCTAAACAGGGTGTAATGTAGATTTAATTAACAAGCTGGGGCTCTCACACTCACGCACACCATTAAAACACTGATACAGCAACACCAATAGTGAATATGCATGTACATTTTACAGTGAACACACACTGGCAGATTTTCCTCCCCACATCTCTGGGTTTAGAGCGATGCTGTGAAATATGTGCGTGTAAATGAGATGCAGAAGTGAAGCAGAGATGGAGAGAGGATGTGGCTTGGCTTCAAATCGCTAAAGTAAACTTTGAGGAAAAAGTAGAATTTGGAGTTTGAATTTTATGCATTTTGAGGATACTTTACGGCGTTGACGTGGGACGCGCATCTCAGAATAACACTGTTATAGATGCGTAACCAAGCGGAACACTGTGAAACATTCCAGGCAACACAATAACATCTCCATAGCAGGTGACTCCACAAAGTTTCATAGTGCCTTTAAAACTAAACACATACAGAACACAAATTCTGACACATGATATTATGTCTTCCAATTTTGCATTTAATTGTTCTTCTCAAGAAAGTTTGTGAAATCCAAATTAAACCCTGGATGGTCCATCAAGACATGTACAGTATTTAAAATAGGATAAAAGAACCTTGTTTTTATTTGTCTTGCAGTGGGGACTTCAACTGTTGTCACACAAAGTTCAAACTAGAGCAGGAGAATAGAAATATGCAATCAAATATAAAGATAAATAACTATTAAACTATTAATGATGGATGAATGAAGATCTACTTTCTGTGTTTAAGTTTGAGTCCCGTCCAGTTTGACAGTTTTTGTAAAGTTTATAATGTTACTTCCTGGTTGGTCGTGGGCAGCAAATATGACAAAGTTAGAGGTAATTCCACAACTGTTACCTAGCAACCATTTGGAAAACAAGAGCCAAAATCCAAATAAATTACAAAATAGCAAATAATACCTGATGAACACCTTTATTTTGTTGAATGACAGTTTAACCTGTCAGAAAAATGTCTTCATTTTCAACGGTCCGTCGCTTTTTGATGCCATTTTAGAAGTCAACTTCCTGTAATTTTAAAGTTTTATTTTTCACAAACTGCAACTTCTTGGCTGGAAAAAACTAGGATAAATATTTGTGCTATCCCACAAAATTAAGTCATAATTAGAAAAACATGAGAACCTGTCAAATAGACTTTAAGGTCCAGTTTATTATCCCTGTAGGGAAATTTGTCTGTATTTGACCAATCCTTCAATGCAGCCGGGGCAACCTGTCATTGGGCACCGAAGAACTTTTCTTTTTGTGTATGTCTTCAAAAGCTCTCTGCATCATTGGTATATTAATATTCATGGTGACATCAGCGTGGACAAAAATGACTCCAAGAACAGAAGTCAAGCTGTTACCAATGTACAAGCCAACAGCACCAGCTACTGCAATAAAGCTCTTCCATATAGAGGAAAGAAACAAATGCATACCGAATTTTACTTTAGAAGATGGAGAAATTAAGTTATATTTACAATATATTCAAATGTTTTCACATATATTTTAATGAATGAAACCATTGCACAACCCCAAACTGCCTTAACTTTATACATGCAATTACTTAGGGATTTATGGGCACATCTACACTTGTATTTCTGCAACTCAGATTTTTCAAGCAAAGCGTACCGTTTGTACAAAAAGAGTGAAAAGTGTTCACTGCTGTTGATTACCTAAAATATTAAAAATAAAGAGGAGCTCAAAAAATATTCAGGTAAATGCTCTTCTAAGTCACTGGATTATCAGACAAAATTATAAAATAAGGATTTTAAATCTCTAGTTTAAGACACATGTAAAGTACATTCATCTTGTAAATTACAGCAAAATGTATGTGCACCTATCTCTCAAAATTCCTTGTTACAGTAAATGCTCTCAAGACATTCTGAATTACATTTTAGCCCATTGCACAATTAACAATGTCGTGTTGTCAAAAGTCATGTAGCTTTCTTTCTGTCAATGACGTGACTTCATTACATTCTATGAAAAATGACAAACAGTAGACATATTTTCATTTGTGATTTTAAGATATTGGTGAAACATGATCATGCTTTAAAAGGCAGAGTCTGATACCTTTTATGGTACCACTGTTTAGACCGCACCCACTTTCCAAAATTTACGAATTCAAATCGAAGCATCAGCAAAGGCTGTATAATCCCAGGTCCTACTATGACGAATATTCTCAGAGACATTCACAGACAAAGCCGAATGGCCTGTCCTCTTCCACCTCCTCTTTACCCTCACTTGTCCTGGTCCATGGGGTTTTGAAGAGCTTGTTTATTATGGGCCTCCTTCAGGGCACTGGGCACTGGTCTCCATGGAGACTGGAGCCCGGTCCTCTTGACCTGGTTGAGGGCAGACAGGAGTCCAGTCTGGTCCCTGCTCTGGTCCAAAGTCGGCTCTTGCTGCTGTTCAGAATAGTACATTTCCAGAGCAGCCGGACTGCAGTGTTTATCCTGAAGAGGCACAGAGAGTCAGGGAGGTAAGGGGACAACAACATGATCCTGCATTGGCACGAGACATCTACAAACAAACCTAAATGTATTATTTAGCATTCATTTCAAGAGATTTCAAAATTATTAATAACACAATCATAACATTTAAAAACAACATGCATAGTTGGGGCCTTTCAAATGAAGTAAATAAGGTGCATGAGTACATTTCTCTGAAATATATATATAAATATAAGATCCAAAGATATACAAACTTGTAAAAAGAGAGCAGTTCTAAACCAGCCCAAACTTCAAACGGCTCATCAGAAAAAACCCTCCCTCTCCACAGCCGCCCCCCTTCACCGTTAAGCCTTTAATCACAGTTTAGTCACGCTCAGCCCTAATTAAAGACCCCTTGAATTCACATGCCGGTATCCCGGTCCCTGCCTGAGCAGAAAGCAGGCTAAGATGCTCCCCACTCCTCCCTCTGATTTTAAACTGCAAGACTCTTAAACTAACATGCGTACAATGCCCCAAAGGTGAGAGTTAAAGATAATGAGATTTGGTTTCCAGGCTTTACAGCTTCAAGAATGCTATTTAAATGACACATGAGAGAGTGTGCTGGGAAACAAATAGGTATAAGGTGAAGCAGCCGAGAAGGAACTAATACTAGGATCATATACAAAAGGTAGTCCCGCTGTGAAATAAGCCTCTTCTCATTCACACAAAAATCAAAGTTAATCTTACAACAATTTGTCCGTGCTATCTGACATCAGCTTTGGAGATATAAAAGACTTACTAGAGATATGGGGTAGTACTCTGACAGCTTATTTACCCTCATTATTGTGCACTTAAGAATTTGTTTGAAATGATAAATGTGTAGCATGTCAACCATATTGCAAAATTATTAAATGTACTGTATATCTTAATATTAGGAAACATGCAGAGTTTAATTAAGAGTAAATATAGCTGCTTTTATACAATAAAACAAATATCAAATCCCAAAGAGTGATTGTAAATGAATAAATAGTGCAACTGCAACTGTGCATGTACATGTATGAAGAATAGAATGAACATGCATAAATAATATCCTTTAAGAACCTTGAGGATGAACCCCTCTGGGCAGGTGAGCTGGTCGTACCACATTTCCTTGTACATGAGCAGGAGGAGAAGACTGGTAAGGAATCCCAACGTCATAAGAATCAGACCAGTGATCTGCAAAAAAAATAAAAAAAATAAGTAATGAATGCTTGCAAAGGTTTTGGACAACAGTAATGCAATTATGAGGTTTGTGTGTATGGCACCTTGGCTTTCTCTGAAACATCTCTATAAAAATGAATATTCAGCCCCTTAACACTGGGCATAAACAGTCGCCTCTTCTTCTGCTGCAGTTGGAACTGTGTCGACGTCTTCACAATGACCTACAACAAAACATGAAGCATATCACACTATCTGGTCAATGAAGCACATATATTCATCAAACAAAAACTTATCTCTAGTGACATCAAACAAGCTTTGTTTTTTTTAAGCTTTGAACTGATTTCTCTTGAACCATATTCTTCCCTGTGTAATTCCAATAGTCTTGCATTTAGCATTGCTTTTACATCCCCAGGGCAAAAACAACATATTTTAAAACCTAACCTTGTCAGTGAATGTTTGTTGTAGCTGGTTGACCTCCAGAGGAGTGATGAGGGGAATGTTATCAAAACCATCGTCCAGTGAGGGCTCCTTGTCCAGTTTATCAGTCAGGTTTGCTCCAAGCTTCACCATGGCTGCCTTAGATACGTTTGATTCTAAAAGCAAAGAACAGTGATGTGATCCACTGTGCAGTACACGGTTATATGGTGACTGAAGTAAAAACCTAGAAAATGTCCATACAATTCAACTGCATATAGCAGTCTATTTTCTCTCTGTATATAAGTAGGCCATAACAGCTTCCCACTACCAAGGCCCCCGCACAGTGATCTGACTCACTGTCAGTGAGGCACTGTTGCTTATGCACTAGCGCTAGGTCAAGCCACTCATTTTCTTAGGATCTTTCTCCGCTGCTGCCTTCTCTGTTTATCAAATAAGAAGCTTAATATCAAATGTGAATTATACCTCACAGATAAAATGCATTTCACACATAATATGAATGTTTATCAGCCTGAATACAATTGTCCTGAAGGTGCGTGGGTGATCATCAGTGCTGACCACCAGAGCGCAAAGTGTGCGAGCAGTGAATCATCAAGACACTATGATTAGCCACCAACACTTACTGATCCCACTCAGAGAACAAAGCCAAATGTCCAAAGAAATGGATCAATGTCTAAAATGTATTATTACAGTAATAACAACCAAATCCACTCATGTAAATACGAAGGGTTACTTTTCTCTGTTTAAACCTTACTAAATATGCCCTTTGCTGTCCATGGTTTGGTGTTTATGCAGTGCAGGCATATGGCTGAACTTGGTGCAGTAACAACACACACTTAAAAGGCCTATAGGCTGGCGCTGACACAACGTACACGGTGCTACGTATGTCAAATTCAATGTAAAATAGTCAATTCAATTTGTAATTATCTACAGCAGGCAATCGGAATGAGGGATCTGGTCATGGGGCAATCTCGCGTCAAATATTTAAGACCTACGTCTGGCCTTTCCTCAGATCAGCTAACTTCCAATAGAATTACTCCGCCTCCACCATAAATAGTGACATTAGGTACAATAAATGAACAAAGCAGGACTTACGTGTGTTGGTTCAGCTGCTCTCGGCTCCCTGTCGCGGTGAAAATGCGGGACAAGCGGAGGCTGAGACTGGCCGTGAACGCACCGGTTGCCGTGGTGATGTGTGATTCACGGCGGCACTGCGCATCAAATCAGCACCCATAGCACCCACAGTACCCAGTCCACCATGCAGCAGGCGCATCCGCGGAGCATGGGTGAGATCAAGGGCAGAATGTGAAATAAATCATGTAGTTCTGAAAGGCGTATCGAGTTTATATTAGACGTACATACTCTTATCCGAGTGTGAGGTGTTAAGCGGTAGATATATCGTTTAAACCAACGTAATTGGTCAATTGTTTTACTTTATCAATTCTATAAAATAGGCATGCTGATATTTACAAACCGCGAGACATCCCATAAAACAAATAACATTAATTTTTGTAGCCACATAAATCAATTGGCCAAACACATAGCAAACATTTTATATTTAATTAAATAATCCCGCGGCTTCTCCCGTAAGGATAATTCAAGCACTTAAAATACATTTGCTTATTTGGGAGATTTTTACAATATCTTATAATAAGGGATTAGTTCTTATACGCACTCGATTTATTTAAAAAGGGTATAGCTACAGGGCCATCTAGTGTTCATTTGTAAATCCTGCAGGTGAGTTTGTTGAAGATGCTGAGAACGGATCAACTCGTGATCACAAACGCACAGGAATATAAATACATTACTTTGTACAACGAACAATTTATTTAGTTAACAAAATATGCACATTTGAAAATATAAATACAAATAGAAAAAACAAATCAAAACGAGATCATGACATTTTTATCATCTTCGGGATGATTTTGGTCGTCTGACTTCTGTATGGAACAAATCAAACTTTGAATTAGTTAATCATTTTAATTTACATTTACATTTGTAAATGGACAAGTAGAACTACCAGGGATTTCGTGAGGCCAAAACTCATCACAAGCCGGACAGCGTGGCTCGACTCTTCCCTTAAAGTATCTGGCCACACATGGATTGTGTATTTTTATTCCACACGTGGGACTGTCACAAATCTGGCACTACAAGACCAAGATGAGAGGATTAAAACCTAAAGATAGAGAATGTATATTAAAATAGAAAACGACAGAATGCTTACCTGGAAAGCAATGTTGTGACATATGTGACACACTTTGACCTGGTCTTCATGCATTCTTCTAATGTATGGCTCCATCTCAATGATACATTTGACAGACAAGGAGAATTCCCCCCTTTTCTAAAGGCAAAACAATGAAACATGAACCCATACTTACCTATTGTATTACTGTGCGGCATATGATTGTAAACAATAAACTATGTATATACCTCGTTGAGCCATTTATCCTGCACAAGGCGGTTCAAAACCTGTTCGGCCTCACTTTTCTTGAGTTTTTTGGTCGTCAGAGTGTCAGCAATGTTCAGGACTTCAGTGGAAGAAACCTTTCCATTTTCAGAGCTCACAATTAGATCCAGCTGTGTACAAAAAGCAGAAGAGACATTTTACAACATTATGCCATAATTTCCTATAAAATATTGGTGTAAAAATGTAATCAAAATCAAGTAACAATGTTTTGTAACAATGTCACTCACTGTTTTCCTAAAAAGCTCCAGTTCATTGTCAGTGTAATCAGACGACATTCTAGTCACATCGGTCTCAGCCATGTTCACCTACACAATTTACAGACACCAGAAAGTCAGTTTTATTTTTTTACTCAATTCAATATTTTTAATGCAAAAACATATGTAACGCAAATTAACAAATGCATTCAAAATGTTGACTTTTTAAAAACTCTTATATTAAACAGCTTGGAAACTATAACATGTTGTGACGTGACATTTGGACCAGATTGTGCTTGTCAAGTGACTGAAAGCAATTTAAACTGTTTGGCTAAAGTTGAATTAATTATTTGTTTCACAAATTTATAGTTGAATCTGAACAAAAGAAATGACCTCAGAGTTACACACTTACTAAGGCGTAATACTGATGTCCATTGTCCTCAGACATCCCCTTTCTTATTTGCATGAACATAGGCTGGAGTTTTGAGTTGATAGTATCAATAAACTCATCCAACTTGTCAGGGACACACTGTGCTGTATAACAGTGAGACAACAAATCACAATTTGTTTCACACGTTCCAGTAACACAAATGACAATCTGATTACCTTTGTGAATGTCACAACAGTGCTGGTAAAGTGCATTTGCTTCTTGTTCATCCACGACGCTGTTGGACATCATGGACTGAAGAAACCTGCGGTGGACGTCTCCTAACTGACGAGCCATGTCTGAAAACAAGCAACATAAAGAGGAAACGTTTCCCTACTTACACTATTATCTTGCTCGTTTAAAGACACGTTGAGTTCACATTACGCCAACGTTAGTTACCTTAAATAGTCGACGTTAAAGTTTTGTTCAGGGAACCATTTCTGAGTCAGTAAAAGTAAGTAAGTATAATCAAACAGTATCGTATCGTTAGAAGGCTTTAACGCCATCAGTAAATTCAAAAAATCTATTATCTACAATCTATATTTATCAAATCTATTATAATTACTGTAAATAGTCGTTTATTCAGGGCTTCACTACATTGCTGATGAACGTTTACCTGCCGTTCCACAGTTCCAGAGCGCGCGCTTGTTTTCTCTTCCGACTTCCGTCTTTCATGACCGCAGCGCCCTCTGCTGGATGAAGACCACAGTTGGCGCAGAACAAATTGAATCAAAATTCCTAATAGGCCTAGTACTACCGGTCATAAACGTTTGTACTGTGCTGGAAAATGACTTTCAGGTGGTAAATCAAAGTTTGAAATCACTCAAACAACGAGTTGTATCGTAATTCTTTATTACTCTAACAAATAAAATATGTTACAAGGTGTCCAAGTAATTGATAACAATAAAGCTAATTATTAACATTATTTAAATACAGTTTCCAAGGTTGAAGATATTTACTGTTGCATTTAAGCTAATATTGTCAGTTTTCCCACCTAGAAACACCCAGCCCTGAAGGTGCATTAAAAGGCCCTTAGTCGTTATCACATCAGCAGTATGTTCACACCCACATTACTACTGGTATTTTACAAATACAGCATCAGAACCAAGCCAGTCTATTGAGAAACACCTTGAGATGGAAATTTCTTTTACAATAAATACATAAATCTCACATATTCAAATAAAAATTAAACCAATAACCATTACAACCAAACCGATGAATAACTGAAACATTGCACATAGATGAACCTGTCATGAAGTAACAGGAATACTAAATATGGTATGGTGCTTGGTTGTTTTTATAATGAATTATAATTTATAGTAGGTGGAGATGTAAACATACTGACAGGTGTTTGAATACCCTGCTCAAAAATGTTATTGAATTTTACTTTTACTTTAAACGCACCCTAATGATAAAAGACTGTTCTTACATTCTTATTAATACAAATTATTCATTGTCAATTTAATAGGCTCAAGGTATTCTGTAGAAACAGCATTATTTCTCCTTCACTTCTTATTTCTTGTTCACAGGAGAACAACAGTCATAACAGTCCCCACTAATGTCTTACTGGGAGAGGAGAAATCAGTGTTGCAAAAAACATGTTACTGTGAACGCATCTGAAAACAAAAGCAGGTGCAAAGTGATCTTGAATCTGATCTATGACACCCATTCAACAAGTTTACCTTGCTCTCATACTTGTTTCTTTAAAAGTAGCTCATTTTGTCCGAATGTTCCTCAGTGTGCTTTACATTTCCTCAAAAATATTTTGATGGCAGCAGTTGGCTGAGAAAATACCTGTACAGCTTCAACAACAGTATCACATTGTTGCCTTAATTTTCCTCTGAATTACCTTGTTTTCAATGATTAGAAGAAAACTGCCCTAGTGTATTAATGGACTGTTGTAACTTTTCTTCTTTTGCTCTTCTGCTGTGGCAGAGCTGTAAATCAAAACATGAATCAAATACAGAACAACTCTGGATTCTTGCCACATGTTGCTGTGGGTTAGGCATCTTACGGTTCTCTTTTCCATAAAGCTGGTGAGGAATTCATCTATATCTGTACGTCCTTCCAAGAAGTTCTCTGCCGTCTCCTCTGACTCTTCCTCTGCCTGATGAGCTGCAACTTTTAATCGGGCCTGAAGAGTACTTAAGCTGCAGCTCTGACCAAAGTCAAAGAGAAAATTAAATACAACAACTTCAATCCAGTAGCACGTACGTAGCATGTATAAAAACTTGTTCTCTCACCTCACTTAGTTCATGCTGTCTTTGCATCTTTATTTCAAAAGCTGACTTCATTTGAGTGAGCTGTTCATACTGCCAAACAAAAGCACACAGAAAGCACTTGTTACGTTAGAATGAATAGGAATGCTGTCCATGCACAAAAGCCTCAGCCCCAACAATAACAGAGGTACGTACTTTGCAAAGCATTTCTTGTCTTTTACCCTCCAAATGTGGCTCAATTTGAAGATTTTTCTCTGTAAAAGATCGCAGAAAAAACATAAGTTTCCCACAGCTAGAGCAAGATGAGCTACCATGCTCTTGATGTAAATTCAGGGTTAGGAATGCAACACTTTTTACAGAAGAGGTGTACTTACTGGCCATATTAACAATACTTGTGACTAGATCTTCTTTATCGCTTGCAACTTGTTTGAGTTGTGGCAAAGACACAAAGAACTCAAGTAGAACATCTTCGTTTTCTGACATGTCTGACAACTGGGTGAGGCTAAAATTGAATAGAAATATAAGCAAGATTTGTAAATACACAGAAAAAGGCAAACTATTTGAATCCATTTGCCTTAAAAACAACATCATACGTTTTGTCACAAAGTTCAGGAAAAGCCTCTGGAATCTCTGGCATCTTGTACAGGTGTCCATTCAGGCCAACCTAAAAATGTATTAAGAACTTAATTAGCAAATTCCTTTACCTAAATATGTAATAAGTATATTTACAACAAATTAGATGTAGTATTATATATTAGTTGTAAATTACAACAGGTAAATCTTGAGGTGTTTTGAATGAATATTTGTTTTGTTGTGATTTTTTACATAGACGTTAATGTGAAATGAACCTGTATGTCTCCCGTGGGCACAGGCATGGGCAGGTCAGGGATGAATCCACTTTGAGGTGGGGCTCGAGGAGGTCCATGCACAGAGTCAGACCCAGAGTGGGACGTGGGGGCAGGAGCAGGTGAAGGAGCGCCAGGTGGAGCTTGGCCTGGGCCAATGTGGCGAGGACCATAATGAAAGCCCTGAGTTGGGTATGGAGCCATGCTGGATGGCTTGTACATGCTGCTGTGGTTCAACAAAGATACAAAATATTAGAATGAAAACTTACATCAGAATAAATCATGACATTAAATAGTTAGACTTACAATGGAAAGCCACTTGGGCCAGAGGACATTAAGGCAGGGGGACTGTTCCAAAACTCATCCAACAAACTCTGTATAACTTTACCCAGATCTGAATGCATTCCAAACTGCAACATGTTAAAAGCGGCGTTACAAGAGCAACTTTGCAAGCAGTAAATTGAATACCAAAACAATAACATTCATTAACATTAACTCATCTTGTTGGGTTACACAGCCAAAAGATGTGTGGGAAAAACTTACATTTGTAATTAATGGACTGGTGACAATAGTCCCATTATTGCCATCAACTAAATGGTGACCCACTGGAGGGTAGACACTAACCATTGGTTTTTCTTGAGGGAACTGAGGAGGAAGCAAACTGCAAAATAAAGAGACGACAAAAGGTCATTTGTCTATACACCAATATACACCATATTGTTCTTGTATTTGCCTTCTTTGAAGTCAAATTAGACTGATAATGTTTACTTAGTGGACGATTTCAAAATTACAATCAATTATATTATAACTGATCTCACAATTGTTATGCACGTGGAGACAGCAGGGCATCAGCATGCTTATTTAAAGAAGACATATAGGCTCCTTTCTTCTATATATTTATAATCTTTGAGTATTACTTTACATTTTAATTTTGGTTCAAGACTGTGGAGCTGATTTCTGCTACAGTTCACAATAGCGAACTGCAGATTTTTTACTTTAAAATGCGTGCCAAAGTAGCTACACAACACGCATGTATTGGGGAAAAAAAATAATTTGCATGTGGACACGGTTGTGTTGCAAAAAATAACGATGAGCTGAGTAAACAGCCCTTTCTTCATAGCCATACATAATGTGCAAGTAAGCTTTTATAAATGTGGTGGTTTAGACAAGACTTCAGTCAAAATACATGGAAAGTAAGGCAGCCAGAATTTGCTTGCTTACTACACTCTCCGCCAGGCAGTTCAACCGAGGAGAGCAGCTTTTATTGACGCTTGCAGACTGTTTTGGGTGTCAGATATTTGCATGCACATAGGAGAATTAATAAACATTTTTAATCACTGGATGTCATAGTTGCCCAGCTCTACAGTGAGGCAATGTTAACGAATTGTAATTTTGTATTACTTTTAAAATGACTACATACACATACATAGCCAGGAGTCAAAAGGTCAGAATTTTCCAGTATTTCATATCACAGATGAGAGGATGTGGGAGTGTACTCACATGTTAACATTAATGGTAGAGTTGTTGACTGTAAATGGTATTCGGTACTCCACATCCTTCTGAATTTCTGCAAGGCTAGAGGTGGAGGGGGGAAAAAGGACAAGCCAAATAGAAAAGTGGTTAGACACATCCATAAAAGTTTTTTTTCTTCTTCATGGGATTCAAACCAAGCCATAGTGTACAGCGCAATGATGGGTGGCAAGAGCCATTAGCCTCATATGAGTATAAACGACAACAACAACAATAACAACAACAGGAAGGCAGGAGCCTGAATAAACAAACGCTGATAATACTTTAATCTCTGTATCTAATTAGCCATCCACCGAGCCACCAGTCACATGTGTGAGTACAGCGACATGTGAGAAGCTCCCGAGTGCGATCACAGGACAGACAGCAGTGAAATACACTTAATCGGTAAATTTGGTTTCATAATAACTTGCATAAAGAAACAGTAGCCTTATATAATTACACGTGTAACACGCAGTTTGGTGGATTCTCGGCACTGACAGGTCAAACTGGACTGATTTAAGTGCATTTGAGCTGTCAACTGAGATTACACCACAGGCCATGTATAGGCTACTTTGGTGACAAGGCCTATAATACTAAATCACAGACAGACAAAAGTCATACAAACTATTGTATGTATTGTACCTGGGGTGTGCGGCTTTCAGTGATTCGATCTGCCGCTGTCTTTGTTGCTGTAAGCTGTTCAGAGGTGGGAGAGGTCCAGATCCTTTGGAAAGAGGGAAAAGCCAGTTCATCCTCTCCTGGCGAGACCAGCGGCGGGGACAGAAACTGTGATCCCTTCAGCCAAAGTCGAAAAACACAAGACAAGACAGTCGTCTACTGTACAGAGTGAGCTTTGCGATGCTAACTTTTGTTAGCCACTCGGAGCGCGTTGGTGCTCAAATGTTGCTGTCTTGTATTGGTCTCTCTTCAGTAAAAAGCCGCATGATAAATTCCTGAGAGGCGTAAAATCTCTTTTTATATTTAACGCAAATTGGAGAGAAAAGTGATATCCGAAATTAAATCGATGTATATCAAAACAAGCGATAAAAACAACCTTGTGAGTAAGCAGGAGGCTGATCAACTTAGCATTACGTAAAACAACGTAAGGCGTAACTTCCGGTTATCGGTTAAGTATCGGTTTCAGAATGATGAAAACTTTGCCATTGCAATTTCCAGTTTAAAACAAAATATAATATATTTTTGAACGATTAAAAAGTCCACAACAATAAACAGGACGTTGACATGAATGTGTCGCGTTAACGTGACATCACAACATAAAAGTTACTGTTTTTTGTTTATTTTTTAATGATTTTCATGTTTTGACTTTGATTTGGTGGAATAAAACCTGTTGTAAATATATAAGATAAGAGTCAGTTTGTGAAGAAAAATTGGAAAATATGTTGAAATTTACAGGAAATTGGGCAGAGTTGATGACGTCACACGAGGGAGACACTAGAGCCAATTTACAACCAAGAAACAAGATTTTCTGATCCTTTAAACATTAATTCAACAAAATAAGGATGTTCCCATATATATTTATTTAATCTTGATACAGTTATTTACTTTTTTTTTCTTTTCACATTTAACCATGGAAAAATAAGGGTTAACGTTGTGAATTAACACCTTTTGAGAAGTCGTGGTTAAAAAAAAACAGTACCACAATGACCACAAAAATATAGAGAAAATCAAAAATAGAGAACTGAAACACACAATTTATTTACAATAAATGTCAAAATCTTGTCTCATCTTACTCTAAAGGACCCAGTCCCATCTTGTGGAAATTGTGTCTCATCACATTTGCTATGGAGGATTATATGTGCCAAAATAAAATAATTAAATACACAATAAAATTATTAATCATATTCACCTTATTCTGCCGCACCCACTTTTGCGACAGATCCGCACTACTGTAGTGATGGCACTTCCGCTTTGACCAAAACTCTGTTCACGCAGGTGGCGAACAATGGATAAGTCTCACCGCTATACGATTATATAAAATAGATTGATTTGTGAAAACTCTACAGTACGGTACCAACCTCCGCTCAACAGAGAGAGACAGCAGCTGGTGAGAGGGCTCTCCGGCCCTGCTTCACACTCAGAGCCAGCTTTGGTCCGGTCTGGGCTACTCTGCTACCGGGAAATGACAAGCTGGGTACTTTCCATGGGGCTCAGGGTCGTCAACAAACACTCAAAAGTGCATTTTTATCAAACAACAGTGATACATTTCCACAATTTTCCTGCTAATCAAAGCGACATCACAGTAAAGTCTGCAGTGGCCCTCTGTAGAGAAACGGACTTGACAAGAGCAGCATAAGTCCTGCCCTCTGAGTTTGACAAGTGAGGCAAGGCAAGGCAAGTTTATTTGTAGAGCACAATTCGTACACAGGGCAATTCAAAGTGCTTTACATAACAGGAAAAAGTTGCATTAAAATCACAAAACACAAAAAGAAACACAGAATCATTTAAAAATCATTTTAAAATAAAGTGCTTTAAAAGAGAAGAGTGCAGATAGATCTTTCAGTCGTATGCACGTCTAAAGAGAACTGTTTTTAGCCTGGATTTAAACATTGTCAGAGTGGAGGCCTGTCTCACATCTTCAGGGAGACTGTTCCAGATTTTAGCTGCAAAAAACTGAAACGCTGATTCCCCATGTTTAGTCCTGACTCTAGGCACCTGCAGGAGGCTGGTCCCTGAGGTCCTCAGAGTACGAGATGGTTCATATGGCACTAACATGTCAGAGATGTACTTTGGTGCTTGGCCGTGGAGAGACTTGAACACAAGCAGAGCTGCTTTAAAGTCAATTCTCTGAGCCACAGGAAGCCAGTGCAGAGACATGAGCACAGGACTAATGTGATCGTACTTCCTGGTTCTAGTCAGGACCCGAGCAGCAGCGTTCTGGATGTACTGCAGCTGTTTTACAGCTCGTTTGGAGAGGCCAGTAAACAGGCCGTTGCAGTAGTCTAACCTACTGGAGACAAATGCATGGATAAGTCTCTCTAAGTCTGGTTTAGACACTATACCTTTAATTTTGGCAATGTTTTTTAGGTGGTAAAAGGCTGCTGATGTTATTGATTTGATGTGGCTGTTAAAGTTCAGGTCTGAGTCCATTATTACCCCCAGATTTCTAACTTGATTTGTCGGTTTTAGAGCGAGAGACTGGAGGTGACCGCTGTAGAAAATCTCCTATTTTCTGGCTCCGTTACCTTAGCACAGCATATTGAGTATTAGTTTGATTTTCTCTTATCTCTTCGATTTACCTTTCGGAGCCTCTTGCGTGTTCAAAACTGAGAGAGGAAGAAATGAATCAAACAGACCTTTCACTATCAGCTAATAACACATACCAGCAGAGGAAGAACACGGAAATCAGTAGCTTTGATCCAAAAGGTTTATTCCCTAAGTTTACAATCTAATACAACTCTGGCACCTGCTATGCCATTATTGAAAGCTACGTTCCGAGTCTGCTTCCCCTGAAAACGCGCGCCCCAACATAGCAGGTTGCCAGTATTTTAACACACAATACAAAGTTGCAAAAAATGTACAGCGCGCTGTGATTGGTCCAGCACCCATCCGACTCCCTCATCCGGAGTTTCTCTCGTTATCTCCAGCTCTGCATTTTTCCTTTGGTCAACAGAAAGTATCTGTGTGGGAGGTGTGAGACCAGCAGTCCTGTTTGACTGTCTCTGAAGTTGTTTACTGGAGTGTGACCTGGGCTTAAGAAACAGAGGGTTGTGCACAAAACAACACAATATACTTCTGACTCCTTCATTCATCATTATGACAATACACTTGTGAATAAACTCATATTAATATAAAAGATGAAATGTTGAACTCTTCAGTTCCCCCTTCTGAGGTCGAAAGACCTCATCAAAATATTAAGCAAAACAGCATATATGCAGAGACCTCATTAAAATATTAAACAAAACAGCATATATGCAGAGACCTCATTAAAATATTAAACAAAACAGCATATATGCAGAGACCTCATTAAAATATTAAGCAAAACAAAACGAATACAAAATCCTTATTCATCAATGAAATCCACCCCACATGTACCATTACCACAGCCGTCTTCCTCATCAAACCACTCGAGTGCTCTCCTGGCCTTCAGGGTATATTCATCCTCGCTCTCACTGTCGCCCCCTTCAGGCATCTCTCTCAAGCCCACCTCTGGAGCCCCAGGGTGGCTTTCGGCATTAAAATATATTCCTCCAGAGAGTGAGGTCATTGCCTTAGAAATCATACTCCTGAAAAGTGGAATAACACAACAAAAACAAACAACACACAACAGCAAAATAACACCAACAAAAATAGCCATCTTCTGAAGCACATGGAGCCAGGAACCGGAATTGAGCCAATTTAGGAAGGTCCACTGTGAAGCGTCACTTTCCTGGGATTCTAAAAATTTCTTCAGGTCACTAACCTTCTCTTTTATGGCCGTCCAATTACCTGTCTCGTCGGGAATGTGAGTACAGCAGTGGTCCACTCCTACACGACACACATACCTCCTGTTCGTAAAGCCCATCCAGGGCCACGCGATTCTGCATGGCCACCATGGCGACTGCTTTCAGTTCAGGGCTCTCCTGTAATAAGGTTAAAGTCTCCTCTAATATCTCAGTCAAGTCCTCTAAAACCCACCAAATCTCATTTATTTTCTGCATAGTAGCTGCCGTCCCCACTTGAGGAATCAGAGTCCCCAAAAATCCAGCCCCGTCACCAAAAATAGGTTGCCTGCCAATGTCTGAGAAAGGGACAAAAGCCTGGCCTAGTTTTCTATCCCCAAGTGTAATTGCCCTTCGTCGAAGACTGTGTTTGTGGGGGTTATGGTGTCCATGACTCGCCACCGCGTCTAGCATAAGCTCGTGGGACATCACCATTGATGAGGGGTGTAGTCTGGCTAGGGCGCATTTTCCGCACCAGTTCTCATGGAGGTACAAGTAGGAATTCGTCCCACAAAGCCACACATAACCCCTGGGCGTCGGGTAACCATATTTACCAGGCATGGGAACGAGAGGGGAAAATTTGTTTGTGCTATTTATCAAAAGTGTCCACGTTGTGCTGTTTAGAGGCCATTTCCCACCCCATGATATATTGGTCTGATCGGCTGGCTCTGTCTGGTTCACTAAGTGCGTCCGCATTTCTGTCATCCGGTCAGTCCAAGGTTTGCCCTGTGCTGCAAACCCCTGTCCTAGAGTGTGAACACACCAAGATTGGCCCAAGTCCTTGTCGCCCTTGGAGCAGTTCCTGGAGAAGCACATTGAAGCTGTTAGTTGATTTCTGAAATGTGACATGCCTGCAAATTGCAATCTCTGTTCCGTTGTCCGATTAGTGGCTTTGGTCCAATTTACAGGCATGACCCATTCCTTCCATTTGGAATACTTGCTAAATGAATTACAGCCTGGGAGCGAAAAATTTAAACCTGACCAAAGTGGTTGTCCTAATAGGCACACTGTCTCTTCAACTGATACTGGCAGTGGGACCGATTGAGGGGTTTCACCGGAGTGGTGCGGTCTAAAAGCGCACACCCAGCAAGGAGTTGTTATGTTTATTTTGTTTGCTGTATGACGGGCCAATTTCAACTTATTACTTACAGAATGCAGCTACCTGCTTTGTCTTGCTTATGTATTGTCTATAAATGTAATTGTATATGTTCTGTTGTAACGGCAACTGTAGTTTCAACGGTTTGTAAAGCGCTTTGGGTGCCTATTAGGCGGAAAAGCGCTCTATAAATAAAAAATTCTTCTTCTTCTTCTTCTTCTTCAACCATTTGTTACCATGGGGTTCATGTCCTTCTACCAATGAGCGTCGCCTCCTGGGTCCATGTCCTTCTGAGGGAATAGGCACAGTCACATTAGTTAAATCATAGAACATCACATTAGAACAATTGTTACCTTGTTTTTCTTGATTCTCGAAGGTTCGTTTAGCATTTTCTGTACATTGTTTTATCCAATCTAAAACCTGTTGGGTGTGGCCTAGTGCTTTCGTCTTTACCAGTAGAGTGCCTTCATGATCACAGTATATGGCCACACTTTGCTTTTTCATGTTATCTTTACAAGTTTTATATAGTACTTCCCACAGCGACTCCACTGGATGATCCTGAACCAACCCTGCGCATTTATCTATGTTATCCAATTGCATCAACAAAGGACAGCCTATGGAGGCGCAGATAAACACAAGAGCCCACACCCACTTAGGTAACGTCATAGGTCCTGGCTGTCTTAGCCAAGCAGAGAAGCTGTTAATGTAGCTTGAATGAGTCATGTCCTTATCTTGGTTCTTCCGTTGTGCCTGTTTGTTCGTCTGGTCCCCCTTCAGTGGGGCTCTCAGACCCACTTTGTCATAGTGAGGTTTAATGTGAGACCAGTGGTACCACTTGTCCTCCCCTCGACCTGTAAGGCGTGTGCTGTCCTAAAAGTCACTTTGTAGGGTCCCTTGTAGCGAGGTTCCGTCCAGGAATTCCTGACCCCTTGTTTGATGTACACCAGATCTGGAAGGCCAAAAGTGTGGTCATACAAGACTGCGGCAGCTCTATGTGAGGGCAACATGCCAGTCAGTGTCTTAGTTATAGATTGGAGAGCTTCAAAGTATGGTTTGTATTGGAAAAAACTCAGTACTTCGGGCAGTGGTGGTGACCTGGCCGCCGCCAGGGAACCTGGCATGGCCCTGCCATAAACTAATTCGAATGGGGTGAAGCCGTGTCTATGATTGACCGTGGTTCTCATGCACAAAAGTGCATTAGGCAGCAATTGTAACCAGTTCCTTTCATTGTCATGTATCATTTTAGCAAGAATTTGTTTCAGTGTGCGGTGAGCACGTTCAACTTTGGAGTTGCCTTCGGGTGATATACAGAAGCAAAAGTTTTGTGAATGCCCAGTAGGTAACACACCTTTTTCACGTCCTTTGCAGTAAAGTGTGTCCCAGAATCAGAATGAATTTCAGTAGGGACTCCCCAGCGGGGAATCCATTCTGTGACCAGTGTTTTAATAACCATTTCTGCAGTCTCTCTGGCACAAGGATAGAATTCAGGCCAACCTGAGAAGGAGTCGACAATCGAAAACACATTATCTCTTACCATTCACCGGGTGTCTCTATGTCGGTGAAGTCTATTTGCAGAATGTCCCCTGGGTATCTACCTACCTTTGTGTGTCCCAGCTCCCTGAGACTGTGAGGATGTGGATTATACAATGCACAAGTCCGACAAGTGCGGACAAAGTTCCTACAGATGGCAGTTGGGGAGGGGTGGTAGAAATTCTCCTTTAGAATGTTGGTCATGGCAGCTGGGCTAAGATGGGAGGGCCCATGTATCTCTGCCAATGCCTCTTGGACCACCGCCGAATCAAGTAAGGGAAACCTGTTGGTCCGCGATAAATGCCATCCTCATATAAGTCTGCATCTTTGTTTTGTCCCCAAAAGTGTGAGTCCATTGATTTTTGAGCCTGTAATAATGTCTCCGTCACCTGCAGACACTGTGTGTCACAATTCCACGGTCTGTCAGTCCAATATGAGTCCAAATGTAGTTGCAAAGAGTGAGCCTGTCCAGGCGGAAGAGTGTCAAGTAATGCCTGCAGAGAGTGCCAGATAATTTCTGGCATCCAGAGTAAACCTGACTCGGTCCTAATAAGATCATGTTCAGTCAGGGTAGCAATTTTTGCCCATACATCATGTGTCAATACAGGGTGGTAGTTCTGGATGAGATGGACCAAAGCCAAGGCATCAGTGTGTGCATGTCCAGGCGGCAGAAAGCTTCCAGCCTGTTTGGCTGCAATATCGGCTGCATTATTCCCCAAAGCTGTGATTGAGGTCGCTTTAGAGTGGCCAGGAACTTTAACAACTGCCACAGCAGTTGGCAAGAGCAAAGAGTTAGATAGTAACTCACACATGTCCCTGTGGGCCACCGGTGTGCCTCTTGCTGTAAGGAAGCCATTCCTTCTCCAAGTTGGTAAATCTCTGTGGATAAGACCACAAGCATAGGCAGAGTCCGTATAAATTGTGACTCTGTGTCCTTTGGCCTGAAGAAAGGCCATGTGTATGGCCATAAGTTCTGCATATTGAGCGGAGGCCGATTCAGGGCCCCAAGTGGCCAAGGTTGGTATCGTTTTTGAATCAAGAAATTCCACTACAGCTGCCGATGCCTGTAGTGTTCCATCCATTGCTCTATGACAATGTCCATCTGTAAAGAACAATCTGGAGTCCGGAATAGGTTTGTCAAACAGGTCATCCCTAAGCTGAGTTTCAGCTTTCGAGAAAACCTCGCACTGATGCAGAGTCCCTGAAACAGTCAAGCCTTGTGAGGAGTTGGCTGTGTCGTCGGGCACAAAAGTAAGATTGGGTGCCTGCAGTTCACTGGACAGTTTCAACTGACGACTTGAGGTCAGAGCAAAAGAGTTAGACAGAACGTAGGAAACCACAGAATGGTTGGTGTAGATAATGAGGGAGTGCCCCATGACCACGTGAGCCACCTTTTTAAGAAGTTGTGAGAGGGTGGTGGCAAACAATGCACAGTGGGTTGACACATAAAGAATGATAGATCTGTGTCCCGAGCTGGCTTTTTGCCAAAGAATGCCATGTCCTGAATGTGCAGTCAAAGAGGTATCAAAATGGAAAGGTTTTGTGTAGTCTGGAATAGCTAAGTCGGCACAAGTGGCTAGTGCTTGTTTTAGTTCAGTAAAGCTAAATCTGCCTCCTGCGTCCAATTTAGCCGTGCTTGTAACTCTCTCACTCCCGCTTCCCTGATCATGGCCCTCAATGCGGCCGTCTTCCCAGTGTAATCAGGTACATGGTACCTGGAATAGTTAGCAAGTCCTAAAAATGAGAGCATGTCTTTAACTGTTTCTGGCCTTGGTGCCTGTAAGATAGATTGTTTCTGATTTGGGGTCGGCTTAACAAAACCTGCTGTAATTATTTTACCTAGAAAGAGAACCTGTGGTCTGCAACACTGTAGTTTCTTTTTAGACACCTTGAACCCATGCTCACAACCTGGCTAACACCCTGTGGAGTCATCTCGAGACAGTCTGTGGCACTACCCGAGCCAATCACGATGACATCAACATACTGACCGAGGGCAGAGCCAGGCAACACTGGTGTGTCTTTGAGACATTCTTTCAGAATTTGGTTAAAAATGCCGGGAGCATTTTTATGCCCTTGTGGCAGCACCTTGTACTGTAATTTCACTCCTCTATGTATGAATGCAAACTGATATCTACACTCAGGGGCCAAGGGGATCGTAAAGAAGGCATGTTTGAGATCAATCACTGTGTAGTATGTCATGTCTGGTGTTAACACAGATAAGCATTTGTGTGGGTCTGGAACTGGCAGCAAAGGAGTCGTGGGTCACGTCATTTACTTTCCTTAAGTCATGCGCCATCCTATATGTACTGTCAGGTTTTGGTACTGGATTAAGCGGGTGTTCCAACTGGAATTAGACATCTCCAACACTCCTGCGTTCCAGAGGTCAGTCGAGGGCCTCATCAACTCCCCCCTCACCTGTGCCTGATTTTTAAGTGGTCTCTGAGGTACATAAACATGTGCATCCTTGGTAACTTCCAATTTGACAGGTTTAATTGTTTGACACTTGCCAATGTCAGCTGGTCCCTGTGACCACAGAGAATCTGGAAATTTAGAAAGCATTTCTCCTGCCCCGTCATGATCCGTAAAGTTCCCTGCCATGTGTCCTTGTGATGAGTTCCTCTTCTGCCAAAATCATGTCTGTAGTTTTACCAGTTACTACCTTATAAGCCTGATGTGTTCTGCTAAATCTCACGTTTGACAGAGGTGTCTGCTCCCAATCTGGAGCAGAATTCAAAATATGTGTCAGTGGTCCTTGCCTCATGGCCGGGACCGAGGAGCAACGACACATGTGGGTCAGACAGAGAGTCCCTTTTGTAGTATGGTTCTAATTCCTTTGGTAAAATAACCGGCGCCACAACTCCTGTCTCATGGACATAGAAGTGTGTAGTCTCAATTTTGTACTTGTTGCCATCAACATTCTCATTGAATTCTATCTGGTAGCTCATGTCGTTATATCTGTCATAGAAGAGGGTCACATGTAGTGGATCTGCTGGAGGGGAGTAGGGATAGAGCATGGAAAACCATGGCTTCCACTGTAACATTTTTGCATAAAGTCCCTTCATTTCCAGTGAATCTGGTTGCAGAAGTCCCCAATAAATAGAGACACAAGCATCCGGTCCCTCGGGTGTGGCCAAATATAATCCAGCACGATAGTTGGGTGTGCACTGCACGGCATGTCCATCAGGCCATGTGACAGTCATTTGTTCAGGTTCGCAGTGTATGATGGCTCCTGTCGCTTGCAAAATGTCTCTGCCCAACAAGCTGACCGGCGTTTTGGGTGAATGAATTAACGAGGTTTTGAGCTGTTGTCCAGAAATTTTCATAGTCAGTGGTTTTGTCAAACGTAGAGGTGTGGGTTTACCCGTGAGCCCCGCCAAGTTGATGCATTTGTCACTTATTTGGCCAGGTCGCACGCTCCTCAGGGTTGAATGAGTCGCACCGTGTCGAGCCAGCATCATTAAAGTGTTCCCACTCACCTCCACAGGAATAAACGGCTCAGGAGTGGGGCTGGGACTCACTGGGCACCCCTAATCCTGATATCCATCATAATTGTAGTTTCCAGTAACAGGGTACTGCGTACGCCTGCTCCTCCCATGGAGGTGGGGCACCACGCCCGTCCTGCGTGGGGGTTGTCCCCTCATCTGGCCCCCACCACGGGCTCTCTCTGGTTGGGACAGTCTCTTCTCCAGTGTTTGAGACTTCCACAATTGAAGCATCCATCTCCTCTTGTTGGCTTTGTACATATCTGTATTGACCCTGGTTACCATAGCCTCTCCCAGCTCCCCTTGTCCACCTCCTCTTCCTCTAGCATTACCCTAAACCCCCATTTCAGTAGGCATGTACATGAATGTGGGTCTGAAGTCAGAGATGTATGAGTGAGTGGTCGTGGGGGCCCGTGAGGCCCTGAGGTTGGGTTGCGTATAACACGCTTGCTGGTGCTGGGGCAATGTTTGTATCCTCAGTTTGTTGAGTCGGTGGGTTTGTGGCCACCCATCTCCACGCTTTACAGCTTTTAGTTCCTTTTTGGCGTTTGTTGCCTGCTGTTTAGCTTGATTTACTCTGCATTTTTAAAAGTTCTTCTTTGTAGTTTCTTCTGTGTTCTCTCTCTCTGTTCTCTATGTTTTTTATTAAAAATGTCTAGCGTTGATGTCTCAAAATATGTGCGAGGAACATATATCAGGATTCGCTGTAAGGCCAGGAGGTGCCCTTGCATGTTTTCATTTAACTGTTTGGGCAAGGCTTCCCAAGAAGAAGCGCCTTGTAGGAATAGGCAGGTCGTTTGAGGTGTGCGGTAAGGATTGTGCATGCATGGAATTGGCATAAGCCTTGAACACACTCTTCCATAAATTTATTTGGGCAGGCACCTGGCTGAAAAAGGAGTCAATGTGGGCGGTTTATAGGGGCTGTGGGTGCTGGATATAATGCCTCAATGTAGTATTGCCAGAAGTGCTTCTGCTAATGGGGTCAAAAGGTTATCCATGTACTGAGTAGTGTAAAATTAGTAAGGGCTGTGTCTCTTAGAATTCCCACGTAACTCCACATGTGCTGGAGCACACATTCTGCCAGAAGACC